>OZ053303.1:14466411-14519289 GCA_964056655.1 Arabis hirsuta
AGTCACAGCAATCCTAGGCCCTTTTGGCAGCAAGCCTCTCAAAGCCACAAGAAAGAAATTTTGCATTAGTACATGATGATCGTGCGACTTGAGACTACCAATACCAAGAGGATTCACTAACACACAATTCACGATATTTGCACAATATCCATCAGGGCCTCTGAACATAGATAACCTTAGGCAAAATCTCCTTTTCTCTTCCTTTGACATCCAATAAGCCGCTGGAGGTAAGTAAGTTTTCTTTCCCCGTGATTCTGTATGCAAGTGTCTTCGTATTCCCATATCTTCCAAGTCTTTTCTTGCCTTCAAGCCATCTTTACTTACTAGAAGGTTAGTATTGGGTTTTGCCTTAGCATTTTGCATCAGAGTGGACAACATAGCATCAGACACGTTCTTCTCCACATGCATGACATCAATGTTGTGACGCACCAGCAAATCCTAACACATAGTAAATAAGACTTTTAGCCTATACAGAATGTTTTATATAGTTGACTCATTTGTAATTATTAAACAAAACCCAATACTAACCTTCTAGTAAGGCAAAAGGAAGAATATGGACCTTTTCTTCCACCTCCAGTGATCACTGTCGTCTCCGTACTCTACCTCTGAAGTAACCTCATCTCGGCACAAGGCAGATCTTTTCCTCTTACTTTGCTTATCCAAAGTTCTTCCAAAATCATTTTTGAAATCTTTAAGTATCTCAGCAATATCTGCCCCAGTTTGAATTCTGTTTGTTGTCCCTTTCTCGATAGTGTTGTCAAACCAAACTTTTTTGCGCTTGTACGGATGCTCAGGCCTGAGTCACTTCCTATTACCTAAATACACATATTTGCTACTAAACTTCAACCACCTAGTGGGTGTGTCCTTTCCACAAACGTTACAGGCTTGTTTCCCCTTAACTTTACATCCAGAGAATGTCCCTAAGGCTGGATAATCACTGATACTCCACAACAACAACGCTCTAAGTGTAAACTTCTATTTCATAAACGAGTCATAAACCTCCATACCTTCATTCCACAAATCAATCAAATCCTCTATCAGCGGTGCTAGATAAACATCGATGTTGTTGCTTCGTGCAATTGGAACAGGGATCAACATAGTCAACATGATGTTCCCGGCCTTCATACACATGGTTGGAGGCATGTTGTAGTTCACTAATAAGACTGGCCATGTACTGTATTTGGTATTCTGCATCAAGAAAGGGTTCATTCCATCTGTAGAAAGACCGAGTCGAAGGTTTCTCGGTTCTGCAGCAAACTCTGGCCAGTTATTATTCACCCTTGTCCAGGTAACACAGTCCACCGGATGTCGCATTATACCATCTTCACTACCATTGCTGAAATGCCAACGCAAATCTTCAGCCATTCTTTTTTATCTAAACATCCTTTTCAATCTATCCTTGATTGAAAAAACTGAAGGCCCTTTTCTGGAATCCCCTTCTTTTCCTCACCACTGTGTTTATCCATTTCCCATCTTGGTGCACTACATCTTGGGCAGCTTTCCATCTGAGCATACTGCTTCCGATAAAGTATATAGTCGTTCTTGCATGCGTGAATAAGATCGTAACCAAACCCAAAAACCTTCAAGAACTTTTTCATCTCAGCAGTGGATTTTGGAAGCACATTATATTCTGGCAACATGTCTTTAATTGTCGTCAATAGCTGATCAAAGAAGTTCTCTGACATCCCACTCTTCACTTTGATGTGGTAAAGGACCGTTATTGCCGAAACCTTGTTGTACTTGTGACATGTTGAGTAGAGTGGAGTTTCAGCATCCTCTAACTTATCCCTAAACTCAGATTCTTCTGGAGTCTGACACTCCTTAGATGACTGTTCATCTCTAACTTCAGACTAAAAAAAGCTGTCCTAATCAAATCATAAGCCTCTTCTTCTAAAGTTGGAACATCAGCAGATGTTCTGTCCCCATGCTTACTCCAACATGGATTCCTCTTGTACTTCAAATCCATACCCCTGATCACTAGATGATCGAAAACGGTCTCTATCAGCTGATGGCAAACATTTCTACAATCGACGTAGGGACATAATATCTCTGTAGGATTACACAAACTACTTGATGCTACAAAGAGAAAATTCTTTGCTCCAATCTCATACTCAAGGCTATTCCTAAGATAATAAAAAAAACAAAGTTCAGTTTCACAAATGAAACCATCTATGAAAATATCAGACAGATGCATACCTTGGCAGCCAAGCCCATGCCTTGTCCATTTTACACCAATACGACCCACCACTAATTATACATACATTTGTGATAATAAGTTTAATGATCAGACACTCACATAAAACCACATCAGACACAAGTAAACAACAAAGTAGGAATATTATCTTACACTAAAAGGTAGGAACAGAGTTTGAAGACTAGGAATCAAGATTCTGCAAAAATAAAACGACATAAAGTCTCAGGAATCATTACAACACAACTCATTTATAATTGAACTATAAATACCTTGTAGTTCTTGTATTGAACCGCTACAGAGTCGCAAATCCAACTACGCATCATAAAAAAATATCGATTCAAGTCAGACAAACATAAAACAAAAACACTAATTAAATGTGGAACACCAAACATATATTTAACCTTGTGCAATTACATATCTGAAAAGAATCGATTCAACTCACACAAACATCAATCGAAAACCCAATTATTTCAAAAACAACATAAACGGATCAAACCCAACATGATATCAAACCTAAATCATTGCGAATAACGAACACCCATACATATATTTTACCTTCTGTATCAATTTCGAGCTAACCAATTTGATTTGTATTGATGCATGTGACAATTAAGAGGGATTTGTAGATCTAGATTGAGAGGGATTGTGACTGAGAGGAATTTAGACTAAGAGACATTTAGACTGAGAGGGATCGAGAGTGGAAGAGACGAATCAAATTGGGATCGAGTTTTTGATCGTGTTTCCAAGAGTTTTAAATTTTGGGTTTGAGAGAGAAAGAAGAAACAAGAGAGAAGAGAGGGCAAAAAAAAACCTAATCGATCTATTCTTTTATCTTTATTCCGCTTTTTTTTTTTTCCTTTGTCACTTAGTAAAATTTTTGGAGCCAATAAAATTTTAGTTTCCCGGTTAAACCTACGATGACATTTTTAGTGTCATCTATTGCTATCATAGAACCAAAATCTAAGCGCCACTACTTTCGCGCTAATCTTACCATAGCGTTTGCCTTTTGAAAAATGCTATCTAAAGTTTCCCAAAACTCAACTATAGCAAAAACTTATACAACGCTATACTTCTCTGCTATAAATACCGTTGATTCCTGTAGTGTTATCGACATTCATTTAATTGCATCATCACAAACCCCATACTTTATCCTAGCTTAATTCTCTTCCGAAAACTTATAGTGTCCTACTAGTCTCTAGTGGATTCGACCCTTAAGTACTACTTTGATCGCCGTGCACTTGCGGCTAGTCTTTTTGTAGTCTGAGGTAAAACTAGACACACGTCAGGCACGGCCATAAGCTTTACTCATGTTAGTTTTTATTGCCTTGTATTTGGTCTTACATGGCTTATTTGTCCTTAATACTTGAAACATTTTTTGAACAAAAAGGATATAATCTGAAATTAATCGTCTGGACACAAAGGCTAATTGTATTTTATTGGATAATAATCTTTTCAACCGGCATAAAACCTTAGATATAACCTCGTAGTTTACATTAAAAAAACTAGTAAATCGTAATTTTGAAATTTTGCTTGGTCTCTCTGTGTTGGGAATAAGACAGATGTTCATCATATTTTATTTGTGATCAAACATTCATGTCCTCAAGAAATTGTTTATTAAATTGATGATATTCGATTTGATAATATGTCAAGACCGTTAATAGAAAAATGTTGTCATAGCTGTCATCGTCTCATTCATTTGACCCGAAATCAATATGGCAGTATTTCTTAATGCATGGTTAAATTTCACCGGAAAAATAGAATTTTATAGGGTTGTTCACTTTTCCCTTATGTTGGTCATTTTCTCATATTTTATAGTTGTAGTCACTTTTAATTAAGAATTCTGCTGTAGCTAATATGAGAAATGGACACTTTTCATTGTTATTCTAATAGTTGAAATCGGATGAAAGACGAAAAAGAACAGAGAAAGAGAGAGAGGGTGATGGAGAAACACTCTATAGTGTGGGGGTGTTTGACTTTGGAACGTGGATTGCAAAAGAAGTGGATCGATAAAGTAGGGTGAAAGATATTTTGTTAAATAATACTATAATCTTGTTTTAGTGTGATTTTAACCCCTTCTGATTGGTAACGTAAAGCGGTATAAGTTTTTTAGCTGTAAGTTGGAGCGGTAAGCTTTACAAAATAGCAATAAGGTAAAGTTGTACAACTAAAGCTGAGTGTAACGCTTTTGATAATGTTTTTGGTATCGCTTTGTGATTGGTATAATCTAAAACGCAAATTATAAAGTGGTTGTATGTTTATTGTTTTACATCTTAGTTTGACAAATTCTGTTTATTATACAATTTTGAAACCTCGGAAAAGAATTCATGGCTGTCATTAGTTGTTCATCGGATACGGAGAAGATAAGAACTCTAAAGATTGTTGCCGCTGGTTACACCTTCGCCGACGATGTCTTGCTTTCATCACCTTCGTCGTACAAAGCTTTTGAGAATCTAGAGATTCAAATTATTATATTAGCAATTTACATGTAAATCTAATTTGATTTCCAATATGGAATTTCATGCTGGATTGCTCCACAAAACTTTGTTGATTTATTGTTTCTAATGATTTTTTTTTCCAACAAACGCTTCTAGTACTTGATATTCTCCAACTTTTCTTAGAGGAACTATTATAAGTTTTATCTACTTGTTTCCTCTAATTGAGCATTCTCCAATTTTGTTATAAGAAAAAATTGTATTCTTGTTTGTGTGTATGTAGTTTGTTTGTGTGTGGTTGTTCATCCTATAATCAACATCATTCTTCTATAATCAATTGATTATTCTGTTTTTGGAGAAAACGATGTTAGCTTCTTTGAAATGAATTTTTAGGGTAGGTAGTGAGATTTGAACGAATCTCTTCTTTTACATGATTTTTGTACGTTCAACAAAATGTTATCTTCCCCTCTTATAGAACGTTTATATGACGGTGTACAAACTGGTGTATGCTAGAGTATTGGGTGATATAAAATGTGGTGTACGAGGGTGGTGTACACACGGAGTAGACGATGGTATTGGTATACAAAGCGGAGGACAATGAATTGAGTGATGTATACAATGGTGTATGAGTATACGAGATGATTCAACAATTGACATTGTATTATTTGCGTGTTTTATGTTGAATTTAGTGAGGAAATGAAAACACAATCATAAAAAAAAAATGTTTAAGTTTCTAAAATTTTAATGGGCTACAGTTTACTTGTTTTTTACATCAAAAATTTGGTAAGGTTAAGTCTATTTAACATTGAGAACTTGTGAAACTTAGTTGTATGTACACTAAGGTATACATGTCCAATTCTTCGTACACCAAGGTATACATGACATTATCCCATACATTATGTGTACACCATCATGTTTTCTATACTTTCATAGAAACCAATCGTAGACCGTCATCATATACATCATTTATACACCATCGTACATCAAGGAATATGTACATTAAAGTATACATATCCACTTTTTCGTACACCAAGGTTATGTACACCAAGGGTAGACATGTATACTATCCCATACATTACGTGTACACCATCATCTTCTATATACTTCCATTAAAAACACTTATACACCATCATCATATACACCATTCATACACCGCCGTACACCGATACAAATGATAGAGGTGAAATCTAGTTTTACCCAAAATAAAACAACCTAGGCTGCAAGTACACAACCAATCGATCGTAGTACTTAGGGATCGAATCCACAGAGATTTAGAGTACTCAATAAGAATTTAAATTAAGAACTACGCTAAGTCAAGAAAGGTTTTTGAGAGTGATCAAAGCGATTATCAAATTCGGTTTTAAACAATAAGAAGAAAGCATTGGTCGTTCAGGGATTCACAGTTCGAATTATTCAAACGATTTTCTAGGGGCAATTGATTCGATTTTCTTTTTAGAACATGAACACATATTAAGCTAAGCAAGCTCTCGCGATATTAGCTACTAATTCGAGTTAGTCCTATCAATCAACTCTCGCATCGTTAAATACTAAAATCTAATGCAATTTTAAGCAAGTTCAATTGTTCATTCAATCCTATAAGTTTAACTTTCACAACCTAACGAATCAAACTCATCAAACATCTTTTTCTAGACAAGTATGGAACAGTTAGCACACAATACTTTATCTAAGATCAGTTTCAATGTGATCAATTCCTAAAACATGTAATTAAGCATGAATCTAGATGAAAGAATACTCTTAATCTAACAAAAGCACCACCATAGTTATCAATCGTATCTATCGAACCATGAAAACTCTTTGAATTGGTTCTCCTATAACCCAACAAAGAAACTATTCAGACATGATGAAATAAATCAAGCAAAAGCAATAGATAAACTCATAATAATTAAGAACAGTAGTAAAGAGTTCGAGAAACTTCTCTTAAGTTTACAAAGAGGTGAGAATCCTTCTCTCTAAATCCAAATAAGCGATGAAACAAATGGAGAGATGAATGCCTTAAGAACTTTGTGAAGAACTTGAATCTTTTGAAGGTGATGGTGATGGAGAGCGTGATGATGAAGGTCATGGCTGCTGCTCTCTTTTTATAGGGAATACGTCAGTTTTAGGGTAAAACTCTTGAAGATTTGGAGATAACGTCGAAAAATGAAATTTTTTTAATTTCTTCGGATGTGGTGATCGATCGATCACCTAAGTGTTTGGTCGATCACCGTGTTAATTAGTCTCTGCGTCAAGACCATGGGCTTTGCGTCCGATCGATCACTCCATGCGCCTGGTCGATCACTGGTGAATATCCTTGAACCACATTTAGATTGATCCTTACTCGAATAGATTTCAGTAGATTACTGATATCTCAAGATCTAATTGTAGGATTGTAGCGATCAAATATTCATTTTGAAGCTGAGATCCTCCTCGATCTTGTGGTAAATTATGAGCCTTATTTGACCGTGGGAACTTCTTCATCTGGAGCGAAATATCAGACGGTCAAGATTTGTCCTTCTTTGAAAAGATTTGTTTCGCTCCTTTTAGGTCCAAAATGATCCAAATTCCTATATTGACTTCAAAACCCACGAAAATGTTATAAGTAGCATGTTAAGTCCAAAAACCATTTATTTCTTTATTATAAACATATTAAAAATATAACAAAAACGGATAAAATATCGTATATATCAACGAACAAGAGACTAAACACAACTTTTGTATCGGTGGCAAAGGAAGGATAAGATTTGGGTGAGAGTGTGGAGCTCCAGATCTAAGAGAAACTATTGTTGGTGTTGCCGTTTCCATCATTATTGTTGTTTATCACCGTCGCCGTCTATCATCATCACCGTCGTCATCACCAAATCTCTTGACAAAACCAATATATGGATAAGAAGAAAGAGGAAGCGATGAGAAAAAAAAATAGTGATTAATGGCATAAATGTAAATATTTGTACAGATAAGGTTATTTGTTAAAGAGAATTTATGGACTCGCAACAAAGTGCTATAAATAGTAAACTGACTAGTTTCCATATTATATTTTTGAAAAGTTACTAATGAGCAAATTTTCTTTTTATTATACACCATATTGTTCATAGTACACATCTTTATTCTTACTACATAATATTATGACTAACAATCCTATCTACACTATTTAAATTTTTTCAATAAATATGTTTTCACTAATCTTGTAATACTTTGCTTATACAATTATGGTTTAGTTGTGTTTATTGGAAAACATTTTTGATTTAACATATTGTTTTGTATAATTTTAGTCTCTTGGAACAACCAATAACTGGTCCAGCTCCTGCATAGTCAATAAACACGTGAAGGTCTCAGAAAACACGATGAGGATATTTTGCGACGACGATCCGACCTCCAAGTCAGAATTGGGGTTAAATAATAGATAGAGGGAGAGAAACAACGGTGGGAAAGAGGAAAAAAAAATAGCCAGAAGACAATAGAGATATGGTGACTCCACGCCAAACAAAGGTGGTCTGCAATGTATCTGGAAATCTGGTGAAGAGACAAAGAAGAGAAAGAGATAGAGAGTTTGTGAAAGGAAGAGAGTCGAAAGAAATCCGAAAGATTGGCCCTAAAAAGTCGGAATGAGTCACCAGGCTCAGGGAATGAACTTTGTACTCGAGAAAAAATTGCTTAGTATGTGTTTATTCCTTAAAAGAATCGATCCCCTTTTATGGAGTAGATAGGAGTAATTAAAGAATGTTATCTGTCCGGGTTCGGATGCTGGATTCCACGCCTTAAAATTGGTAAGGGTCTAGGTCGGGCTTAGATCAGTACGACGCACTTGGGTGCTTTGCTTTACTTTATCTGACTTATTAAGCCACTTGCTTTACAGTGCAATTCTGCTATGTTACGACTCTCTCATGTAATCAACTTTAGGTAGCACCTAACACGTCAGTTTAGGCGTTGAGGTGCTCCTTTGGAATCAAATTTACTCAGCTTCCATATGCAAAGTATGGACCATTTGTTTTTACCCTAACACGCATAAAAAAAATATTTTTACCCATTGACTTAGAATTCAATTATTAAGCGGGAGAAACCCATTTTGGACGCGATAAAATTTATTGCCTACCTTGCCAGAGCCCTTGACACTGGAGCTCGGGCCTCATGCCTCACTCTGGGCCGAAGTTCCCTGTTTATGGAATTTTTAATTGCTTGGCCCCGGGTCTTTTTCCTCCATATAGCGTGATCCGCTACCGAGGGTTGTTGAGCTTAGGTTTCTTCACCTGTGGACTCGGACCATTGTAGAATCAGACCCAAATTCGTCTCCTAGGACAATTATTGGATGATACGCTCCACATGAAATGCTAGGAATCCCACCATGTCACGTTTAACAGGTGATTCGTCTAGTTCAAAGATGAATACTTTATTTCCATTATATATATATACACCAGGAGTTATCCCACGCTACGCGCGGGTTATTTTGATATACATGTTTTCAATAGATATTATTTTCGCTTTTGATATATTGTTTGTAAGAAAATTTAAATAAATAGATACTTAATTAACCCTATGACTGAGAGCTAATATATATACATTACCGCAATAAAATAGTTAAAACCTCAAAATAAATTATTGTATGCATTTTATGTTGAGTTTTGTAAACCAACATTTCCATCACGAAATGAGTTCATATGGACCAGAGTTTTTTTTGCTAAAAGTATAGACCGGTGTTACCATTTCAGTACTCTCCTTCAAATTCTCCACAACTCTTACGGATTTTTTTTGTTTTGAAAACATTTTCAATTTGATAGTTCCAAGAGTTTAGTTTTTGTGTGTTTATAATTAAGTTTTGAAACAAATGTAAATATAACCAGACCATTTCATTCCGCAAACAAATATATAATATTCACAAAAACCAATCAAAATAATCAGCAAACCAAAAAAAACCATTACAAATAATTTTTTTTCTTATTCCTTTTCTCATTTTGGTGATGAAAGCTTCGTAGTGTACTGATGAGGATGGAACCTGAAGTTGGTCGTCTAATGCTTCTTTTGTGAGAGTTATATCGACACTAACTTCTTCTCTTTGACCCTTTGGTGCTTGTTCTGTTAGAAAGTCCGTACCACCATTGCTCTTTGTATCATCTGATATCGCTTGAGTTTTAACATGTTCTTCATATGATTCTTTCTCGGTTTCACTCAGTCATTCTGTAATTTCTTCCCTGATGTGACTACCTCGTTGATCTCTTCTTCATTCCCCAACACACTGAGAGGTGCTTACTCCTTTTCTACATCTCGCGGAACAAAATCATGATCAACTCTAACATCACTCGCATCTTCTTTATCCTTTTTCACTTATAATTAAATTGTTTCTTCGCTATCCCTTTTGGCAGAAAGACCCCTAATCTTCTCATCTTGTACCTCCTCATTTTTTATTCCTCTTTGTCATCAAGTATTTGATCTTCTTCTTTAATAGTTGAATGACTCTCTGCCTTTTGTTCGGGTTGAGGCGATTCTGCTGGTAACTCGGACTTTATGATCAGATCAGCATTATCTCCAACTTTCTTTGAAATTTCAAAATCTTTGGGGTGTTCTTGTCGACTTATCCTCTCCGCTGTTGAAGTATTTGAGTTGCGTTCTTCTTGGTTTTCAATAGAAATCACATGCTCTGCAATCTTTCTAGTTTCTTCTTCTTGTAGTTTCTCTTCCGCACTAATTTCAAAGTCTCTTCTTATGCCATCTTGTACATATACCTCTTCTTTATGTACCTTTTGCTTGAGTTCTTCTATTGGAAGAGATTTCCCTCGAAGACCGTTTTCTTCGTGGACTTTTCAGTTTCTCTCCACTTTCATCATGTTGCAACTTGTTTGCTTCTATGATTTTAAAAGCAGGGGCTTCCTCTCCAGCTTTTGTATCCTGTTTTTCATTAGTTACCGGCTCGTTTATATCGGTAGGAAGCTGCTTTTCCAGGGGTTTTGGCTCTTCCGTGATTGAATGCAAATCATTCCCACTTGATTCAACCTTATCATCTCCTGTTTTGTGTGCTTGTGCTGCTGGCTATTTCATCAAGCTTCCCTCCGATGATGCAGAATCATTGATTGCTCCCTCATTCTCCAATGTAGTCTGAAGTTGTGTCAGGAATCCAACAACCTGAAGAGTTGCACTACCAAAGAGCAAGCATCTTGATTGCTTCTTGTTTGTCACCGGCACATTTACATTCTTGCACTTGCTGGTCTTCCTGAGAAGCCAACATGGAAATTGGAGTTTCAGTGAATGGTTCTCTTAGAACAATTTTGGTAGGGATGATTTCTTCTTGTGACTTGTGAGCCTTTATTTCTTCTTCATGACTCTCCTCAATCTGTTTACGAATTTGGTCATCTTGTCCTGAAACTAATTTAGAGGACAGAGCCTGATATTCTTGTGATCTTTTCGACCGACAATTCTGATCACGAACATGGCAGTAGTAAACAAAATGAAATCAATTATTGAAATTTTCACCTCATTGTTTACCAGCGATCCATGAGTGAGGATTTGCTAAGAGTAGAAGATCTCGTTTAGTGGTTCGCTTCATCGTACCTTGAGAGACAGGCTTCATTAGATAGTTACTAAAGCTTCAACTCCATGCCATAAATTGTGTAACTCTGGTTTTCTGAGTCTCTTCAGTTTGCGCCTCCGCTGCCATGTCCTTTTTCATCTTGCTCTTGTTACTGTGAAGTTCCAACGCATACACGTTCTTCACCTCACTCAGGGTCTTTGATTTCCAGCAGTATATTGCCGATCGAGAGAACTACTTTTAATAATGTTTTGGTGATAACGTTCTCTAAACAGCTGCAATGGTGGTGGAGATATCAAAGGACACGTTTTATAGCATTCATTGACCATTGAAAATTGAATACTTAATGAGATTTTTTGGTAACGTATAGTTAGGAAAAAAAAATTCGGCTCTAATGGTTAAAAATGAGCTATGATTTAGAAAGGAGTGGACTTTGGGTAACTCATCCAACATTTTTTAACCCATCCGTAAAACAACGCCAATACACAAAGAGTAGAGAGTGCATATCTTTAGTGCTTACGTGGCATGTTTTTAAGAGGTCTTTTTTTCTGCTGATGTAGAGACCTTAAGGTGTCTCAATTAGCTGATTTTAGTTAGTAGAATATGTATATATATATATTATATTTAAATTGTAATTTTTCTTACTTAATACTAATAGTGATATAATTTTGGACCATAATGTGTTCCTCCTCGAGAAGATTCCAATTAAAATCCGTGACATAAGTTTCTTCAACTGCTACGGAAGTTGACCGTATGTTTTAATATTTTCAAGCATCTATAATGTATTTGATAGGAGAGAGAGCTTATATATTTAAACCGCATATTCTTAGGCTTATAGGCAGCTAACATGTTCTCTTGGTGAAGAGTATTTAATTAATTAATTACCGTTGTTTATTTGCTACTTGCAACTTTGCAAGTATTAAGACATACCAAACCTACCCACAATATATTTAAGCCACTGCTTTATCCTCCAATTAGTTTATACAAGTTTATACTTTTCTTAATATGACATATCATAACTAATTGACAACAGTGACAAGGAATTATTTTAAAATTAAAGTGGTATGAATCCCTTTAAACAGATATTTCACGTAGTTTTTTTAAAGTATTTTTTTTTAAAGAAAATTTCATTTTATAATATCTCCTTGATTTTTAATAATAAACTAGATGACTGGTGGGGCTGGATCATCACCAAATCTGGTCTGCTAAAATACCAAGTCAAAACATGTCATTTTGACCGAATTAAATGGGCATGCGACTCAGCCTCAGGAAAAAAAAATTCGGTTAAATACCCAAGTCAGCTCTGCAAATGCTGGGTCAACAGATGCAGACCTGACGAACTAAGAACGAGTCAACAGGACGGTTAGCACAGTCGTAGAAACGAGATTCGTGGGGAATATACCAAGAATGTGTCAGAGACACGTGGAACTGCCTGGATACGTGGAGCTAGATCGAGGATCTAAATTGAGCTATAAATATACGTAGTCCGAGCAGATTTGGCCAACTTTTGACTTACGCGAGAACTAAAACACTATATTTCATCTTGTAACACATCTCACTCGAGATCTCATTGTATATTCGATTCACATCAATATAAATCCAGCTCCGCTCTACTCTTCTTTTAATCGTTGAATTTAAAAATATTTCTTAAGACCAAAGTTTCTTCTCCGAATTCACATACAAATACTCAGTGTGGAATTCAACTTCCACATTTAGCGCCGTCTAATGGAAAGAAATAGATATGTCTAGCACATAAGTTCGACCTAAGATATGTTAGAGCAGAGATGGATAAATCAAAGTCTAACACGCCGAAAACCAGTGATGCACCGACCATGACTCCCCAGAGTCAAGAATAATCTGGATCCCAACCGCGGGACCAGATCAGAATTGGAACCAATCTTACGGCTTCGGGCGATAACCCACTAGAAGCAGCGGGCCACACTGACCACCGACCACCGGCAAAGGTGGCCACCTCAGGTCCCGCTACGACGATCTTAGCGCCACCACGTGGCGTTTGGCTCAGAAACCCGAATCTCTCCACGGACCAAGCATCCGGAGGCCTCTAGGACGCGTTCGCCTTGCCACCCCCGTCAGGAAAAAAGAGCGGCCGCGAGACGACATGACCGAGATCCGTCGACTGCTTTCCATCCTGGTCGAAAAGGCCCAGACAAAGAATGCGTCAGTCAGGACCGTCCAGGCTCGACTCGAGCAGCAAGAAAGATCCTTCCTCGCTCAGATGCGGGAGATCTCCCAGGCGGTCGCCCAAGGAACTCAGCCCTAGAGAGTTGTTGGAGAGGACATTACTCCTCCCAGATTTACAACCCCTCGGTCGCGATTAGACTTTTCCGGGGTCATCGCCACCCCTACCAGCGCAAACACATATCTCTTTTTCAATCCACGCGCGAGCTTAACAACCATGACCGTGGACATTCTCGGTCCGAGCTCGCGTAATAACTCTACATGAATCAACGAGCAGCCTCTTCCACCTCTGCCGCACTCGGAAAATGGTCAAAACACTCCAGCCGGGTGGATAGAAGCTACGCCCCAGACAGGAACATCTACAACCCACCTAGACACCGCATAAACAATCAATAACGATATGTTTCGACGATATGCTCAACAAACCCAAGCCAAACTGCGATTCATGAGATCCAGCGTCCAACAAAAGATAAGCTCAGCCTCAGACATAGAGCGGGCCATCGAGGAAAATTGGAGGACCCCCTTCACAGATTAGATCGCAAACACACCGATCAAAGACATTGAGAAGATTAAGTTCCTAGAGTTCTCCGGGAACAGCGACCCAAAAGCGTACGTTAGGGTATTTAGGCTGGCAGTATCGCGAGCCCATTTCTTCAAGGAGGAAAGAGAAGCTGGACACTGTCGCCTATTCGCGGAAAGCCTAGGAGGACCAGCTCTAAAACCCTCAGAATACGGATAAGAAAAAGAAGAATCGAAAATGTGAGCCCACATGCAGAGAAATAGCTCGGATGCGCACAACATCACCCGAACCTAACGGTTTCCGGCGTATCGCCGGCGATAACTCCACCTCATCCGAAAATCCCATGTCTTCCCGGAGATCAGACATATCTTGGGAGGACATGGGCGACCGAGGGTGGGGCGCAAATCGAGGACGAGGTCCAGCGGAACTCATGGAAATGATAAAAGGACAAAACAAAGTTGAAAGACGAAGGTTGAAGAAAACCGAGGAAAATGAGTCACTAACTGTTGCAATAAAGGAGAATTTTGAGGTATCTAGCTAGCAAAGAAAATCAGATCTAGGTGTGAACAGTGAAATCGAGGTTCTTGCAAGGTAAAACAAGGTCAACTACGACAGCTTGAGAGTAAAAGGAGAGAAAAAGTTCTTTTCTTACTCTTCTTTTCTTACTTTGAAAGTCAAGTCTGAGCAGGTGAAGTTAGGGAGACGTGTGAGAGGTGGTTTTATAAGGCCCAATAGATCCAGCCGTTAAAACGATGAAGATCCTTCACCTCCCCTTCTCACTCTAATTGATCGGATCGTGACCGTTGATTCGAGATTTGAGCCGTTAAAGTGAAATCATCGCGTATATTCATTCGAGATATACACGCAGGTGAAGCGGTGAAAATACGCAGGATATATGAAAAAGATAATGATGAGTAACCGCTCATCAAGTATTATTACTTAATACCTAATGGGCTGGAAGGCAACTGTTGGGGCTGGATTCGTCACCAAATCTAGCCCGCTAAAAGCCCAAGTCAAAACATGTCATTTTGACCGGATTAAATGGGTCTGCGGCCCAACCTCCGTAAAAAGACAAAGTTCGGTCAAAGGCCCAAGTCAGTTCTGCAAGCGTTGGGTCAACAGACGTAGAGCTAACGAGTTAGGAACGAGTCAACAGGGCGATTATCAAAGTTGTAGAAGCGAGATTCGCGGAGAATATGCCAAGAACGTGCACGAGATACGCGGAATTTCCCTGGATACGTGGAGCTGGAGCGAAGAGCTGAATTAAGCTATAAATATACGAAGTCCGAGCAGATTTGGCCAACTTTTGACTTACGCGAGAGCTAAAACACTACATTTCAGCTTCTAACACATCTCCCTCGAGATCTCATTGTATATTCGATTCATATCAATATAAATCCAGCTCCACTCTACTTTTTTTTTTAATCGTTGAATTTATAGATATTTTTTAGGACCAAAATTTTTTCTCCGAATTCACATACAAATACTCAGTGCGGAATTCAGCTTTCACAATAACTCTCCGCATTATACACGGATTAAATATTATTTAATTATTCAAATATCAATTTAAAAACCATTATTTTATAGTTGAAAGATTTTTAACTGTATTCAATCCAAATATCTTAATAAAATCGTGGGAATTATCCACTTTGTGAATAGTAATATCTAAAATAAAACATAATGCAGTATTGTTTGATTTTGATGTGTTGCATTTCAACCAAATTATACTTTCTTTCTCAAATAAAGGTTTTAGATCAATTCTTGTTTTGTTGATTTTAATAAATAAAAATATACAATCATGAGTTTTATAAACGAAACATAGAAGTTTTGATATTTTTTTGAAAACATAATTGCTAAATGTTAAAGAGTAGTTCCTTGTTATGTTTAAAGAATAAACTATCAACATAAACTATATTATGTAATTTTTAACTTAATTTTTTATAAATTAAAGAGTTATTTTTCTTTATTTTGTAAACGATGGCGTGGCCTTTTTATATCAGATTAAGTGTATGATTGGTTGGGCTGTAGAAAGGAATTACAGCCTCAATTTTTTTCGAAAGTCTTAAACATTACCAATCATGCTTTAAACTAATTTTTAAAACTACAGCCAAAAAAAAAAAATTTGGCTGCAACTCTCTTAGTTGCTAAAGCAATATTTTTAGTGTCGTAGGAAAAATATGTGGCTATACAATTATTTTTTTTGTTTTCCTTTTTATTTTTCCTCCGATTTTTGTTGTTTTACTTTTCTTTTATTTTTCTTTTATTTTTATTTTTCGGTTTCTATAAATATTATTGTATTATATAAATGCATATAACGTTTTATTATAAGTTATTTGTATTACTTTACATACAATATTTATATATATAATGATATATTATAGATATGTAAACATACTACATTAATTTTATTCTATAAATAATATTATATATGTACTACTTATATAAAATAAAATTGTATATATTATATTTTTATTAATTATATATTTTTCATATACATTATGAAATAAATATCATTTTGCAAATTTTATATTACATGAAATTATTATATAGCATACATCTAATACTTACCAATCGTACTTTAATTTTTAAATCTTACAGCTCAAATCTTACAGCTACATCAAAAACGTTTACAGACCAAATTGTACAGCAATTAATTTACATCTACAGCCGAACTAATCACCCACTAAGTTCCTTAGAGTGATTTGTTTTATTAAAAAATGAAAGACAATATGACAATGTCAAACTGAATTTTTTTAAAAAATTTAAAATAGAGTATTAGGTTTTTTAATGGTAGCATGTAAAATATGTAAATATGAATTTAAAAAAAAAATTATCTTGATTAATTTGTAAGCAATTTTCAATTAAAAACGAAAATTATTGTGTCGATAACAAACTGTAACATGATCATTAGCTGAAGATAATGAAGGCAAAGGCAGAAATTTAATTGGTAAACAGTTTTTCAATTAAAACGAAAATTAATTTATGGAATATATGTTTCTCATTAATTTCAATTTAAAAATTAAAAAAAATAGATATAAATATAGTTATAGATGATTTAGTAGAAGATTTGGTTATGATTAATTTAAATTTAAAATAAAAACTTTCTTTTTAAATTTGACATGTCACAATTATTTTGGTAAAAGTGATTGTGAAGATGACATATAAAGATTTCTCACAAATCATTTTTTAAATAATATGTAGGAGACTTCTATTTATTTTTGGTCCTTTATATTTAACTATTGATTTAACTTAATCATAAAGAGAAATCCATTAAAAACACAAAAACTAAAATGATATAAGAAAAAAAAAAATAGACACAAAAAGTTGTATCTACCCAACTGTTAGGTTAGGAAATAAATTCTAAAAATATATCTTTTCAACAGTTAGAATGTTATATAAAGTATGTAGTATTTATCCAATCGTGAATTGAACATTTAAATCATAATTTTTCTTGGTTAATTTGGTACATTTGAAAAGTCCAAAATGACAAAGATTTCAAGAACCTCAATCAAAATTCACATGAGATGCTAACATTATAATCAGATTAGTTTATAATTTGAAGTTTAATCACACTTAAATCTAACATTTAAAGTTTATATCTAACATTATATCTAACATTTAAAGTTCATTATATCTAATATTTAAAGTTTATAATTTTTTTTTAATACAAGTATGTAATATGAGTATATGACATATTGCACCAACGGACATCAAAATTGAGTATATCTTTTCAACAGTTAAAAAGTGATACAAAGAACGTATGTAATATTTGTCCAATCATGAATTAAACAATTAGATAGTGATTTTGCTTGGTTAATTTGGTACATTTGAAAAGTTCAAAATGATAAAGTTTTCAAGAATCTCAATCAAAATTCACATGAGATGCTTTATGCTTAGTCTGTAGAACAAAAGTTTTAGATTTAAAAATCGGCACAAAACGAATATCGCGTTGTGTAGAACAAATGAATTTATAAACTATGATTTTTATAGAAAAAATGTACGTATAATAAGTACGGTAGATACATAATAATCAAAGACAAAACAATGTTTGGTTCACTATTTCTAACACTTAAAAGTTTTTTATTATTTTTAGTGACAATTACTCAAATGACTCCAAACTATAAAAATATAACTAGACTAATCCACCTAAAAAAGGATTATTAGTATAACTCAAATTTTTTATTTAAAAACCACTAACATTATAAACTTCATGGCATTATCGAAAAAATGCCATTTATATTTATTTAAAAAAATAAATCAAAAACAAATTTCATAATTTTTAAAAAATTAAAAATCTGTTTTAATTTGGCGACTAATTATTAGTCTCTGCAAAAGTAACATTTTAATAGTACTTTAGATGTAGAACTCTATTGACTTTAATAGTACTTTAGATGTAGAACTCTATTGACATAAGAGCAACCACATTGGTTATGTGCAATGTGGGTGTCTTAAGTATAAAATATTATATAATTAATATTACACATCAATATGACTATATGAGTGTATTATATACACACCTCTTGTTTCCATCTTCCTCTTCCCGCTTCCTCCTCTGCATCTTCTGTACTTCCTTCTGGATTGATAACTTCAAGACCTTCATAACCCATCAATCTGCAGAAATCAAACAAAAACTAAAGTTCTTCTTAAAACAACATACACACAACCTCTAACATTTAGCAAAACCCCCAAATTTTCTATCACAGAACTTGGAATCCAAACCACCCAAAACCCAGAAATTCAACAACGAACACAGAACCCACATAAAATTCAAATTCAAAAGAAGAACCGTCAACTGATTTCGTCATGGCTGATCCAAAATTGGTGATCGAGAACAAATCGAGACTGATCATCATAAGAGAGAGACGAAGCTTGACGCGGGTTGGAGGAGGAGCCTTTGGATTCGAGTCCAAGACGATTGAATCAGAACAAATCGTGATTTTAGAGACAGGGAGAGACGAAGCTTGAGGCGGGCTGGAGGAGGAGGAGAGCATCGATTCCGACAAGATCGAATCGAGAAAGATCGAGATTGTTGAGAGAGGGGGTGATACGGGTTTGAGGCGAACTGGTGAGGAGGAGAGGAGTCACAAAAACATCGACAAAGAATTAAAAAAATATATCCAATAACATGCTGACACGTGGGTGTCATGCGGGTGTCTTCCGTGTCTCTGCAGAGACACAGATCTTCCGAATAAATTTAGTTTTGATTTTTTTTCCCCTTTTTTATTAATTAAATAATTAAAGATACCCTCAACTTTTGTCCAACGTGGATGGTCTAAGCTCCGTCTTATATGCAAATCTTTTATCCTCTGGAATTTCGAATAAAACATTTTACAGTGGAAGAATTTAACAATCATCATAGAATTTCTATAATTAAACAAATGGAGATTTGAAAAATTAAACAATAATAAGCTAAAGTTCCAAACTTTAAGAACAGTTTTTATTCATTTTCTCTTGCTTTACCATTTCAAGTGCCACTTTTTCTTCTTAAATCCTCTCTATCTCTCTGTTCCCGAGAAAAATCTTTAATTTCAATCTTTCAATTTTCGTCTAAGAGATACTGTGAAGGAGAGAGAGAGAGAAAGAGAGAGAGAGAGGTGACATCATCAGTTGCGGCGAAGTTCGCTTTTTTTCCACCGAGTTCGTCGTCTTACAGGCTAATCACCGACGAACTGACCGGACTTCTTTTGATGAACCCATTTCCTCACCGTGAAAACATGGAAATCTTAAAGCTTCCGACACGAAGAGGAACAGAGATCGTGTCTATGTACGTTAGACATCCGATGGCTACCTCTACTCTGCTTTATTCCCATGGAAACGCAGCCGATCTGGGTCAGATGTATGAGCTTTTTATCGAATTGAGTATCCATCTTAAGGTTAATCTCATGGGGTATGTTAAAAAAAATCCACTTTTTTTTTCTTGCTCACTCTTATACCTCTATTTAGTAGCTTAATTGTGTGATGTTTTAATTTTAAATAAGTCTGCCATAAAAATATAAGTTTGTCACTAAAAAAAGTTTGTTAAAATTGAAACAAAAAATAAATCTGTTATAACCGAAAGTAAATCTGCTATCACTATAGGTTAGTCTAGGAAGCAAATTTTACTTCAACAAATCTGTGGCAAAAAAAAAATTACGTCGGTCACGTAAAAGTCTGTCACGAGTTGTTAAATCTATGGTGTCATCATACAATAAGTCTGTCAGAAAACAATAAGTCTGCCATAGATTTTAAATCTGTCGTACAAAACATAAATCTGTCATCACGTATACAAATAAGTTTGCCGAAGTAAATTTGTCCTTACAAAAATAAGTCTGCCGCTAAAATAAATCTGCGGTTATAAAAACAAGTCTGTCACAACTACATATCGAAAATTCGTAGTGGCAGTTTCGTAATAAAAACAAACGCTGATTTTTCTTATTTTTTTGGATTTTTGAAAAAAAAATTTCCTAACAAAGCCAAAATGATTATTTTGGGTATTAAAAAAACTCATATAACCCTCAAATTTTTGGATTCATTCTAGTAATAAAAACATATTTATGAGTCATATAAGTTTTTTTCCTTTTTTATAATACAAGTACGTAATATGACATATTGCACCAATGGACATCAAAATTGAGTATATATTTTCAACAGTTAGAAAGTGATACAAAGAATCTATGTAGTATTTATCCAATCGTGAATTAAACATTTAAATCGTGATTTTGCTTGGTTAATTTGATACATTTGAAAAGTTCAAAATGATAAAGTTTTCAAGAACTTCAGTCAAAATTCACATGAGATGTTCAGTCTGTAGAACAAAATTTTAGATTTGAAAATCGGTACAAACAGATATCGGGTTGTGTATAGCAAATGAATTTATAAACAATGAATTTTTGTAGAAAAAAAATATACGCATAATAAGTACAGTAGATACATAATAATCAAGACAAACAATGTTTGGTTCACTATTTCTAACACTTAAAGTTTCTAAATTTTTTTTTTTGAATACAAGTATGTAATATGACATATTGCACCAACGGGCATCAAAATTGAGTATTATTAACCGCATCATGTGGAATATAAACAAAGCCAAAAACAGTTTTTAGCAAAAAAATAACAAAGCCAAAAATAGCTACATTATAATTTTTAATTGGCTGATGAATGAAAAAAAAAGTGGTCTCATTTAGCATTCCGGTCTCCGTCCAATCTTATCTCTCAAGTTCAGCGTAGTGTTTAGCTTCTGTGTTCTAATAGCAACTTGTTATGATTAATTATAAATTATAAATAAAAACTATAAACCAAAACACAACTCGTTGAAGATATATTTCAAAAAAACTCGTCGAGACATGTAATTCTAAGTTCAAACATTCAGACAATAATGTTAACAGTACCATATTTCTTTTTCGAAATAACTATTGATTACAGAATATGTCATACTGTGACTTTATATGATTTAGTTCCAAACTTGACGTAAGCTATGAAGACATAAAGAAAAAGATAAGAAGATTTGATTTCCCACTAAAGGATAAAAAGATTATCTTCAACTGAACACATTGGAAATGAGAAATTATATGATAATTATTATTTTTGGGAAAGGTTTTTTATTAAAAAGTTTTAAACTATAATCCAATATCATAAAATATTTACTCCATTTCTTTTTATTTGATATTTTAGATCTCCATCGATTTAGGCGGTTGTGGATCCTTAAATTGGCTGATATTCAAAGCATAAGAAAGATTTAGTTATTGAAATAATTACTCAAACAACTTAGAAAATCTTTAACTACTAAAACATCTATTTGAGAAGATATAAATGTTCATAAATAAATAAAAGACTTTAAACCTCTTTTTTTGTTAATAACAAAAATATTAAATAAAATTTAATTATATCTTCTTTTATTTTTATGATAAAAAATGTGTTTGTGTCGCTGTTTACAAATGACGTTTGTAGTTAGCGTTTACGATCACCATTTACAACTAACATTGGTGATCTTCATTTGCCATCGACGTTTACGTTTAAAATCATATTAAATTTTTTGGATTGTTTTAGATGTTATGGTAGAGTTATTTACAGTATGCAAAAATACATTATCATTAGAGGTAGACTTGTTTTCTAAATGAAGGGAGAATTGTATATTGACCGGCGTTTGCGTTAAAAAAATTGTTACATATAACATACTAGTTTATAGTGATATGTAAACATACAAGTCTACTCACCATTAAATATTCCTTGGCGGAGATGAATGGTAAAAAGATCGAAAAATTATTTTTCCGTGGGTTTTTTGTAGTGTATGGTGGTTAGTTAAGGGCATCTCCACTAGTGAGATACTCTCATGAGTATCTAACAAATATAAAACTAATATTACATAATTTAGTTCAATTAAATAATTAAATTTCAAGTTATAATAAAACTTAAGCCAATGATATTTGTACATGTGTTAAGTGAGTCTCTTAACTTTTATTTTAGAGTCTCTCAAATGAGAATCTCTCATGTTTCTCTTTTCTCTTTTGGATTTTACTAATTGTTTTTTGTGAGAGACCTATTGAGATACCCTCAATGGGAGTGCTCTAAGAATGATAAGAAAATATTTTTTTTTAACTTATGTCAAATATCAATAAAAATTATAATATATATATTATATTATTAAGGGAAGTTATATGAAACATACTTCAACAATTCATTAATTAAGCATATAGTTTGTCCATAAATTTATTAAGTAGATAGCATACCAAATGACTATTGTAACGTCGGCGAACCAAAATTGGGAATTTTGGATTGGGTGTCGATCGACACCAGGGGTCGATCGACATCAACTTCGAATTGAACCGACTGGTTTGGTTTTTGATCGTCGGATCGCGGTTCGGGTTTGAGAAACCCTAGGGTTTGCATATATAAGATGAGCAGCGTACTGTTGTCGCATTTTTTAGAAAAAAATAGAGATTTTTTAGAGGATTGAGAGAAGAGCAAGAATCATTGTTGATTTCCTTGTGTTCTTGATCCTAAAAATTTGAGATTGTGATTGTGAGGCTCTTGAATTGGGTTTTGGTGCGTGTTCTTCGTGAAGGAAGAAAGAAATCTGGTTGTTGAGTGTTAGGAGTCTCTGATTTCGCTTGTTCTTCGCTGTTCTTACTTCATTTCATTCCAGAAACCGGGGTGAGTGCGTGACCATGGCTTATCTGGGTAATTGGAATGTTCATGATGCGTTTGTTTGAGAATTGGATTAATTTGGTGATTGATGACTGTGTGTTCGGGTGTTTTCGTGTTGTTGGGTGTATGTGTTGATATTTTTGTGCAGGTGATCGATACGTCGCATCCTGGAAACGAACCATGAGAGGAGAGGCTCGTGTTCCTCGACACTGTGACAAGTGTCGATCGACACCATTGCTTGGTGTCGATCGACACCAGAGTTGCTAGTGTCGATCAACACCAGAAGGTGGGTCGATCAACACCAGAGTCTGGAAATTAATTTCTCGTGTTGTTCTTTGTTGATTGAATTGTCTTGGTATTATGGTATTCTTTTAAGCATGTGTGTATAGCCGGTAGATGGGATGACCGTCTCACTGAGTATTTGTGATAATACTCATGCATCTCATTTATCCATGTAAAGAAAATATGTGATTGTGGGATCATGGATGTGAAGAGGAGCTGATCTAAAATCTCAGTTTTTCATTGTGTTTCGGTTATTGTTTAGACTTACTGGTTAGGTTGCTGGTTATTCTGGATTGTTGAATTGGAATTCTTGTTGGTTATTTGAATTGGTTTCTGATGAATTGAGTTAATTGCTGATTTAATTGAGTTTTATTTTTGCTGGTTGTTTGATGTGTTTTGAACTTGATATTGAGGATTATTATTTATGGGAATAATAATCCGGATAAAAAAATAAAAATGGGTCGGGTTGTTTCAACTATAATACCCCCTTAGCTATCTCCGATGTTTTTTTAATAGGACAGTTGGTGTCATAGTGTGTCATAATACATCCACTTAAAATAGAGAAAAAATAACACTACTCTCAAGATGTATTGCTTTATATTGTTCACCCGCACATAATTTTTTTAAATTCAACATACTACACTCTCATACATACTATATATTTTCATATTCAACATACTATATATACAGGTATATATATTCTCACACACAATATAACGTTCCATAAATAAAAAACATACCATTAGATGTTAGTCAAGATGTTAATGACCAAATTTATGATATAGTTTTAAATTACCTTTGTATAATTTTTGATATATTTTTACGTAATCGAAATTTTTCTAATACCATTTTGTATGGTATGCTATCGAGTTTTATAATTGAATTGAATCTTATATTTATAACTAATATTTATTATTGAGTTTGAAATATTTCTACTATCACGTCTATATAGGTAGTTTTTGTTAAAATTGTTTGAAGATAATTACATATCAGAAACTTAATTTACAATGTAAAACATATTTATATCATACTAACACACAACACAAAATATACCATATAACATGATTTTCATTATATAACATGTTATACCATACTAATATATAATATGTTATATATATATATATAATAGGTTATATGATAGCATACCATAACATACCATGTTCTAACATGATAATGATATTAAATGTTATACCATACAAACATATAGTATGTTATATATTGTATTACGCTTTATTGTAAAATTATATGAATCATTCGAGTAAGTATATATTCGTTATATGTATATAACAGGTTATATGATACTATACCATAACATACCATGTTATAACATAATAATAATATTAAATGTTATATTATACAAACATATAGCATATTATATGTTGGCTTTATTGTAAAATTATATTAATCATTCGAGTAATTTATGTTCGTTTTGAAAATTTCAAATTGCGGTATATACAAATAAAATGTAGTCTTTTTATATATATACATGATAAGAAGATTTTATTAAATTAAACATTGGATCAAACAAATATCAAATGGAGAAATTTAGATGGAAAAGAAAGAAATGTTTAATCATGTGCTTTCTATGACATGACATGCTACTTTTTAGTACGACGTGTCATAAAATCAGATGTCTCAGAAGAAGGGCATTTTTGAAAAAACATTATTTCTTTCAGCTTCCCCACTTAACTATTTGTGAAGTAGTTTACAGTTTGTTATTTTTTTTATAATGGGAGTTTAGGCTAATTCACCTTATTAATAAATGGTTATTATTTTCTTTTATCCAATATTTCAATATCATATTATGTATATTTGGTATATATAAATATATATTTGGTATATAATTATATACTATCTTTATTTGATTAATTTATGATTTATTCAAATTTAGAAATTTTAAAATATTATTGATAAATTAATATTGTATGATTTTATATAAATTATTTATTGTACGTATTTTAATAGTTTTATATTTCATGTTTACCGTATTTATAGTTGTCATACGAGTTACATAAAATTTGAAACCGCAACCGCTCATTTTTACAATTCTCGCAATTACATTTGTCTATAGCCGCTAAGTTTAAACCAGTGATCAAACCCATAGTCATTCCATTAAAGTAGAGAAATTAGAAAAATAACTAACAAAGATTTAATAATTCACTAACTAACCAAAACAAAAAAAACATCACCACTATTTTTTGTATTTTATGTATAATGACAGTTTTGACTTTTGACTTTTTCTTCCTTACAACTCTCTCTTTGTGAGCCTAAAACCAATCTTCCCCATTTCTTCTTCTCTTCAGTTTCAAATTTTCCATTTTTATTATATTGTTTTCTCTGAGCCTACCAACAATGAAGCCAACGTGTTTATTTGGTTTTGTGCAATTTTCTTCTTCTTTCGTTTTGTGCAACGAAGTCAGTGTGTGTGCATATGTGCGAAAGACATATTCGTCCGACCAACCTCTAACATAGTTATAGACTTAATTCCATTATTTCATGGCTAGATTCTTTATTATAAATCATAAATTGGTTATTAACCAAATAAACCCTTAAAAATAACCTTAGCGTAAATTATAAAAAATGTGTGTGTCCTCAAAGTCTCAAACTCATGGTTGACAAAAGAAAACATTAATTTAAATATATATATATATATAGAGAGGCAGAGTAAATAGACGGTGGGACACAGAAATAGAAAAATCTTGAAAGCGAGAATGTCAAATTTTCAACGCCAAGCCCCCTCTCTTATCATCCGTACATATCCTCCTCCATTTCAATCTTCAACTATCCCTACAATATATCTTAACTATATATAAGTAGGATATATTTTCTATTCATTTATAACACAATTTCATAGCCTCTCTCTCTCTCTCTCTCTCTCTCTCTCTCTCTCTCTCTCTCTCTCTCTTTGTGGGTTCAACTTTGTGAATACAAATACATATATGCACATACACATAGGAAGATATGATGGGTTACGAGCAGATGAATCAGATGACAATGAAGACAACGACGATGATGAAGAATTTCAATAAGATGGGAACAATCAATAATACTCCACAAAAGAAAACAACGAGGAGAAGTGCCATTGATGGTGGTGCGGTGGCTAGAGGAGGAGATCGCCGTCGGAATCTCAAGACTCTTGATCTCAGCGGCATGTCTTTGGCTTCTCTTTCTTCCTCTTCTATCAACTTAGCTTCCATCTCCAAACTCGATCTCTCCAACAACAATATTCAGGTATATTAATATTTAGGTTGGACTTGGATTTCGTATAAATTTTGAACTTTCATCTATTCTAAATAAACAGACATCTTTTACTTATTAGCTATTTTATAACCTAGACAACCTAATATACTTGAATGCTACAAAGTTCTTGTTCTCGCAATACCTTCGAAAAACGCGGTTGTTTCATGATAAAACTAAAAATATATTTCAAAAGATACTGTATCTCTTTTTGACCGTGAACGTATATTAGACAGAAAAAAACATAAAAAGACGTGACAGTACTAGTATTCGTCGAGAGTTTCTTTTGGGGTTTTAGAGTCTCGAGAGGTTAACAACGATATAACAATTTATTTGGGGGCATTTGTATGTTACTAAAGTGAGTTTAATTTAAAGTTGCGGGCTCTAACTAAACTATAAAATATCGTTGCTAACTAACATTAAAGATATTATAAGGATCGTAGAGAAAATGAATCAAGGAAACTTCCTCTTGCATATGCATGATTCGTTCGAGAAAACAAAAAGGAATGATAATTGTGAACACATGATAACCTTCATGTTGACAAAAAAAAAAAAAGATAACCTTCATATTAATAAATACAGTACTTAATAGTAGTAAACAATCAAGATAATGTTTTTTTTTCTTTTGGTCAATATCTTTTTTTGTTTCAGTTTCAGGAAAGAAAAAAAACTTAATTAAATTTCTATTAACAGGACAAAAAAAGGCTACGGATTAAAACAATATTTTTCCATAAGTACCGGAGAAAGAAGACAAAAATTTCCAGAAAATTTAAATCATCACTAGCTACTTGCATATATATATATATATATATATATATATATGGTATATCTGGAGGAGAACGCTTTATACACAATTTTAATTTGGCCAACTCGAACCTTATAAAGCATATTCGTTTTATTTACTTGCCGTCTGGGTGCATAAGCAATTGAGCTACAAGTGTTGGTTTTTCCGTTATGTGACAAATATTAATGAATAGCATTAACTATAAATAAATGCTCCCTCTGTTGATCTTAACATTTACCTCTCTTTGACTCTTCTGTATCGAGTCTGTCCTCTTCCACTAGCAATATTTTTATGGACTCTTGATAGATCAAAAGACATATTGTCTTGTTACGTTTAGTTTAGATTTAAATAATACAACTCATATTTGTTGGTTGCCCTCACGCTACCAAGTCTTCATTCAAGGTCATGGGTGGTTAAACCATCCCCCTTCAATGGGAAAATGTTATAAAAAATAGAGTATATTATATATACATAAAGAAATTGAATCAATTTTCAGTGATTGTACCTTTAGTTACATATCTCCAACTAGCTCAGCAGTTCACGATAGTAGTAGGCTTTGAATAATGCTTTTCTAACGTTGCATAACCATTTTTATTTCCCTTGTCCGAAAATAAGGGAGTTTGAACGTCTCAATTGCCCAGAAATATTAGTTATAGCTGTTACTTTTATGTCTTGAATGCTATTTGTAAAAAAAGTGAAAACACTTATACTCCATTCGTTTCAAAATAATTGTCATTCTGAAGTTTTTCAAAAAAGTTGATAGTTCGATGCATAACTATGATTCATCCGACTATATATGTACCATTCCGAGATGTATTTCATCCATTGTACGTACTAATGTACTGCTTCAAACTTAAAATTTTATCACTTATTTGACATTCAGCAATATAGCATAGTGGTTTTTGTTAGTGCCATCCTCACTCGGGTTCAAACTCGTAATATAATACATGTTGATTAGAAAAATAGTATCACTCATTTATTTAGTTTGTAATGTAGAAAATTCCGGAATCTCTAGTAGCGAGAATGTTAAACTTGTGGGCACTGGATTTGCACTCCAATCAGCTCAAAACACTCCCCAACTCCATTGGATGTCTGTCCAAGCTTAAGTTTCTAAATGTCTCCGGAAATTACCTCCAGTTTCTTCCCAAAACTATCGAAGGTTGCAGGTAAGACCCCTTCCTCACATCCAATTCTCTTATATTCAAAGTAATTAATGTACCGAAAACGCAGATCCCTGGAAGAGCTGAACGCCAACTTCAACGAGCTGACCAGGCTCCCAGACGCGATAGGGTTCGAGCTAACAAATCTGACAAAGCTCTCCGTCAATTCCAACAAGCTTGTCGTGTTACCAAACTCCGTTAGCCACTTGACGTCTCTGCGTGTGCTCGATGCGCGGCTAAACCGTCTTGGGTCGCTTCCTGAGGATTTAGAGAACCTCGTGAACCTTCAGGTCCTTAATGTTAGCCAGAACTTCCAGCACTTGACGGTGTTACCTTACTCCGTTGGCTTGTTGATATCTCTCGTGGAGCTTGACGTCAGTTATAACGGAATTACCGTTTTACCAGACTCCCTCGGCTGTCTCCGCCGGATACAGAAGCTCTCCGTCGAGGGTAATCCCCTCGTCTCCCCGCCTTTTGAAGTGGTATGTATACTTACTTATTTTAGTTTTTTCAATAATAATATAACCTCTTTTTTCAAAAAAATAAATAATAATATAACCTCTTTTTAAAAAACATTACATTCGATCGGATTTTAATATGGTGTTCTATACTACGAATACAAAACACTAAGGTATATATAATAGAGAGCATAACTTGTTACGCACATATGAAACTTAGCTGAAAATATAAGTTCAATTAGTTTTGTATATATAGTAAGTATTTGTTATGTTAAAGCCTAAAGGTAAACTCATCCATTTTGTGCACTACGGAATTAACATATGGTACAAGAAACTAAAGAAAAATGAAGAAATAAATATAACCTATACATGTTTTGTGATATAGCTTAAAGTTGATGATCTGTTACAACAGGTGGAACAGGGTTTGGAAGCAGTGAAGCAATACATGAGCGAGAAGATGACCGAGTCTTATAAGAAAACTCCGATCAAGAAAAAGTCGTGGGGCATTCGGAAGCTCGTAAAGTACCGGACCTTTCACGGCCTGAGTTCATCTCCGGGGAGGAAAACCGGTGGTGACCGCCGTGGAGACGAGAGGGAAGGCTACATCAACGTCTCCGATTACCGCCAAATCGATGGAATTGCCTCCCCCCGACACGTGTCCCTCTTCAACCCGCGACGCCTCTTGTCTCCATTCTCCGCGTATTTCTCTCCTCCCCGGTATTAGCTACGGCTACTTCTGTCTTTTTATGTTCTACATACTATTCCAAACGGTTATCCTTGTAGTGTTAATGTTCTTTCTACGTTGTTTTTTGCATGCTGGCTTCAAGGTAAAATCGTATTTTTGTGTCTTAAGTTTTTTTTGGGTCTGTATCATAGATTGTTGGATGGCTTTTCTCGTTTCGTTGTATTTTCGTTCAATTTTGTTGAACATTTGTAAATTAGGACATAGACTCTTAAAGTTAGTCCATGTATTATGTAAAATCGCATTTCGAAATATTCAGTGATCGGTACTATTCGCAGTATTCCCCGCCTTTGTTTGAGATGATCATTTTCGTGAACTTATATGGGCCCAAATGAGATAGCGGTCTTGGGACCTGACCGAGTTTGGATCTGGTTAAAAAAATTAATCCAGGAGAGTACAAACCAAACATTAGGGTTTAAATGGTTACGATGCATAACAATCAAATTTGTCGGATCAAACAGAACAATTACAATTCGTGTAAGACATGCAGAATAAGCGGAATTTTTTTTGAAAGATTATGCTCTTACTTACGATGCAAGTAAAATAATTATCCAATTTGACTAATTTTTTTTTTCCAATACATGTGTCATGTGTGTTCGGATCAGATTCCGCATCTTCTAGACGGTTAAATTTATTCATCACAGAAAACATCATTGTCCGGAAAAAACAAGCAAATGTAGATGTTTGATTCGTCCACTAGAGAGCAAACATATGTTATGCTCTTTGTTGATATCACGCGGAAGGTCCATTCCTTTGGTTCTCATCATGTCACATGAAATATGGTTAAGACAATCTCTGGGACGAAAAAAGGATTTGTCATCCCAATGACTCTTCGACGCACCAACGAAAGGTGACAATGTAAGTGGGGTCAGAGAAGTGTTGGAGAGGTAGTATGGATACATCTCCAAGTGGGAATCGACTCGAGTATCATGGGAATCGGGGAAAGTGACCTCGTAAGTGTCACTTCCCCTTCCCTTCGTGTTCGGTGAGTTTTCCTTTTCATGTGTAGTGTGTTTGGTGAATAAGCCATCTCTGGGAGATATGTTCCCGTCCATCCTCCGTGTCCAGCCTCCTTTTCTCCTCGGAGGGTCTCTTTCTCGGTGAGTCCTCCCTCTTCTTTAAACAAAGTAGAGGAGTATTTATAGTGGTGATACTTGATTGGATGTTGGGTTGCATCGACCCACTTTTCCCACCTGGTTAAGTGTATTGTTTTGTTTTCATGGCGTGTACCAAAGAAATTTATCTTTTCCAAACTCCAAAATATCATTACTCTACTACATCAAACACGAAAAAACTAACTCATAGATCCGTTTCCAAAAATAGCTCACATTGACATGGAATACATTACATTGATACCGGATAATCGGATATATCTTCTCAAAAGCATCAACATCTATATCTTCGGGATACAAAACAACCAAAGAGAAAGAAAAACTAAACAAATATTGGAAATACGCTCATCCGACAACAAATACAATATTACTTTGTAAAAATCATATCCATTGTGAAGGTCATATAGCAGACCATTATCACAAACCCCATTTCCAAGTTAAAGGACTAAAAAAAAAATATCAATAAAATAAATTATATAAAAATTGATAAGAAAGAAGAAGAAAAAAAAACAATAAAGAAAAAAAATGATGAGACAAAAAAGGAACATTTTGGCTACTCAAGTGACAAAAACTACAAAAAATTAAGGGAAAGTTACAAAAAGTACCCTAAATTGATTTGAAATATAAGTGTAACACACATATCTCATGTTTGAGAAAAATAATGCAAAGGGATAGTGAAATTACAACTACATTCTCTATGACCAAACAATAAAACGGAGGCATAATGATTGTTTTAACCCTAGAGAAGTCTGCTGAGTAATATAGAAGTCTACCAGTAGACTTCCGTCAGGAAATCAACGCGTAGACTCCATGAGAAGTCTACTGGAGGGGGTTTAGTAAACTACCAAAGCAGTCTACTATATAATTATATTTTAAATTTAAATTTATAAAATAACAAAAAATATTTTGATAAAAAATTTTGATTGATGATCTTACTATAAACAATTGTGAAGTATAAAAAATAAAATTGTCACAAAATTTCACAAATTAAACCTACTTAGACAAATTAGGCTATGAAGACTACCTTTGTGATTTAGTAGACTAGCAAAGCAGTCTACTATATAATTATATTTTAAATTTAAATTTTTAAAATAATAAAAAAAATTTTGATAAAAAATTTTGATTGATGACCTTATTATAAATAATTGTGAAATATGAAAAATAAAATTTCACGAAATTAAATATACTTAGACAAATTAGGTTATGAATGAAATACATACTAAACAAAGAGTTACAAAATAAGGTATATCGTAGGTTGCAAACATGTTTTTACACTTAGGGTTAAAGTTAGGGTTTATCATTTTTATATTTAAAATGTCAAATTTGCATAATAGTGTTAACTTGTGAATATATTATACGTTTTGAATCTTTGAAATAAGTTTTGGTATAGGGTTTCGAATAATCATTGAAAATAATCGATTTATGTGAAGTAGACTTCATTTAGAGGATGTGTATTTGTTTCCATCATCGAAACCCAGTAGGTTTGTGAGAGGATGTGTATTTGTTTGCATCTCTCAGTATGTTTAGTAATCAAAGGTTTTCTAAATCGAAGGTCTTCACTAAGTTTCTGTGCTTTTATTTTCTTATACGATGTTTGGTTTTGGATACAGCAGACTTCTCCAGTAGACTTCTCCAATAGACTTGTCGACTTCTCCAGTGGATTTCTCCAGTAGACTTTACAATAAACTTCTCAGTAGACTTCTCCAGTGGATTTCTCCAGTAGACTTTACAATAGACTTCTCAGTAGACTTCTCCAGTAGACCTATCCAGTAGATTTCTCCAGTAGATTTCTCCAGTAGACTTATCCAGTAGACTTCTCCCGTAGACTTCTCTAGTAGACTTAAAACTATATTTAGAAGACTGCATTTAAAAGTCTACTAAACATATAGAGGCAAATTTGAATTATTTAAAAACATTTTAAAATTTTGAATTTTTTTTAACCAAACAAAACCAATCAAATTGTGTATTTAACCAGAACCAAATTGAACCAATTTATTTACCCATCCAAATTAACCGAACTTAACCAATTTATTTACCCTACCTATAAAACCTCAAAAATGTGGTTTAGATGAAAAAAAATTTACAAACTAAATTACAACCTAGTTTCGCGTCTCCATTTTCACCGTCGGTTAGACTTTATGCGCTTTTTCCACTTCCAGTCTCTCGACTTTCTCTTCAGTCTTTGAATCGAAAATCTCTCTTTCTCTCCTTGAATCGAAAATCTCTATTTCTCGCTTTGTCTCATCTCTTTGAATCCAAAATCTCTTCAACTCTTTTTGATTTTACTATCTCTTACTCGCTATTTCTCTATCTGATTCGAGAAGTTAACTTTTTTATTTATTTCACTCTTCTTTGCAGATATGCCGCCGCCGGAAAGTACGAAATTCGGTTTAACTTCATCGAAATACAAGGTTTGTGAGAGGATGTGTATTTGTTTGCATCTCTCAGTATGTTTAGTAATCAAAGGTTTTCCAAATCGAATGTCTTCACTATGTTTATGTGCTTTTATTTTCTTATACAATGTTTGGTTTTGGATACTGCAGACTTCTCTTGCAGACTTCTCTCGTAGACTTCTCCAGTAGACTTCTCTATCTCCTGTAGACTTCTCCAGTAGACTTCTCACATTTCTTCAGTAGACTTCTTCAGACGATATGGATGCGGCTAGGTTCCCGTCAAGGATTTATTCCAAAAGAGATGAGCCTGAAGCGGAAAAAAGCATACACTACTATGCTGGAAATAAACAATTGTATGTTGTTCTAGCCGAAAAATTAAGGGAAGATGAGTGGGGAGAGCTTTTACTCTCTCCATTGGGTGTGCTGCTACATTTCCATTCTCTCGACTTTCACTGGGAATCGAGGATGGTTCATTATATATTAACTGCTCAGCTAGAGTGCAATAAATCCCATGAGATATGGAGTCTGATTGGATGCAAGCCGTTGAGGTTTTCATTGCTTGAGTTTGAGGAGATTACCGGTCTGAATTGTCGCGACGTTCCGAATTTGGATAACCAGCTATAGAGGTCACTGAGGAAACACGGCAATTTTGGAGCCTTCTGGGAGTTGATGTCGAGAGGGGTCCAACTGTGAATGAGTTAATAGAAGCGTGTGGTTTATGTGCTGATTGGACATGGTTGGACCGCATCAGGTTGGGATATCTATGCATATACGCCGGTTACATTGAAGCTAAAAAGGAGACAACACCCATCAATGTTAAATTTGCTAGGCTTGTGATGGATTAGATGCCTTCCAGAATTACCCATGGGGTAGGGTTGCATTGAAGTTCCTCATCAAGTCAGTGAAGGAGAAAGACTTGTCAGCCTAGTCGTATACCATCGAAGGCTTCATACATGTTCTCTAAGTATGGGTGTACTATGCTCTACCGGATTATGCAGTCTCATATGGTGATCCCTTTCCACATAAACCAACTCCACCTCTACTGGCTTTCAAAGGATCCAGAGGCAAGAAATACATGAAAGAGAACATGTACAAACAGGTCTGATTATTTCTTCTTCTACATATAATTTGAAATTACTTGTAGACTTCTCTTTCTCTTTATAGACTTCTCTTTGTAGACTTCTCCAGTAGACTTCTCTTCTAAAGTAGACTTCTCTTGTAGACTTCTCCAGTAAACTTCTTCAGTAGACTTCTCCAGTAGACTTCTTCAGTAGACTTCTCAGTAGACTTCTCCAGTAGACTTCTTTGGTTTATAGCTCTACGTCTTATATGTTTATTTTGTAGGTAAATGTCCTAAGCTGTGTGATGAAGGATGATTACCTTGATTTGATCCCAAGGTGGGATGATGATGTTGACGACGAGAAGATAATCAACTTAATCTCAGCTCTTTATGAACCAGGCTGGAGATGGACCCGTGATCACTGGCCATTGACGGGTGTTTTGGCTTCCGGTAATGACAAAACAAATCAGGGTAAGTTGTGTTTAGAATTGTTATAATTGGTTTAAAATGTTCTATCATATGTTAAGGTCTCTATTCATATGAAATTTGCAATAGGTAGTGTGAAGTCTAGGGTGAAGCCTAGTATAAAAAATAAAAGCATGAGCCTTAGCCTTGTTAGCTTATCGGAGAAGAGGTATCAGACGCCGAAGACTCTGGTTCCACGCCGGATCTACCATCATTGGTGCAGAGCATACAAGCACACTTTGATCAGCACTTTAAGGACTTATCAGAGAAGGTTGATACTGGTTTTAAACGCTGTGAAAAGAAGATCAAACTCCTTGGTGATAAGATCGGCTTTATTGAGGAACGCATGGAGGCTGTGAAAGAAGGAAAGAAAGAGGCTGTGAAAGATGGAAAGGAAGAGCAAACCAAATCCAACCAACCAGCCCCAACTCTTCATGTGGCGGACTTGAATGAACCGGCTGCTGATGAGAACAAAGTTGTCCCTGATATTAGGGTTAGTACCCAATCTAAACTGATTATTAGAAAGAATAAAAAAAAATCGTAGAGTAGAAAAGAAGAATTAGTATCAAATCTGTTTGACGCTCTACTTGTAGAGTAAAATGCTTAACAAGGAAACACAATTTCAAGATGGTCAGAGTGCGAGTGTCACTGGTGCGGAGAAGAGTGTTATGATTCTGCCTCCTCAGAAAACACAAGCGAATTATGTTGAGCTTGAGAATGCTAAACAAGAGGAGAAGAAGAAGGCAGACAAGGAAACACTTAACGAGTATGATGGTCAGAGTGCGAGTGTCAATGGTGCGGAGAAGAGTCTTATTATTCTGCCTCCTCAAAAACCACCTGTGAATTATGTTGAGATTGAGAGAGCTAAACAAGAGGAGAAGCAGAAGGCAGCAACTACTACACGAGCAAGGAGTGACAGGCGGAGGAAGGCGGCCCTGACACAGAAGTCACCGTTCATTAATAAACCCGCTAAGTCCACCGTAGGAAAAGGATATGATCCTTTTGCTACCTTTGATGAATAAAAGACGAGGAGACTACAAGAGTGGCTGGAGAAAGAGCTGTAAGTATAAAAAAAACTTGACTCGTTGTTTAAGCTTGTCAATTAATGAAATTTCATTGCTAAACAGGAGTTATGGCGAAAAAGAGATAATGTCGTTCACTTCTATAGAGTGGTTTTGGACTCTACGAACGCCGCAACAATGGCTAAGAGACACGGTAAGCCATGAATCTTCTCTTGTAGACTTCTCTTGTCTGTAGACTTCTCTAGTAGATTTCTCTTATAGATAGACTTTCCAAACCACTTCGGGTTTGTAGACTTCTCCAGTAGACTTCTCCAACAGACTTCTCTTTGTAGACTTCTCCAGTAACTTTCTCTTGTTTGTAGACTTCTCTTGTAGATAGACTTATCCAAACCACTTCGGGTTTATAGACTTCTTTAAGAGACTTTTCCAGTAGACTTCTCAAGTAGACTTATCTTGTTTGTAGACTTCTCCAGTAGACTTCTTGCTATTTAACATTGATTCTTTTGGTTGTCTTGTTGTAGCACTTGGATGCTGCGTTGAATATGCTGAGGAAACGGTACAATGCTCATCCAGAGTGGTTTAGGAGTGAAAAAATTTGCATCCTCGACACTACTCTGGGCAACATATGGAATATGAGGTACAATGAATTTAATGAATTCCTTGCCAATGAAGACGGGACTGGAAAAAAGCTACCAGGTGGGTCGTGGATTACTATGCAGGTCTAATGCCCGAGTATGCAAGAGTAGAGAAGACGTGGGGGACTGAAGTGGAGGACATTTATTTACCATTACATATAAAAAAAAGATCATTGGGTGGCTTTGTGGATATCACTCCCAAATAGACACATTGTCGTGTGGGACTCTATAGTTCACCATGCAACGCTCGCGGAACTCAAAGAGAAGGTCGAGCCCATTGCCGTGATGTTATCTTATCTAATTCGGGTTTCATGTCCAGCAGCAGATAGACACAAGTGGCCATTCACCCCATTCACGCATAAAAGGTTGCGAGCATCGAAAGTAACACAAAACAAGAAAGGTGGGGATTGTGGAGTGTATTGTCTGAAGTACATTGAATGCCATGCTCTCGACTACACATTTAGTACTGCTACCTTGTGTGATGCGAAGATAAAGCATATTAGGATAAAGTTTGCGGCTGAGATATTCGACGAGACTGAATTTCGTGGGGCGGACACTTCATCGTAGAATGATTTGGATGCTTATGACTAATATTGGTCCAACCCTTTTTAAGCTTTGGACCTTTTATGACTAATATTTCCTGTGATACTTTTAGGAATCTTGCATATATATTGTAGATGTAAGAAAAATTCATCCTTATTTTTTTGCTACTATGGCGGGATGTGATATGTACAAACTTCTCTTTCTGTACGTAATCTGATATGTTATTAACTTCTCTTGTAGACTTCTCCAGTAAACTTCTCTAGTAGAGTTCTCCAATTTGCCAAATTTAAACTTCTCCAGTAAACTTCTCTTTCTGTACGTAATATGATATGTTATTAACTTTTCTTGTAGACTTCTCTAGTAGACTTCTCTTGTAGACTTCTCAAAATATCACAAACCCACGTGCGAAGAACAACTCCTTTATCTGAACAAAACCGCCAACACTTCATTTATCTGAAAACCCTAGGTTGCGAAACAACGCGGCTCCTCTCTTTCTCCTCTCTTGCGAAACCAAAACTTAAAATCTCCATCCATCACTTATCATCACCTTCGGTCACAATCCCCAAATCCTTCACCGGATTCTTCCTCTGCTGCCTCTGAATCTTTGTTCCCTAGACGCACTAGGGTCGATCAGATCATTGACTTCAACGCAGATCCATGTAAGTCTCTTCGACTTCCTCTGGTCAAGATCTTCCCTTTCTGACTCTGACCTCACTGTCTGACCCTTTTTTCTCTTTCCCTTTCTATATGTACCAACGACAACCACTGAAGCCTCTCAGGAGATCGCTGAGTACACGCTGATTGGAGGAAATCTCTCGTAAGTTCTCTGTAACAAACCTGTTTCTCTTGAACCCTGTAGATCATTCATACAAACCTACATACTTCTCACTGCATACATGTTGATTGAAACATCAATCTCAAATTTTGTAGCACTAATCTAAAATTTGTTTCTTTGTTGCGAGATGACCAATCGACAAGGCCATCGACAACTATGCCCAAAAGTTTTCACGAAACGGAGAGAGCTTTCAGTCATACGAGGAAATTGTCTCAAGAATTTTTAGGTAAACTATTACTTAACATGTGTGCTGTGCTGTTTTCCTGTCAATGAAATGTCGAATTCTTTGCAAGACAAATTTTCTTATAAATCAACCTGGTGAACAAAATACATTCAACCTGTGATGTTCCTTGTATTTTGTTTGTTTCTCGTTGTGCAGCTACTACTGGAACTTCCTCACTCAAAGGAACAGAGCTCGGTTCGAAGAGGAGACGCCAAAAAGTGGAGTTGAACGCGACTCAACTCGCCGGAGTCCAAATCAACCACCAAATCCGAAGAAACACAGAGCCGATACCTCGCCGTAGCAAACCGAGAAGAAACCACAGAAGATCGATGCACCGGAACGCCGATTCGACTTCTAACTCAAGCTTTATCTCTCTAGCTCTTTTTCTCTCTCTGTAAATCTGTTACGATCACTTTCACTCTCTTTCGCGTTGTTTGACATTTCACAGCAAATCATCTTGAGATTTAAAAAAGATAACCTTATTTTTCATCTCCAATAACAACACCAACTTTTGAAATAAAAAATTTGGTACACTTCTCTGTGAAGTCTACCTGTAGACTTCTCTACAAAGTCTACAGATTTAATTTTCTTATAAATGCATTAAAACTTATTTATAATGAATTGTTTAGATTTTCTTGCTCCCACATGTTTGTTATCTAATGTGTTCCATTCTGTGTGAATTTGACATAGTTAGGTGCAATAAACATTGTATAAATCAATTTTCTTGTTTGAGTAGTACTTAGCTGTTCTTGGTAGACTTCTCTATGAAGTCTGTGAAGTCTACCAATAGACTTCTCTGTGAAGTCTACTAGTAAACTTCAGTCTATGTAGTCTACAGCAGATGTTCTTATTCATAATTTAAAATATTAAAACAAGAATATGTAATGAAATTATTTCATTGGCTACTTAAAGAAGGTGAGGATCAACTAATTCTTTACATCGGCCGTTGATTAGAAACAATCTAACGGTCATATACAATCTGCCTTTTTTACCTCTTCGTCTCCCTCCGCGTCTGTATATATCTCTTTCGTCTCTTGGTCTCCTTTTACTCTTTGTCGAAGCTCTCCAATAAACAGAAAACAGGTTTGAATCTTAATTTGTAAATTTGTTATTTGTGAATTGATAGTTACATTCATATTTAACCACCGTAGATGCTTTTGTTTTGCAGTTTGGATCTCGACCTCACAGTAACAGGTACAAGTACAAGTAAATTGGTTTCTCTTAATTGTTTTCAAGTTCTTATAATTGTTTTTCAAGGTGTTATAATTATAAGTACACGATTTGCATTTTCTAGTCACTCGAAACCAGATTCTGACTTGCACTTTATCAATGCAAGAAACTCTAATTACAATGGCAGCAAGGCAAATCGTCCTGGCCCTCCCCGCATTGAGAGTTAACTCACCACTCCGACAACAACCAGAATAGCCACTACAAGCAGAACAACTACAACAACCATAACAACCAGAAGAACAAGCAAATGACAATCAAGGAAGTGCTACGGATCTTGATGTGGAGGAGATCACAGAACTAGAGTATAGACGATCTCTCGCTCACCTTGGCTACTTAATACGCATTGAGGACGACGAAGAAGACATTGATCCAATGGTCAGGAGAGCTATCCGAAACATGCTAAACAATGCACCCAACTCCACACCAATGAGACGACCATAAGAAGAAAAAGGACTCTTTCAAGACTAATTAAACACATGTTACCAACTACTTTTTTAGTCCATGGTATTGGAGTTTATGTTCCTACATATTGACTTTGTTTGCTTTGGATCATTATGGTATTGGAGTTCATGGTATTGGAGTTTATGATTTCATTGACTTTTAATAAAACAAATCATATTATATGCAATTAAAATTTGTGTTTCACTTCTATACAGTGGTTTTGGACTCTACGAACGCCGCAACAATGACTTCTATATGAAATCTACCAACAAGTGTTAAGTACTACTCAAACAAGAAAATTGATTTATACAATAAATATTGCATTTAAATATGTCAAATTCAAACAGAAAGAAACACATTATATAACACACATGTGGGAGCAAGAAAATCTAAAAAATTCATTATAAATAAGTTTTAAATGTATTTATAAAAAACTTAAAATCTGTAGACTTCTCTGTCAAGTCTACTGGTAGACTTCACAGAAAAGTCTACCAATAACAGCTACTAGACTTCACAGAGATTAGATAAAGTACTAAATTTAACAGCTAGAGACTAGAAGACTTCATGTTCTCTCTAAGTACCACAATTTGGCTTCGTATGGCCCGGTTGGTTGCATTTTGAAAAATTGGATTGAGCATGAATCTTCTGCGGTTTAGTACCTTTCATCCTTGCGATTTCTAGCCAAGTTTCCCACCTTGATTTCTTCTTCCGACCCGGACGCGTCTTCACGTTAGGAGGCAGACATGGGATTGATGCTATACATTCACCGACTGGGTTTTTTTGGGAAAATGCTTTGCGCGTACATCCAATACAAATAATCTCTTCTATATGTAGGGAAAACACTGGTAGCGACATCTTGTTTACTCTCTACCAAAGCGGCAATAGCATGCGAGCAAGGTATCTTTTCGATGTTGAAGACACCACATGTACATTTGTTTTGGCCCAAATCAACAATACAGTCACGTGTTCCTCCCTTCACATGGAACTGAAGATCATTAATGCATTCCACTTTTATCCTAGACACATAATCATCACGAACCGCCAACAAGTATTCAACTGCCCGAGTATGGCGTGTTGTTAGACGTATAGCATCTTCTCGCCTTATACAAAACCACCTTCCTAGCTTCTCATAGATAAATTCCAAAAGAAATGATATGGGAAATCCTCGAGCTACCTTAAGTGCGACATTGATAGATTCAGCAATGTTGCTTGTCTTTATATTATATCTATCTCCCTCGAAGTGAACTCGTGACCATAGCTTTGGATCCGCTTCTTCCAAGTATGTTGCATTTTCTGGCTTTACACGGCATATCAAATCCATGTATCGGTCATACTCATCAAGCGTATACGCATACGCAGCGCCTTTGACCAAGTACATGAGCTGTTTTCCCCTATATTTTATGACAATTTTACACTAAAGATGGTAATAACATATACCTCATGTTGCCCAAGGGAAAACTGTCTCGCATGCCTTCTTAATGGACTCGTGTCTGTCTGAAACTATACTCAACGAGTATTGATCAGAAATACAACCTCTCAATTTGGTAAAAAACCATTGCCATGAAGCATCATTCTCAGCATCGACGATTCCAAACGCCAAAGGAAAAATCTGGAAATTACCATCTTGGGCAGCCGCCACTAGCAAAACACCTTCATACTTTCCACTTAAATGAGTCTCATCGACCACGATTACTCGTCTAAGATACTAAAAATCAGCTATGGAGGCTCCGAACGATATAAATAGATATTTCAATCTATTGTGAGCATCAACCTCAAGAGCGGTCAATGTTCCCGGATTTGCTTTCTTGATCATATGCAAATAAGATGGGAGATTTTCATATCCATGTTCAGGAGTTCTCCTCACCATTTCTTGGGTGTATATCAATGATCTGTATGAAGTGGAATAATCCAGATTCATACCAAACATCACCTTTATTGAATCTTGTATATGCTTTGGCGTAATTCCATCAATTATTCTGACGCGCTCCATAAATAACCTACCAATATACTTTGGAGTAGAGCGTTTCCTCTGAGTGACTCTGTCCGCTAGTGAACATGTATGCTTTTTAATATACTTTTTCACCCAAAAACGGTTTGGTTCATTCGTCACACCCGCTCTGACTTTCCACTTTCATCCTTTCACATGACACGTAGCGACTAACATATTTTTAGTAGACTTGTATGTTTTGAATGAAAATCTTGACATCACGGCCGTCAATCGCAACTCTCTAAGCAGCTCATCCTTGGTACCAAAACTCTTTCCGACAAGTATACCATCAGACCATGTCGTTTTTGATCTTGTTTCTTCGCCAAAACAACGCTCACTCCCACCAACACCATCAAATAAGATATCATCTTCATCCTCATCTTTCACTTTTCCGTATGCACTGTAATCTTCATTGATACCAACACCATCAATTTTTATATGCTCGTCTTGCCCATCACCATCTTCAACGTCTTGTCCATCACCATCTTCAATACCATGATCTTCTTCATTCGCACCATTTCCTGTACTATCCCCATAGTTGTCACCATCTCCATCCTCGCATTCCTCAGCATCTACGTCTGTATATTCTTCACAATCACTGTCCAAAATTCCATCACAATCATTGTTGACATCACAATCCATCTCCAACCGACTCGAGACATAAAGACGTATAACATACGCTCTACTTAGCTCGATCAAATTCTTAACTTGTCTATCATTTGTGACATGCATTGAGGAGTATCCGGTGCCATATGTTGCAACATTGATTCCGGTAGTGAATAAGTGATCTCCACCAAGTCTGATTCCAGCTTATATTCATCTTTTGCCATCTCAAGAAGATCACAATGAGTGCAATCATCACTCAAAAAGAACAGTCTCCCTCCTTCAAGATTATCAACCACAAATTGCCACGGCTTATCTTGAATAGCTCATTCTCCATAGACAACAACTATCTTAATCATTCTCTGTAAAAAAAACAAATAGAAAACACGTTAGGTCTCGAACATCTGATGTAGACTTCATCGAGAAGTCTACCAACAACAGCTAAGTACTACTCAAACAAGAAAATTGATTTATACAATAAATATTGCACCTAAATATGTCAAATTCACACAGAAGAAAACATATTAGATAACACACATGTGGGAGCAAGAAAATCTAAAAAATTCATTATAAATAAGTTTAAATGCATTTATAAGAAAATTAAATCTGTAGATTGCTCTATGAAGTCTACTAGTAGACTTCATCAAGAAGTCTACATAATGGGTTATTTTTGCAATTACAACAAACGCTAGTAGACTTCACCAGCAGTCTATTAGGTTACTTTTGCATTTGACCAGAAATTTGACTGTTTTCAGTAGACTTCTCTGTGAAGTCTACTAAATAAAAAGGTTATTTTTGCAATTGACCAAATTTTGACTTTTTCAGTAGACTTCTCTTGCAGTATACTAGTAAACTAAGTCTACCAGTAGACTGCAAAAGAAGTCTGCTGAAATGTGTAGACTCCATTGTGAAGTCTACTCAAAATGTCGGGTTACATTTGCAATTAACCAAATTGTTGACTTGTCGAGTAGACTTCTCCAGAAGTCTACTCTGAAAAAAGTTAGTTTTGTGTTTGACCAAACATTTATCGGTAGACTGCAGAAGAAGTCTACCGATAAATATTTTTCTTGGTCAATGTTTGAGATTTTGGTCAAACGCAAAACTAACCCGTCCGTACATAACAGACTTCTGATGCAGTCTACTCAAAATGTCAACAATCAGGTCAATGCGAGAAATAACCTCGGAGTAGACTCTATCTGGAGTCTACTGGAGAAGTCTGCTCTATAAAGTCACAGTTTTGTTCAAATGCAAAACTAACCCATTTTCAAGTAGACTTCATGTGCAGTCTACTAATGTTTTTTTTGTTATCGTAGGAAAATAAGTAGACTTCACGAGCAGTCTACTTTGAATATTTTTAAAAATAGTCAATTGCAAATCTAACCTTCTTGACTAGTAGACTTCTGGTGCAGTCTACCAAATTGGAAAACACGGTTTTTAGCTCTGTTTCCGCCGTAGAACTCGGTTTTCAGCTCCTTCAAGCACCTCAAACTTCTGATATGACCGTTAACAAAGAAGCTCAGCCGTCGTTTATGCAAGAACCATTGAAAATCGATAGATTATGAGAGAAAGAATTTTGAAAACCAAATTTAGATAGTTTTTTGGATGAAATTAGAGAGGAAATGGGTGAGGAAGAAGTTATAAGCTCGCAAATGAAGCTGTTATCCATTCTTAATTAGTTGGGGAAGCATTTAGAGCTTGATTTTGGTTGTTCATGGTGGTTGGAAATATTGATGATAATGGCATTTTCGTAAATAAGTTGATATATTTGGGTGTTTATTTGATAGTTTTGAATGTCTGATTTTAAGAAGGAAAAAAAATCAAATATAATGGTATTTCCGTAAATAAGTTGAATCTTATAGTTGGTTTGATAAAATTTTGAGGAGAGAGAAAGAGGGGGTTACATTTGCAATTGACCTCAAATTTGAGGTTATTTCAATAAGTTTCCCAAAAATGAAAGCCACCTATTCAAAGCTATCCAAAAAGACAAAGATCATCAACAAGATCAATAACAACAAAAACATCTCTCACAATTTCTTTTTATATTATTATGTTTGAGAGTACAACACATAAATAGGGTTTATTAGATTTTGTTCTTGAATTGTGCAAAATAGAATTGAATACAATTGTATCCTGGAATTCAAAACGCTACACAACCGTCACGGGATCTCGCATCTACAAATCGGTTTTTCTTCCTAATATTGTATCGCGATTGTTTTTTCTTGTATCGGAATTGTTGTATTATCGATTTAATTATGTATTTCACTATACAAATATCAGTTTCCATATTATAGTAATTATATTCTTACATTCTTAATCCTGAAAATATTCGAGTATGCTTATTGCACTAACGAAAACTGATTATTTTGTAAAGTATTTTGTCATGGAAAAAGGAATTTGGAAATTATGTGTAACCCATAATTATGCTTAAGCAATGGACCACTCTAATCAAAATACTGAACAAATATTGGTCTTCAACGATGATTACATTTAATGGTAAAGAAAATACCTTACCTTGACACAAAGTCGTTCAGACTATCCCCAGTCACCATCATCAAATTCAATCCATTATTGTTATGATTTCTGATTGGTAAGGTTTAGCTATGCTGCTCACAATCCCAGAGATGGACCTTCAAGGATTGAACTCTACCAACTCATCACATCTGATGGTTGTTACCAGCGCAAAACCCAAACAATAAAAAGTTATCATCTCAGGTCAAGAAAGAAACAATCATTTACTCATTTATTTTTTTTCTGTTTTTTGTACACAAACTGTAGACTCAGAGAAGAAATGATACAAAGCTTAAGTAAACATGAGGTATAATACATGTATCTAGGGTTTACATGAATGTACAAGACAAATATCTAAGTCCCTCCTCTATTCCTTTGACAAGCACGGGACTTGCATTATCCATGTATATCTCAAGATTATGGTATATACGTATGAGAACCCATTAAAACCATCTGAAAAAAACAATCACCAGTAGCAAGAGGGAGAATCCCATCGCCTGCAACATCACCAGGGTTCATCATCATTTAGTGCTCATCTCATATGGTGAAGAACTGAAGATAGAGGCAGAGAGAGAGTCATTACAGTGATTGCAGAAGCAGCAAGGCCGGCTCTTTCTCTAGGATCCTTGCGGTAGTAGTTCCCGAAATAGAGAAATGTTGCATAGTACCACAAGAAAGGGAACACAAAACCCAGGAGAAAGCTGTCAAAGGAGAGATAGCAGGTAAATCGAATTGGATATAGCGAAGCTGCATGGACTTAACTTGGAAAAGAACAATAATCTACTCACGAGAACCATCCAATTCCGCAACCGAAGCACGGAAGAGGTTTGTCATACGCTCCATTTTCCACATCGTCCACGTCTTTTACAAGCATATATCTTCCTTTCCCACAAACCATAACATCTATCATACAGAGCCAAACTGTCTTAGTTCACAGAGAATGTGCTAAAATTACATTGAACGAGTACGACACATGAACATACTAGAGGATGCATCTTGAAAGAGTTTCTTAATGCATTGAGAGATGGCTTGTGGTGACTGGCGATTGTACCTTTAAGTGCAGAGTAATATCTAGCAGCTGGTCTCATGAGACCGGCATGCTTATCAGCTATGGATTTTACCAGTTCGGCACTTCCATCTCCTTTAACAGCTGGAAATAGCAAAATCAATAGACATAGATTAATTCAAAGACGTGAAAAACAAATGAAACTATAGGGTAGAGTCAACTTGGAAATGAGAAGGGACAGTCGATGTTTGCTCAGCTCAAGGCCATGTCCGTTGTTCCGGAAATTGTAAAACACAATTCATGATCTTGGACTGTTTTTTGTGTTACAGCTAGTAAATTTGACTTTGTTCACAGATTTGGAAGATAATTCAATGATCCTCTATACTAGTAACAATAACTATCAAAGGGGCATAGCTTAAGATGAATAATCAGATCACAAGACAGAAAGGGAAGAAGATGATTACTTTCTCCCATACGAATCTTAAGTAGAAGAGCGCTGATGAATGGTAAGAATTTTCAAATTGCCTGCAACAGTATGAATTCCAGTAAGGTAGATTTCAATGGAACAAAGGCTACAACTTAGAAGAAGCACCCAACCAAACCCCACGGAGAAACTGAAATTAGCGAAACAGAACCATCAAAAACCCAATCAGAGTATCTTATCTAATTGAAAAATTATGTACGAACAAGTCAACAAATGGAACTGGAAATCCATCAGTTGAACGATCTAGCGGCGGTTAGAACGAACCAGCGATCGGTCGGGAAAAATACTCACCGGAGAAGACAAGAGATTGATTACAGTAGAGGAGATGATGAACCTCGCATCAAGAAGTCTGCAAGGCGAGAGTCGTCGTGCTTCTTCAACGAGCACAAGAAGAAAATTAAGTTAGCTCTTTTCCTTTCGCCAAAAGCAACTTGTCTTGCCCCTTTTTCTTTCATAAAAAAAATCAAAAAAAAAACCAATAAGTCAATAACCATTCTTGGGGACTGTCCTCTTGGTCATTCCTTCGGCTTAATTCTTGTTTGGGTTTTTTTTACCGGATTGATTCCGATCAACGGTGTTTTTGCTTTTTCTAGGGTAACTATGTTCAACAAATTCAGCAAATTTTACAAATTTTGCAGTTACCATTTATTCAGCAAATTCTACAAGTCAGCAGAAATTCAACAAATTCTGCAATTCAGTAGAAATTATGCGGTTACCATTTACACTCATATAGTTTAAAATTTTAAGATTTAAACTCTAAAAATTTATAGTTAGTGACTTTTTGTAAATGGACAACCTATAGTGGCATTTTTGCAAATGTAACCAAAAGTGGTATTTTTGCAATTGTCCTCTAAATATATATGTAGTGTGATTAAATCTTACTAAATTTGGTTGACAATTCTAAAATAATATTGTAATATTTTAAAAATTAGGTTTACTAAAAAATAATTTAATTTCAATAGCAAAATATCATATCATAAATTATGTATATAAATTTGTTTTATCAATCTATTAGTTTATTTAAAGGGCAATTGCAAAATGTTATTTTTGGTGTGTACATTTGCAAGAATGCCACTTAAGGGTGTTTATTTGCAAAAATAACACTAATTATGGATTTTTAAAGCCTAAATCTTAAAATTATAGCCCCTAAAAAATATTTTGACCCCTAAAACCCCGTAAACCCTCGAAACTAAACTATAATACAACATAGTTAACCCAAACATAAATGATATAATGAAATTTGTTTTTTTTTTTAAATGGCATTTTTACAAAGATTTTGAAAATGTGGCATTTTTGAAAAGTGGCATTTTTTGAAATTTTTCTTTATTTAGTTAATTATTTTTTTCAAAAATTCAGCAGATTGAGCAAATTCTGCAAATTCCGCGGTTACCATTTAAGTTTGATTTTATTCAGGAAATTCCGCAAGAAATCACTAAAAATTCAGCAAATTCAGCAATTCAACAGTAATTCAGTGGTTACCATTTACACCCCTAGTTTGTTACTCGGACCATTTTTCGGAGTTTGTTTATGAGTTTCAATGAAATTGTCTCTTTTTATCGCTTTGGTTCGCGTGGTTTATATCAAATCCTTATATGCCACCACTGTTTTTCTTTTTGGTTGTAGCTTCAGCCGGTTTAGAGTTCGTTCACTCTTTCTTTCTACCATCCAAATTTACTATATTTTGTCCCGCGACAAACGCGGAACTATATAGTAAAATTAAAATATTAAGAAACATTTTAAATATATATATAAAATTAGAAATATATTAAATGATACATCTACAATATATGTAAATATATTTTATCTTGTAAATATATATTTGCATAATATTTGGTTTAGATGTAAACACTTTTGGTATAAATTAAATACAGTTGAGATTATTTGATCAAAAATAATGCGTATTAATATTAAGTTCAACAAAAAAAATCATGTTTTAGTATGTAAAAGTTTTTAAAAATAAAAATCAAAAGAAATAATAAATATCTACATGTAATAAATCATTGGAGATTAATCGAATTTTTGTAAAGTGAATTTAATTTCTATGATATAATGCACATTATATAATTTTTACAATTCTTTTTCTATGATATATAAATGCCACTAATATAGTTTTTAAAATAACATCAATTGAAAATGATTAATTTTTAAAATATTATGTTATATAACATTTTAATTTAAAATATTACGTTTAGTTGAACTTAAATTAATAAGACATATATTAGCGATCTATAATATGTAGAAACTCCAGCATGACATATAATATTAGTTGAAATATTTTGATTGGTTAATTTAAATGATTTATCCCTTAAAACCTTCTTTGAATGACACCTATAAATTTTATCTCTAGTGTCTCATCAATTAATATATACGGCTTATTTTTCTATGAAGTAACCAATTCATGATTATTTATACACATACTTATTAACCGACACCAAAAAAACACATAAACTATCGATATATTTGAATTTACTACACAATATTTTTTTAAATTGTCGATTCCAACAAAATCGTAAATAGAGTGAATTTTCCGTTAACAGTTCAACACGGTTTTCGTCTAATTTCATATTTATTGAATTAATTTGGGATCCCCTACCACTAGGATAAATTCAAATTATTGGTCAAATTTCAATTTTAAACCATTAACCGTAACAAAAATATATCACTTTTCAAGTGCCACTTTTCAAAACTGGCACTGTTTTCCATATTACCAAATTATCATTTGACTCATTTACCCTTAACTTTTTGTATTGACTTTTTTAGAACTTGAGATATCCTTCTCAAATCGCCGTCAACTCGAGATCTCCCCTCAAATTCCATCTCTCCATCTCCGATCTTTTCGTCTTCAATTTTCAGTCGTGATCTCCTCTATGATCTCTTTGTTTGACGACGTACGCAATGATTGTCTCATACTCATTAACTCAGCTTGAAAAATGGAGATTTGTATCTTTGATGATGCTGTAACATAGCTTTCTATTGAATTTTCTCAATATTAAACAAATATTGAATATGCTTTTATGGTTTTCTTCCAAATTGATTCAATTGTTGTAGAATTTGATTCCTTTGTATTTTTCAAGAAGTCAAATTAGAACTTGTTTTCTCTATACCAATTATGGAATTTGGGTTTTCAGCAGTTCTCAATTTTAGGCTGGCGATGTTGTTAGCAATTGTTGGAATCTGAATTCGAGAATATAACGTCTTTGAGATAATTATGGTTAAACAATTAGAAGTACATGCCTTGAAGGTTTTTTGGTTATTGTTTCTTGTGATGCTTGACTTTGTTATTGTTTACATAGTCTGATCAATTCTTGTACGAATACTTCTGAGAGCACTTGGAGTCTTTAAATACCTTTCAAATGTGTTATAAAACCTTTTAAATGTCTTTAAAAAATTACAAAATTCTATAATAAATACATGTGCTTGACGAAGCAATGAAGTTAGTTTTATAAATATATATAGAATACATGAATTTTATAAATAGATTAAATCTGTTTATAAAACATTTTAAATATCTTACAAAAGTTTATAAATACTTAATTCGACGAAACAGTGAGAATCAACTTATAAAATTTTTTAAACACTTTATAAAACATATGCATCACCATAAACGATTTGCTTATTAAACGATTTGCTTATTTGAAGTCATAAGAAAGCAAAAAAAGGAAACGAACAAAAAGGTCTTCTTTCCATAACCTCATGTTTGCTTCTATGTCATCGCTTCAACAACTACATGAAGATGAAAGAAGATTGTCGTTTAGTAAAAAAACATGATATAGTCAATACTCAAAACAATCCCTAAACCTCTATTGGTTATATCAATATACATTCATATATAAGATAACTTCTTCAGTGCTCAAAAATTGATTCTCATCTACAAATGCGAGTCTAAGGCATAAGCTAAAACATATCATGCTTTAATGATTGTGATCAACATCATTCTCATGAACAAGCACGTAGTACCTAATTAAGAACATACAAATAAATAATTAACCATAACTTATTTCTCAAAAGCATTAGCATAAACAAATTTTATTTGTTGTCAAGGCTCGTAACCTTTGACTTCATGTCAAGCCAAAATTTGTCTCTAGAGCCAAGTAGGACCAGCGGTGGCGTCAAGCAACAGATCTGATATAGCTCTCACTCGGTAAAAAAGCATTATGTGGTGTCCACAAGCATTGAATGCTTTCATATCCACAACAATACTAGGGTTTTGCACTTTGATGGGGCTTTTTATACCTTATATAACTTTTTTAAATACTTTATAAAACCTTTTAAACATTTTATAAAATTAGGGTTTTGTGTTCTGAAAAATAGACTATTTACCTTGAAGAAGACACGATTTACCTGAATCGCGATTTCAATGTCGTCGGAGCATGATTTCAATGTCGTCGCAACGTGATCTCGATGTTGGCGAGTGCAAAAGCGATATCGAGTGACGAAAGAAATGAAAAAAATTTAGGAATTCTAAAATTTTACGCATTAAAAATGACATTTTAGTCATTTTACAAATACATAAAAAAAAAATTCAGTCAACATCTAGCGAGCTGATCGGACCAAACAATCAATCATTTTGTTAAGAGAGCGTGAGATTAATGATAGAAAATTTTGGGAAACGAGAAACTAATGTATCTATGAGTATGAAAAAGTAGGTCATAATTCTTAAAATTGAGTCAAATTAACCAGAGTTGTCTTTTCACACCTAGTAACAGAGTTTGGTCCCCTACACTACATATCCACCACATCCCTGAGATCTGGTTCGTCTCCTTCTAGAAGCCATCAATCTTGCATCAAATACCATTTGAATATTAAGACACTTTGGTTCACCTCTTAGGTAAATGACGTAATAGGTTATTTTAAAAACATTTTACCATATAAATATTTTCCTCAGCAAACTTTTTTTTTCTGGATCCATGTCATGTTGAATTACCCTTGATGATCTCATATAGTATCGATCAAACAATTCATTTGAAATAGTTGAATCGGTCCCTCCAAAAATTAAATATGTTAATCTTCGTTAGTAAACAAAATTATGTAACACATACAAAAGTATTAAATTTAATCCAAACGTTTTTCTATATTTTTGTTGATTTCTTCCATATGGTGTTTTATTTATCTAATGATTATGACATTTGAAACAGTAGCTTTTTTTCGTTTAGTAAATAAATGAAATCAATAAGCTCTTAAATAAATAATAAGATTTCGCAATCAGAAGACTATTCCTCGAAGAAAATTAATCATAAGACGAAGCTTAATAATCATTAGCCTCTAAATATAGATGTCAGACAAATTAACCCACGTTCAAATAGCCCAATCCGCAATGGACAAAAAAAATTTTCAACCCATACAGACTGGCCCGTCGCGGGTTGCAGGTTCGAAATATATATCCATGCCCGTATTATTGGGCAAACGGGCTAAAGGACGAGCCTGTGGGTTATGATAGTTTTGCTATAACGTACAAAAAAAGTGTAACATTGAAAGACAAGACATGAATGAAACAAAACTAAATGTGTATTAGAAGCAAGCTTTCGTCTAAGGCTTTGTTTTGTACACATGTCAAACGCGAATACATTAACCAAGACTAAAAAAACGGGTTTTAACTACTTCATATATCTAGTATATAAAACTTATGTGAATCAAAAGAAAACTCTCGTCTAAAGTCTTTTTCAATCCAAATCAAATTAGAAACATCAGTAGCACATCAAAATATCAAATTTTAAAAATCCAAACTGAGTCATAGTCTTTAACTCAAAATTAAAACTCAAACACCTCAATCTCTGTTTGAAATTCAAAATAAAAGTTTAAACTAATATCCAAGAAAACAACAAACAATTAAAACAAACAAAGCATGATTTTCAATGACTTGTCATATGACCATATCAATTTGTATTGTATATGTGTTTTTGGCTTAGTATGTACGTAAACTTTTATGTTTCATTTTTATGGTTAGGCTCACATTTATATCTATTATATACGTTATATGATTAATATAACATGATGATATTTTTTTGTTCTGTTTGCGATTGATAAATGGAAAAGAATTTGTTGTTTAACTTTAGTTAGTGATATAAGTTATATGTTTTGTATTTATAATATAAACGTAAAAATATTGGTCGATATAAATGATGTATTAATGGATTTTTCCGTTTGACTAACTTGCTTTATTCATATTTTAAATAAACATAGATTAAAACCAAACATGTATTCATGATTAAAAAAAATCGTTTATTAACAAAAACCCAAATCATTAACAAGAAGAACACATAAAAACACTAAATTTAAAGTCATTTAGTCAAAACTAAAAATTTGGATGGACCAGCCTGTGTCCAAATGAGTCAATCCGTTATAGACCAAAAAAAATTTCAACCCATACGGGTTAACCCGTCATGGATTGCAGATTTTAAATATGTGTTCAAACCCGCCATATTGCGATCTTACTTAGGTCTAGCCCGTGGGCCGCAACCCATGACATCTCTACCTCTAAATGGGCACACTGAAATTTGAGAAAAAAAACGCCAAAAAATGCAATAACTTTTATCCAAAGAAAAAACAAAAAAAGGAAGAAAATTCAAAGGAAAGATGAGTCAAGGAGAAGTCAACGACCATTTGGTCTTCGTCATCTTCTTCTTACACGATGTCGAGGGTAGGTCATTCCTCTAAGCTCGATCCTTGTTCTGATCTCTGACCTTGTG
>OZ053303.1:15119489-15479005 GCA_964056655.1 Arabis hirsuta
CGCTTGCCCGATACCACCCGTCTCTCGTTCACTCCCACCCCACGACCCGATCCTTCCAGAGTCCTACCTCGTCCCGAAACACGAACTGTCCACACCTTCCCGAACCATACCGCGACACAACGCGACCTGATACCGGTCAACCCCGTCGACCGGTACCACGACCGGTACTGCCTTGACCCGCGACTCCAACTCCACCAACCACCGTCTCGGGCCGAACCGTCTTGGACCCGAGCCACAACTCGACCATCCTTGACCATGACTAGCCACCCGACACCTAGACCGGTTTTGGCCGAACCGCGTTCCCATCAACCACCACACCACCGGAGTCACGAGCCATGGACCATCGAACCACCGAGCCAACCACCTAACCGTTTGGTCAAAAGAGGTTAATTTTTCCTTTTTCACTCTTTTAATTATTTTACAACCATTTTTTACACATAATTTTTGAAGAACCAATTTATTTTTGCATATTCATGATTATTTAACTAAACATTATTTGATTCATAAATTTTTGCATTAAAATTAACATATTGGTTAGATTTAAATGGTTTTAAGAATAATTTTCACATCTTGACATATTCATTCATTGATTTCACCTAGATTGATAGTTTTTAATAATTTGAATTCATTATTTTGATTTCTTTTTGTTTAATATCTATTTTTCCTTCCCTTGGACTTGGATTTCAATACAATTGTATTGAGGACTTTGATCTAGGATGAATTTAACGTGTGATTTCAAGTGTTTTTGCGAGGATATGTTGCTCTTAAATAGGATTATCACGACATTTCATTGTGGACGCACAATTCAATTATCTTACACATAATCCGCATCATTCTAAAAAGATGTGAACAAGAGAAGCAACAAGGACCACCCCGCCTCATTCAACAACTCTTTGGGACAAAACATAACTGTGGTTGAAGAAGAACCCAGTTTGTCCGAGCCGATTTCACAATTTCATCATCTACGCTCACAAACGGATCACACCGAGCATTTTTATGAGCCAACTTCCAAACCACTCGAGCAAATGGACTCAAACTTCACCAACTGACCTAAAACGTCATGTTTTCCGGTGAAATTTCAATATGGCTCGAGAAAATATACCGATTTTCAGATGGCATGATCCACACCTTTGGGAAAGCTAAATCCACCTCTACATGGACCATATGCTTAACCGTTCGAGCATTGGCGATGAAACTTTACCAGTAACTCCATAATACCCTCTACTTTAGTAGCCTTTCAATATGGTTCGAGGAAAATATCACCGATTTGGAGATACCCTGTATAGATCTTCTAGTGACCAAAAATCACTATCGTGGTACGCTCTTCTTTCTATAAGAAACTAGCTGATTTGGAACCTTAAGGAGTTTTGTTTATCCAGACATGGAAAACATATTGGAGTGGTCAAATCACCTCTTGTCCGACCCCATCACAAAACCGATCCATTTCCACCATTCGGGCATTTTATCCATAAACCGGTACTATCATTCTATTCTCTATCTTTTTAATTCTTCTTTTCAAATAAATTTTCAACATTACTCCGTTAATTTGATTTAATTTTACACCGGAGACGGTGTAAGTTAAGTCTGGGGAGATTGTTGTTACTAACACGTTTGTTAGTGTTTGGTTTTTATGTTTTTAAAAAAGAATTTTTCAAAATTTATTTAAAAAAAAAAATCTTTTTTAATAAAAATTATAAGATAGGAATTATGACACTTTCCAAGGATTGACGTTTTGATTTCGAAGACTATGTAACCATTGTTGCAGGGTTTGTTCATCACAATTGATTCAGAAACCTCATGATGGATCTTCCATCCAAAATATTTCTACTTGCAACTGTTTTGATGGATATGATTTTGACTCTATATTTGGACTACTAATATGGTTTTTGATTATTTCTTATTAAGGATGTTAGATCAAGAAAACGAATCACACATTCATGACATCTTATCCTCTTTTACCACTCTTTGTTGTCATGAATGGCCAGCTCATCTTTAGTTGGTACCCTACCTAAAACCCTTTACCTTCTCGTGTACACTTCATAGTAGACTACTCTTGTAGACATCTGTTTCTGTACATGAATCTTCTTGTGTACACTTCATAGTAGACTTCTCTTGTACACTTCTATTGTAGACTTCTCGTGTATTTGATATACCCAATATTTTACCACTTTTTCTATCGATTTTAGTATGGTTTTTACTTAGATTAATAAAGCTTTTGGACCAAAAGAGGTAGTTTTCTCGTATATGTAGATTTTAAGGTCTTAATAGGTTTTATCATCAAAATGATGTAAAATAGAGCAAAAGGAGTATCATCTATGATGCAGCTACTCATCCAAGTCAAAGGAACCAAGCCAAGTTATTTTATCTTGAAGATAATGCACATTCTCAAACTGTACAAAACGTATACGCCAGAAGTTCGCTGACGAATGGAGGACCAAAATCAGTTTGGAATTTAATGAAACTTGGTATGGAGATAGCCCTTTGAGTAAGCTTTCCAATGGAGTTATAATTTCATCAATTGGAGCTTTACTTTGGAAGATACACCCGAAATACTGAGGACATGTCAAACTGCCTTCGAAGTGAAGTGAGTGCAGAATGGAGCCAAGCACCGGGCCAGCCCATGGGCCAATATCCAGACTTTTTCCGACCTTCTAGAAGATTCATGAAAGCTTCTAATACCGGTCACGGAAGCTGACCATTATTTGGACCGATATTGCCTCAGTTTCGACCAAAAAGACGTATTTACCCGAAGAAACCCTAGCCGACTTAAGCCTCCTTAAACCCCTATATATACTTGCTTTTAGCCTCTCTAGGAACTCAAGCAGCCGGCCTTAACAGCCTAAATCAATACCTAAACAATGTATTTCGTTTTTCTCTTGTTCTTAATGTTTATTTGATTCAATAAGCCTTTAAGGATAGATTGACTTTGCCCTATTGCAAAGAGATGAGATCTAACTCCTTACGCTTAGATAGATCAACGAATTATATTGTATATGTGCTTTACTCTTGCTGCTACGTGTTGCAAAACATGTTAGAGTTATAGCTTTGATTTGATTTCTATGCACTTTCTTAATTCTATGCTTTTACGTACATAATCGTTTAGAGTTTTATTCTAGAATTGATTCTTCATCTTTATTTATACTCAAAGCACGAACTGGCTTACCTACCCAAGGAGTGATATTAGGTTGATATACTCTCCAAAAGCTTGTTATATCTCCGGACCTAGTATTCGATGAGCTAGGTGTCTTAACAATTCGATAGGTTAGTTAAGGAATCTAGTGAAAAATCAATCTTGAGCATAACTCATGTTTTCACCTTGTAATAACCTGTGATAGTTTAGTCTATTAGGGTGCAAAACGTAGATGGTTAGTTACGTCACGACAGTGGGATGATCTTACCTTAGTGATATGAGTTCTAGAACAACTAGTATTAAAATCCTAAATCGATTGCTTGTGTTTTGCATATGTTTTGTGAATTGCTTGAATTCTAATCTTAATTGATATCTATCCCTTTACTTTAGTGCTTTGTTATTTGCTTCCATAAAACCCCAAAAACCAAATAATATGTTCCCTTAGCTTAATCCGAATCATATAGGTTTGTAGTGCATTCATCACTTAGTCCTCAGTGGAACGATCCCTAAGTACTACAATTGTCTTAACTGTGCACTTGCAGTTCCCTAGGGTTATAAATTTAAAACCTAATTGCATATAAACCCTACACTAAAGTTTTATGCACATCATGTAGATTTCACCAAATATCATAAAGCCCATGTGCGAGGTCCAACTCCTTTATCTGATCAAAAACCGCTAACAATTCCTTTATCTGAAAACCCTAGGTTGCGAAACAACGCGGCTCCTCTCTTTTTCCTCTCTTGCGAAACCAAAACTTAAAATCTCAATCCATCACCTATCATGGCATCTCCATCACAATCCCCAAATCCTTCACCGGATTCTTCCTCTGCTACCTCAGAAACTCAATTCCCTAGAAAAGCTAGGGAAGGATATAGCATTGACTTCAACGCAGATCCATGTAAGTCTCTTCGACTTCCACTGTTCAAGATCTTCCCTTTATGACTTCTAACTCACTGTCTGACCCCTTTTTCTCTTTCCCTTTCTCTATGAACCAACGATAACCACTGAAGCCCCTCAGGAGATCGCTGACTACACGATAATGGGAGGAAATCTCTTGTAAGTTCCATGAACCAACCCTATTTCTCTTGGACCTTGTAGATCATTGTTACAAAGCTACATAGTTCTAACTGCATACATGTCGATTCAAACACCAATCTCATATTTTGCAGCACTAATCTGAAATCTGTTTCTCTGTTGCGAGATGACCAATCGACAGGGCCATCGACAATTATGCCCGAAAGAATTCACGAAACGGAGAGGGCTTTTTGTTCTATGAGGCAATTCTCGAAAGAATTTCCAGGTAAACTCTTAGTCAACATGTCTGCTGGGTTTAGAGTAGTGTGTACCATTAAAATTTTGAAAAGGCCGAAATCAAAAATGTCGAATTCTGTCAATATGTGTATTGTCCTGCCATGAAATGTCGAATTCTTTGCGAGAAAAATTTTCCTTGTTTTCAACCTGGTTAAATTAATATTGTCAACCTGTGATGTTTGTTGGGGTCAAAACTCCCTCCGACAGTTATGTTCGGTAAAATGACTAAGTATGGAAATGAGCATTTATGGGACAGTGCCGAGTACACTCCGGAGACCTGGGCAACTCGCCAGAAATGCTCGTTTCTGCCAATCTCTGCCGTCTATCACCAAGCGCAGTCTCGCCGACTACTGCCAACGAATGCTTTTTGCCAAGCATTATTGTGCCGACTGCCGTCAGGAGTGCTTAACAACTGGCCAACGTCACCGTCTGGAATGCTCCTTGCCGAGCATTGCTCCGCCGACCACAGTCGTCGACATCACCGTCTGGAGTGCTTGACAACTCGCCGATGTCGCCGTCTCGAAGAGCTAGGTGATGGGCCAACTAAGAGGAGTTGGGCCGAGAAAGCAGGCCCAGGATGGCGAGATGGCAAGATGGCATAGTCCGGTCCATGACGACAAGACCCGTGGCGAAAGCCGACTTCGATAATAGGAAATCCCTAGAAATTAGGAAAGCTTCCTCATCTCTTCGGAAGTTGGCCTAACCGACCTAAAGACTTGTATAAATACTCTTGTAACTCCTTTGTAAAAGAGATCCGCAACTTTATACGCAAACACTCTGCAAAAATCAATAAAAGCTTTCTTAACGCAATTTTCGTGTTTTTTTTTCTTTGTTCTTAGTTGTTCTTATGATTCTTTCCCAGAGATCTCATTTCCCTAAAAAAACCCTTGACAAATTCAATTGAGTTGGTTTCGACCTCCACAATTTAGCGCCGTCTAAGGGGAAATTGAGACTCTCTTACACAAAACAATTACGCAACAACAGGTCTAGCAGAGATGACCGCCGATTACGTATCCGAGATTTCCAGAGGAGATCAACCCGGAGACAAGGACCCAGCGGCGGGGAGCAGCAGAGCCAACAACGACGATGCCGACAACCCTGGAGCCAACAACGACGGTGCCGACAACCCTGGTGCTGACAACCCTGGAGCCAACAACGACGGTGCCGACAAGACCGGCGCAGACTAGACGGGCGCCGAGAAAGGTGGTGCCGAGAACCCTGGAAGAAACCAAGCCACTGGGGCAACGCCGGAGTTCCTCACCCGAATGCAAACAATGCTGGAGACGCTGATGAAAAAGTCGGCGAAGCAGGATGCACGGAACGCAACCGCAGACAACGAGCAAAGTGCCCAGAACACGACGAGCCGAGCACAAGGAAGAGGATCGGTCCCGACCCGACAGTCTACTGGACGCCTTGACCCAACGGCGTTGAACTGAGGATCCGTGGACTGCCACCAATCCACCCCTCCTTTCCTATTGCCAAACATAGCCCGACCGCAGACGCACCTGCCGCCGACAAGTCTCCTTCGGTGATTAATCTAGACAATAACCAAGGCGACGAGTAAGTACTCGGAGACCATCGCGAACCTACAACGCGTGCCCTAGCTAGACGAAGCAACACCCGATTTGGACGCGACCGAGACTTCGCCGACGAAGAAGAGGAGAATGTTTTCTGGGTGGAGCAGTCGCAACAAGACGACGAGCGTGCAACGCTAATCAAAGCCCAATAGGAGGCGTTGGCCAAGATGCAAGCAGCGATCGAACGAAACGCATCGGAGATGAAGGACATGCGATCGCAGATACATCGAGTATCTAGAAGAGCCCTTGAGATCGACAGAGTTCTCGAGGAAGCCCAAACCACTCCTTTCACGGTGCGGATAGCTCAAGCGAACATATCCGATTATGGAAGGGTGAAAGTCCCAACTTACGAAGGAAACGCCGACCCGAAGGAACATCTACTGGCATTTGCGATTGCCATGGGATGGGTAAGCTTCAGAGCAAACGAGAAAAACACCGGCCAGTGTCTCTTGTTCGTTGAAAGTCACAACGGACCAGGTCTCCAATGGTTCTCAAGACTTGAAAGAAATTCGATTGATAGTTTCGAACAACTCTTTGCCGCTTTCTTAAAGCACTACGACATATTTATGGAGACGGTGACCTCCGATGCCGACCTCTGGACAATGTCACAGGGACAGCAGGAGACCCTTCGGAGCTTCATCGAAAGATTCAAAACAATACTATCCAAGATAGAAGGAGTCACCGACAAATCTGCACTAGACGCCTTGAGAAACGCGTTATGGTACGAGTCAGATTTCCGAAAGGAAATGTACGTTAACGCGCCTTCAACAATCCAGGATGTCCTCCATCGCGCTACAGGATTCGCAAAGAACGAAGAGGAATTCCGAAGATTGGCTTAGAAACATAGCAAGTCAAAGCAAGCTAACAATCCTAACCCGGCCGCGAACCCACCAGCGACAAAGAAAACAAACCAAGGTTCAGGCTTTGTCCAGCATGAAGGCAGATTCAAAAGCGCTCACAACTTTCAAGTCGAGTCGACGAGCAGTGGTCGAGGTCGAGGACGAGGTCGAGACTGCGGACGAGGTCCTTGGAATAACACATGGGTAAGAGGTCAAAGCAACTTCGACGAAGCTGCGTACTACAATCTCCACCGTATATTTGGACATTCGACTGCGAACTGGCATGTCCTAGGCCAAAAGGTAGCTGCAAAACTAGCAGCCGGCACACTTAAAGGAGATATAAGTCTCAACGTCTTGACCAGAATGATAACGAGGCCTCGAAGAGAGGAAGACGGAACGATGACCAAGATCACGGCGGTACCCGCCAACGAATCAACTATATCATGGGAGGTTCTCGCCACTGTGCCGACACAGTGTCTACGATTAAAGCATACCAGCGGCGTGCCGATGTCAGCGCAAACTGGTCTACACCGTCAACATTCGCCAACGACATAATCACATTCGAAGACCGTGAAACAGAAGGCATTGATCGGCCACATAGCGACCTCCTTGTCATTCAACTAATCGTCGATGATCGCGACGTGGCATGCATATTGATCGATTCGGGCAGTTCCATTAACGTGATCTTCCGAGATACCCTCCAACGGATGAGTATCGACCTCTCCAGAATTTGTTCCTCACCCAAACCAATCACAGGATTCTCTGGCGAAACCACAATGAAATCACAGGATTACCCGTCCGAGCTGGTAACCTTACAAAAATCGTTGGGTTCTCCGTATCCGATAATCCGGCCATTTACAACATGATCATGGGAATACCCTGGATCAATTCGATGCGAGCAGTGCCGTCAACTTACCATCTGTGCATCAAATTCTCAACTCCTGAAGGCATCAAAACAATCTGGGGCAGCGAGAAAAAATCCCGTATCTGCTTCCTCACTGAGCAGAAACTTATGATTCCAGCTGGCGATCCTACTAAGGAAGGATAACGAAAGAAGATGAAGATAGACCGCGAGCAACTCAAGGAACAAGCCCGCCTCTTATAGCAACTACAGATCGACGAGGATAGCAGGATGGAGGGTCATGTGCCTACTTGAGATCCCGTCATCTCAGTCTGCATCGACGACGACCACCCGGAATGATGCGTGGAAATAGGCGCCAAACTCGACGACCAAATCAAGATTGGGCTTATTTCCTTCCTCAAAAAGAACATAATTTGCTTGGGCCACTAAAGATATACCCGGTATCGATATTGGCATTGCTAACCATGAGTTGCATGTCGATCCAACCTTTAAACCTGTCAAGCAGAAACGGCGGAAGCTAGGACCTAAGAGGGCTAAGGCAGTAAATGACGATGTGAAAAGACTTATGCGCGTCGGATCGATAATGGAGGCCAAATACCACGACTGGCTCGAAAATCCAGTCATCGTAAAGAAGAAAAATGGCAAGTGGCGTATTTGCGTGGATTTCACAGACCTGAAAAAAGCTTGTCCTAAGGACAGCTTTCCTTTACCACACATCGATCGTCTGGTCGAAGCAACCGCTGGCAACAAACTCCTGTCCTTCATGGATGTATTCTCAGGGTACAATCAGATTTCATGAACCCCGAGGATCGCGAGAAAACATCGTTTATCACGGACTGCGAAATATATTGCTACAAGGTGATGCCATTCAGCCTCAAGAACGCTGGAGCTACTTATCAGCGTCTGGTGAACAAGATGTTTGCTCATCAACTCGGCAAAACTATGGAGGTGTACATCGACGATATGCTCGTCAAGTCATTTAGAGAGGAGGATCACATAGCCCACCTGGAGGAATGTTTTTAGCAGCTTAACCAACATAACATGAAGCTTAATCCGGCAAAATGTCGAGGCGAATGGTGACCCACCGCGGCATCAAGGCGAATCCAAAGTAGATCAATGCCCTCCTCAAAATGGCCTCACCCAAAAACACCCGCGAAGTGCAGAGATTGACCGGCAGGGTGGCTGCTCTTAATAAATTTATTTCTCGTTTCACCGACAAATGTCTGCCTTTCTGTAATACTCTTCGCGGTAACAAGAAATTCGAATGGACGGACAAATGCGAAGACGCTTACCAGCAGCTAAAACAGTACATGGCCAGTCCTCCCGTACTCATCAAACCAGTCGAAGGCGAACCTCTGTTCTTATACATGGCAGTGTCTGACACAACACTTAGCGGAGTGCTTATTTGAGACGAACGCGGTGAGCAGAAGCCTGTTTTCTACGTCAGCAAAACTTTAACAGACGCTGAGACAAGATACCCTTAGATGGAGAAGTTGGCACTATCTGTCATCATGTCCGCTCGAAAGTTGCGACCGTATTTTAGTCTCATACAATCGTCATTCTAAGCACTTTCCCACTGCGCTCTATCCTGCACAGTCCAAGTCAGTTCGGAAGACTTGCGAAATGGGCTATCGAACTTAGCGAATATGACATTGAGTATCGTACCAGGACTGATGCCAAATCTCAAGTGTTGGCCGATTTCCTGATCAAACTCCCAGACGAGGATTGCGTCATCGAACTCTAAATCTAACCTGGCGGTTACATGTTGACGGATCCTCCTCCAAGAATGGTTCTGCAGTCGGCATTCGCTTAACTTCCCCGACAGGCGAAATTCTCGAACAGTCATTCCACCTGGGCTTTCAAGCATCTAATAATGAAGTCGACTATGAAGCACTCATCGCTGGCATGAAACTCGCCCACGGCCTTAAAATTGACCGGGTTGAAATGTTTTGCGACTCACAGTTGGTGGTCAACCAGTTCAACGGGGAGTATGCCACCAAAGACGATCGCATGGAAGCTTATCTCGCGATAGCAAAAGAGTTGGCAACGCAATTTCAGGAGTTCAAATTGACCAGGATTCCCAGAGGCGAGAACAACAATGCCGATGCACTGGCCGCCCTTGCCTCTACGTCCGACCCGGACTTAAATTGAGTAATCTCGGTGGAATTCATCGAATTCCCCAGCATTGCTCCGCCTGCTGAGACAAACGTCCTTACTCGAGCTTAGGCTGCGAAGAAGAAAAAAGAGCAGGAAGAGGCAGCGGCTGCGGGAACAAAGAACATGGAAGCGGAGGTAACTTCCAACCTACCTCTCTCCAGTCCGGAGGAGACACTTTCGCTAGCAATCACACCTCCAACCACTCCCGCAGCCATAATCCCCGCTACTAAGCTCGTTGACACATAGCCACCTACAGCCCAAATGGCATCTCCCGGTTCCACCGACGACACAACTACTTCTACCCCTCCACTCGACGACGATATCATCGGCTCAGACAAGGACTCCTCTTTCACTGAATATGGTTGCGATGTCAAATGGCTGGACAAAATCAGAGAATACATCTCCGATGGCACCTTGCCAACAGATAAATGGGAGGCCCGCAAACTTCGGGCACATGCCACTTGCTTCATTCTCGTCGATGGCAATGTATTTAAATGGCGATTCTCAGGACCATTGCTTTCCTGCATCGAAGGACAGAAGGCGCGCGAAATAATGAAGGAAGTCCACAGCGGCTCTTGTGGCAGCCACTCTAGTGGCAAGGCTCTCGCGATGAAAATCAAGCGTCACGGAAATTATTGGCCTACTATGGTCAAAGACTGCGAGACCTTTTCTGCAAAGTGCGAGAAATGTCAACGCCACGCCCCTAAAATCCACTAGTCTGCCGAGCTCCTTTCTTTGGTCACGTCGTCCTACCCATTCATGCACTGGGCCATGGACATCGTTGGCCCGTTGCACCCATCTCACCAGAAAAGATAGCTATTGGTCTTGACGGACTACTTTTCTAAATGGGTCAAAGCTGAAGGATTCGTTCGCATTTGCGACGCTCAAGTCAAAAGTTTTGTATGGCGCAACATTATCTGCAGGTACGGAGTCCCTTACGAGATCGTCACGGATAATGGTTCTCAATTCATTTCGGCCAGGTTCGAAGTTTTCTGTAAAAAGTAGAAGATCCGTTTGACCAAGTCTACCCCTCGCTACCCTCAAGGCAACAGACAAGCTGAGGCAATCCACAAACTGATCATCGGCAGCCTTAAGAAATGCCAGGACGAAAAGAAATGACTATGAGCCGACAAGCTCGATGGTGTGCTTTGGTCACATCGAACGACTCCACGGCGGGCCATTGGAGAGACTCCATTCTCTCTCGTCTAAGGCACTGAATGCGTCATTCCTTCCGAAATACTATTTCCCGGCGTCCGCCGACGACTTTTATCGGGGCAGGAAGCACTCAACCACCTTTTGATGCTTGACGAACTCGACTTCGTCAACAAATGACGCGACCAAGCCTTGGTTCGCATCGCAAATTACCAATACGCCGCTGCAAAATACTACAACTCCAATGTCCGACCTCGCAAGTTTTCTGAAGGGAACTTAGTGCTACGCGAAGTCTTCCAAAACACAGCAGAACGTAATGCCGGAAAACTCAGAGCTAATTGGGAAAGACCCTACATCATCACCGAAGTAGTAAAACCAGGCGTTTACAAACTCGCCCACATGAACGGCGAACCAGTCCTGCGTTCCTGGAATGTGCGACATCTGAAAAAGTATTTTCACTAGGATACTTTACATTCACAACATGAACTATGAGACGGCTTAATCCCTAAAACAGGGTACGTAGGCACCTCATCTTTGGGTGGGTTCAGCTGTCCCCCCTTCTAAAAAGGGGGGGAGTGGGTACGTATACTCGTATACTCCCAATTCTTGTAACCACTTTTCATGATTAATCAAAAGCGTGGTTTCGACTAAACTCGTCTACATCCTTCACGGATTCTTTAACTCTCACAAAAGTATACATACATTTATCCTATCCTATATGGATCAATTATCGTCTTCACTACAATCAGACATTTTACGCTTATTCTCGTTGCTGCTGGCCATAGTGACGAATCTATCCAAATACTATAGATCCGACAAACACATCCTTCGCAGGATTAACAGCGCGTTATACAAATAAAAATGTTCATTATCGACTGGATATGTTTAAAAAGGAACATATCCGTAACCCGAAATGATCATCCTCAAAACCCAACTCACAAATCGTTGGTTCTATCGCATATATGTTCATTATCGAGCGGATATGTTTAAAAAGAAACATGTACGTAATCCAAAATGTTCACCTTTAACCCAACAAAAGAAAACGTTGGTCGCTACGCAATACATGTTCAGCTTGGAGCAGAGTTGTCAAAGAGAACTCGTCTGTAAACCAAAATGATCATTCGAAAACCCAATAATCTGATTATTGGTCCTATCCGCAAAACGTGCTCATTTCTTGGAGCAGGCTCGTCAATTGGAACTCCATCTGGAAAACCAAAACTCGGAGTCACAGAGTAAAACCCAACACACGAAACGTTGGTCGTATCACAAGTGAGACATCTAAGTTATTTTTGGAGCAGACTTCTTACAAGGAACTCGTCCGTAAACCATAATACTTAACTCGAAACCCAGTACACGAGCTACTAGTCGCATCGAAAATCTAAGTTATTTTTGGAGCGGACTGGTTAATAAGAACTCGTCCGTAAACCAGGATACTTAACTCAAAACCCAGTACACGAGCTACTGGTCGCATCAAAAATCTAAGTTATTTTTGGAGCGCACTGGTTAATGAGAACTCGTCCGTAAACCAGGATACTTAACTCAAAACCCAATACACAAGCTATTGGTCACCTCAAAAGTCTTAAGTTATTTTTGAGCAGGACTTGCTAACAAAAACATGTCCGAAAACCATACATATGAAAACATCGAAACAACAATCTCAAAAATCGCATCCATAAATCATCCCATATCACATCTGGATACAGGGTAAAAACCACAAGGTTCAGCGTCACGATCTAAGCGGATAAAGCCATCCAGGCACAAAACCAAAAGTAAGGTTCCAAATATAGACCTACAAGGCCATCTAGGCATAAAGATAAATAAAGTCTAAAGAAAAAGCAGAAAATGCATAATCGAGCCAACGTCGCTAGGTAACAATCCTCGTATCACCAGCCTCGGCGGGAACCTCCTCGACAGCAGTTAGAATGACGATGGTAGCAGTGGCCTCCGCTGACTCACCAGTCCCAATCTCGTTGCCGTCGTGGAAGAACTTTCTGTCCTCGATGACCATTAGGCCGTCCAAGCCATCTTCCATAAGCCTCGAAGTCTCGCGGTCGTCACTAGAAAGCTCGGCGTGCACTCGAGTAGAAGAGTTGGCCGCAGTCCTCGACAAACACGCGCCCCCATCACCAGCCGAAAGGATAGGAGTTCCTAAGCTCTGAGATCTAAACTCGCTGATGGCCGCATTGCCCTGGCTCGAACCGAAAACGTTGACGACGCCAACACTTGCCGCAAGCGACTCACGGCATCACCTAGGCGAGGAGCGATGACGTGGGCGGGCCTAGGAGGAGAAGGCAGAAGACTCCTCTCCAGATCACCTAGGATAGACTCGAAACGAGTATCGGCACCCCGCAGCACCGCAATGCGAACCTCCAAATCCGTCCTCTCCTTGTCAAGATCAGCCGGTGTCTCTCCCTTGAGAAGCATAACGAGCTCAAGGTTGCTCTCCATCTGGCCCAAGTCAAGCATGTCAGTATAAGCCCTACCCTTAACCTCGGCAAGCTGAGCTCTCACGCGAGCAATCTTGTCTTAAAAACGCACCGATAGCTGACTCCTCGTATCATCTACGGTACGTTGAACCTGTGTCCTCTGAGCCTCCTCAGAAGCCATAAGGTGGTTCCGGAGCTCGACAATGGTCATCTCACGACAATGCTTGCTACCCTTCAGATACTCGGCTTGGTTCTTGACGGTATCATACTTCTTCTCAATAGACATCATCGCAGAACGACGCTTGTCAGCCTCCTTAGCCGCCTTCTTAACCTCGCCTTCCAGCTCAAAGATCTTCTTTGTCATACTCGTATACTAGTTGGTTGATGTGAGCGAGAAACTACGAGAAATTAAACACAGTAAAAAAATAAAATTTCACAAGGCAAGGCTAGAAGTTGAAACCACAGAATAAAAACTTACCGCAGTCCCTCGGAGGGACATATTGGCGTAAGGAACTTACTGCATTAGCGTGTCCGGGGGAGTCATCGTCATCCCAGAATATGTCACACTGGAAAGAAGGAGGGCCGCAGAAGAACGACTCTCGCAGATGCCGTCCTCGGCTAAGGAAATCGGATTCCTATCAGGACAACTAACCTCGGCACATTTCCTCTTCTTTGACTGCGACCCCTCAGGACCGGCCTTCCCTTTGGCGGAACTGTCAGTTTGTCGGCACTGGCTCTACCCTTTCTTCTGGCCTACACCAGCTTTAGCAGTCTCCGCCGGACGTCCAAGAGCAAGTACGTGCCCAGAAGACGGTGCCACGTTAGATCTCGGCACCGATTTCGGAACCATGACGCCCTTTGAAGACGGCTTCCGAACAGTGCTCGGCACCAAGGAAGGGCCAGCACCCTCCATAGTCGGCTCCTTCTCACCAACATCATCGCTAGGAGGCCTCGCCAGAGCAGCCTCAGCAGCCTCCTTGGCCTTCGCAGCCTCGGCGGCTTCCTTGGTCTGTGTAGCCTCTTTATCTCTTACTCTCCAAGTCACCATCTCGCTCTCGGAAGAAATCGCCGACGAATCCAAAACTGGTAATCCTGCGTAGCGAGATCGTGCCTTCTCTACGCGCCTCAAATAAAAGTGCCTCTCCTAATTACACTTCCGAGATGCATGGGCGTTGCAAACTGTCCTCGAGTCTTCGGGAAACTTCGGGAAAGAATAAATCAGTGCAAAAAAAGAAGGAAAATAGCTTAAGTTAGAATTCTAAAATAATCAGTTAAATAGCGCACAGAAAATTTGCATACGCCGAGCCCTCAAAACTTTCAAAGGGGTTGGCTAACCTTTCTTCACCACCAAATCGAGAAGTCAACACCATCGCCCACGGTTTCCACACAAATCGGCACATAAAAGAAGGACTCCATCCACCGGCGATCTTTGCTCGGGAACCCTGTGATGATGCGATAATCTTTTCGGTTCACCGCAAAGTAGACTAACTCGTCTTTAAAAGAGCATTTGCGAAGATCCAGCCAGTTCATTAAGTGGAGGGACGTGACCTGCTCGTCAATCTCATAACTCCAAACCAAAATCCCAATCAAATGACGGAGTCCTCGAGGAGTGAGCTGCGAGATAGAGATGCCATAATGTCGCAATACGATCAAATCACGAACGGGATCGGAAACCACAAGAAACACCCATGAAAAAATCTCTTGTATAAGGTGAAGTATCCATCCGGAGGGTTGTCAGCGCGTTCTTAGGACAAAGGAATACGAAACTCAATCTCCTCGAAAATTTGAAATTTCCGTCTAGGGTTTAGGGTTTAGGGTTTAGGGTTTAGGGTTTAGGGTTTAGGGTCGGTAAAATGACTAAGTATGGAAATGAGCATTTAGTCATACTTAGTCATTTCCATGCTTAGTCATACTTAGTCATTTCCATACTTAGTCATACTTTCGGTAAAATGACTAAGTATGGAAATGAGCATTTATGGAACAGTGCCGAGTACACTCCGGAGACCTGGGCAACTCGCCAGAAATGCTCGTTTCCGCCAATCTCTGTCGTCTGTCACCAAACGGAGTCTTGCCGACTACTGCCGACGAATGCTTCTTGCCGAGCACTGCTGTGCCGACTGCCGCCGCCGACAACGCCGTCGGGAGTGCTTAATAACTCTGCCGACCACAGTCGCCGACATCATCGTCTGGAGTGCTTGACAACTCGCCGACGTCGCCGTCTCAAAGAGCTAGGTGATGGGCCGACTACAAGGAGTTGGGCCGAGAAAGCAGGCCCAGGATGGCGAGTTGGCAAGATGGTATAGTCCGGCTCATGACGACAAGGCCCGTGGCGAAAGCCGACTTCGATAATAGGAAATCCCTAGAAATTTGGAAAGCTTCCTCATCTCTTTGGAAGTTGGCCTAACCGACCTAAAGACTTGTATAAATACTCTTGTAACTCTTTTGTAAAAGGGATCCGCAACTTTATACGCAAACACTCTGCAAAAATCAATAAAAGCTTTTTTAACGCAATTTTCATGTTTTTTGTCTTTGTTCTTAGTTGTTCTTGTGATTCTTTCCCAGAGATCTTGTTTTCCTAAAAAAACCTTGACAAATATAATTGAGTTGGTTTCGACCTCCACAATGTTCCTTGTATTTTGTTTGTTTCTCGTTGTGCAGGTACTACCGGAACTTCCTCGCTCAAAGGAACAGAGCTCGGTTCAAAGAGGAGACGCCAAAAACTGGAGATGAAGGGGAATCATCTCGCCAGAGTCCAAATCAACCACCAAGTCCGAAGAAACACAGAGCCGATACCTCGCCGTAGCAAACCGAGAAGATCGATGCACTGGAACGCCAATTCGACTTCTAACTCAAGCTTTCTCTCTCTAGCTATTTTTCTCTCTCTGTAAAAGATTGAAGTTTTTAAGTTTTGTATGAGAAGTCTGCTAGTATATCTCATAGAGAAGTCTGCTACTATATCTCACAGAGAAGTCTCCTAGTAAACTTTTTTTTAAAAAGAAAATTTAATTTTTAAATTTTGTAACGAAATTATTTCATTGTCTAATTAATGAAGGTGAGGATTACCTAATTCTTTACATCGGCCGTTGATTAGAAACAATCTAACGGTCATAAACAATATACAGATATAATCTACCTTTTTAACCTCTTCGTCTCCCTCCGCGTCTGTATATATCTCTTTCGTCTCTTAGCTATCTCTTTCGTCTCTCTAAAAACCTCTTACTCTTTCGTCCAAGCTCTAAACAGGTTTGAATCTTAATTTGTAGATTTGTTATTTTTTATTTGTTATTTGACTTGCACTTTATCAAGATCAGCAAGGCAATGGCAGCAAGGAAAATCGTACTCGCCCTCCTCGCATTGAGAGCTAACCCACCACTCTGAAAACAACCACAACAACCACAACAACCACAAGAACAAGCACATGATAATCAAGGAAGTGCTACGGATCTTGATGTGGAGGAGATCACAAAACTAGAGTATAGACGATCTTTCGCTCACCTTGGCTACTTAATACGCATCGAGGAAGACGAAGAATAAATTGATCCAGTGATCAGGAATGCTATTCTTCTCATGCAAAACAATACACGCAACTCCACACCAAAGTCTACTAAATAAGATTTCATTGTATTTATTTGTTAAAAAAGATCATTATGGAGTTTTTTTTTCAACTTGTATTGACGTTATTTGGTATTTCTCATAATGGGATATTTTTATTTATAATTTTATTGTCTTTTACTAAAACAAAAGATACTGTCGTTCACTTCTATAGAGTGGTTTTGGACTTTACGAATGCAGCACGTAGACTTCTCTATGAAGTCTACGAACAACATGTAAATACTATTCAAACAAGAAAATTGATTTATACAATAAATATTGCACCTAAATATGTCAAATTCACACAAAAGGAAACACATTAGATAACACACATTTGGAAAAAAAAATCTAAAAAATTCATTACAAATAAGTTTTAAATACATTTATAAGAAAATTAAATCAGTAGACTACATGGAGAAAACTACTCAATCAAAGTCTACCAACAACAGCTAAGTACCAACAACAACTAAGTACCACAACTCGGCTTCGTATGCCCCGGTTGGTTGCATTTTGAACAATTGTATTGAGCATGAATCTTCCGCGGTTTAGTACCTTTCATCCTTACGATTTCTAGCCAAGTTTGCCACCTTGATTTCTTTTTCCGACCCGGACGAGTCTTCACGCCAGGAGGTAGACATGGGGTTGATGTTATACATTCACCAATTGGGTTTTGCGGGAAAATGCTTTCCGCGTACGCCCAATACAAAGAATCCCTCCTATATGTCGGGCAAACACCGGTAGCGATATCTTGTTTACTCTCTACCAAAGCGGAAATAACATGCGAGCAAGGTATCTTTTTGATGTTGAAGACACCACATGTACATTTGTTTTGGCCCAAATCAACAATACAGTCACATCCTCCTCCCTTCACATGGAACTGAAGATCATTAATGCGTCCCACTTTCATCCTAGACGCGTAATGATGTGCATAAAACTTCTATGTGGGGTTTATGAAATTAGGTCTTTAAATTTATAACCCTAGGGAACTGCAAGTGCACAGTTAAGACAATTGTAGTACTTAGGAGTCGAACCACTGAGGACTAAGTGATGAATGCGCTACAAACCTATATGATTCGGATTAAGCTAAGGGAACATATTATTTTGTTTTGGGGTTTTATGGAAGCAAATAACAAAGCAATAAAAGTAAAGGGATAGATATCAATTAAGATTAAAATTCAAGCAATTCACAAAACATATGTAAAACACAAGCAATCGTTTTAGGGTTTTAATACTAGTTGTTCTAGAACTCATATCACAAAGGTAAGGTCATCCCACTATCGTGATGTAACTAACCATCTACGTTTTGCACCCTAATAAACTCAACTATCACAGGTTATTACAAGGTGAAAACATGCTTTATGCTCAAGATTGATTGTTCAATAGACTCCTTAACTAACTTATCGAATTGTTAAGGTTTCTAGCTCATCGAATACTAGGTCCGGAGATATAACAAGCTTTTGGAGAGTATATCAACCTAAGATCATTCCCTGGGTAGCTAGGCCAGTTCGTGCTTTGAGTATAAATAAAGATGAAGAATCAATTCTAGAATAAAACTCTAAATGATTAAATACGTAAAAGCATAGAATTAAGAAAGTGCATAGAAATCAAATCAAAGCTAATACTCTAACATGTTTTGCAACATGTAGCAGCAAGATTAAAGCACATAGACAGTATAATTCGTTGATCTATCTAAGCGTAAGGAGTTAGATCTCATCTCTTTGCAATAGGGGCAAAGTCAATCTATCCTTAAAAGCTTCTAGAATCAAATAAACATGAAAAACAAGAGAAAAACGAAATACATTGTTTAGGTATTGATTTAGGCTATTAAGGCCAGCTGCTTGAGTTCCTAGAGAGGCTAAAAGTAAATATATATATAGGGGTTCAAGGAGGCATAAGTCGGTTAGGGTTTCTTCGGGCAAATACGTCTTTTTGGTCGAAACTGAGGCAATTTTGGACACGATAACGGACGGGTTGCGTGACCGGTATTGGAGGCTTCCATGACTCTTCTAGAAGGTCGGCAAAGGTCTGGATATCAGCACATGGGCTGGCCCGGTGCTTGGCTCTATTTTGCACTAACTTCACTTTGAAGGCAGTTTGATATGTTCTCAGTGTTTCGGGTGTATCTTCCAAAGTACAGCTTCAATTGATGAAATTACAACTCCATTGGAAAGCTAACTCAAATATCTATCTCCATACCATGTTTTCAGTAAATTCTAAACTGATTTAATCCTCTGTTCATCAGCGAACTTCAGGCTTATACGTTCTGTCCAGTAGGAGAACGTGGATTATCTTCAAGATAAAATGTCTTGCCTTGGTTCCTTTGACTTGGATAAGTAGCTGAATTATAGATGACACTTCTTTTGCTCCATTTTACATTCTTTTGATGATAAAACCTGTTAAGACCTTAAAATCTACATATACGAGAAAACTACCTCTTTTGGTCCAAAAACTTTATTAATATAAGTAAAAACCATAGTAAAATAGATAGTAAAAGTGGTAAAATATAGGGTATATCAACTCCCCCAAACTTATCTTTTGCTTTTCCTCAAGCAAACAATCGTCAAGAATTGAGAAGATGTTTGAAATTCGGAGGAACTAAAATATCCTTTGGAACTGTTGCATTAAATTCTAAACCTGTAATCCACATGAAACAAGAGCTCATAGACGTTGTCATCTTCTTCCATCATGAATTCGCAACATGTCCATACTCTAAATCTCTGTCCCAGCAAAAATCTCAACTTCAACTGAATTGACTCTTTCTACTCTCTTAGACTTAATGAAAACTTCTCATCAAGAACATCATTCAAGGAAGACGGGCTAGGTATTGGAAAAAGGCTGATTTTGGTGGTGAGGTTAAAAGTGTTTAGGGTTACCATAGACTCCGGGTGCGAGATATTATGCAAAATCGCAAGGGAGAATGGACCTATTGATGTCCACAATTTCCCAACCACTTCTTCACGTCTTTCTCCCCCAGAATTAAATTTTTGTCCGGGAATCACTTGAAATCTCTTCTACTCATCTCTTCTTTTGTATCATGACATTCCTTGGATATTCTTTGGCCATAAGACTCTTAGACAACCGTTTTCCTTTCCCTAAGATTTTTTTTCTTTTTCTTTTTAATTTATTTTTTTATTTTTTTTATTTTTTCTCTTTTGAAATGGGGAAAACGATATCTCTTTGATATAAGTCAAGTATATGCACGAATTGTTACCATGTTTTACGTATCCAAGGAACGGCCAAGCTCTTTGTAATTCGATCTTTGTACTCCACCATTCTTTACCAAATCGTCGCATCTCTTAGTGATTGGAAAATTGCGTCGATCCTTTTCTCTCCGACGTTTTTGCACATATCTGCAAGTATGAAACTAAAAGAGAATGCATGAGGTCTGAAAGAAGGTAAAGGGTTTTTAGGTAAGGTACCAACTAAAAATGAGCTGGCCATTCATGACAACAAAGAGTGGTAAAAGAGGATAAGATGTCATGAATGTGTGATTCGTTTCCTTGATCTAACATCCTTAATAAAAAATAATCAAAAACCATATTAGTAGTCCAAATAGAGACTCAAAATCATATCCATCAAAATAGTTGGAAGTAGAAATCTTTTGGACGGAAGCTCCATCATGAGGTTTCTGAATCGATTGTCATGATCAAACCCTGCAACAATGGTTACATAGTCTTTGAAATCAAAACGTCAATCCTAGGAAAGTGTCATAATTCCTATCTTATTATTTTTAATAAAAACTTTTTTTTTATTAATAAATTTTTAAAAATCCTTTTAAAAATATAAAAAACCAAACACTAACAAACGTGTTAGCAACAACAATCCCCCCAAACTTAACTTACACCGTCCCCGATGTAAAATTAAATCAATTTAAGGGAGTAATGATGAAAATTTATTTGAAAAGAAGAATTAAAAAGATGGAGAATATAATGATAGTACCAGTGAGCTGTAGATATTTCCGGCAAAAATCTTAGGTTGTCGTGATCAATCTGAGATCTTTATTGTTTTTGAGCAGTGGGTATCCCGTATGAATCGAAACCATGCTTTGTATTTCCAATGTCTTCTCTTTCTATCACATCTAATTCGTGTAACATCCGTGAACCAAAAAGTGGATTTGGTTGGGTGTGTCGATCGACACAGGCATGTTTATCGATCGACACAGGCATGTTTGTCGATCGACACGGGTATTTTAGACTTGTGTGAAGTTGGATTTTTGGACGGGTGTCGATCGACACAGGTGGTGGGTGTCGATCGACACAGGTGGTGTGTGTCGATCGACACGAGTTAGAATTGGACCGACTGGTTTGGTTCCAATTGCCCGGTTTGGTGGGCCGGTTTAAGGAACCTTAGGGTTCGATATTTAAGGGAGGAACAGTGAGGTTTGGCCGACTTTTTCTTCTAGAAATCAGAAATCAGAAAGAAAAGGAGAATCAGTGAGTTTGAGTGAATCCTGGTGATTTCTGGAAAAGGGTTGATCGTTCTTGAGGCTTGTGTTTGCGTGGGAGGCTATTAGGAACGAGGAGGGTTCGTTGTTGGGTCGATTTCGGGGCTGGGAAGGTGAAATCAGAGGCTATTCGGGTGTTTTTCGTGTTCATCCTCTTTTTCTTCCCGAATCGAGGTGAGTGCGTGACTGTAGGCTTACATAGGTGTAAGGAATGAATAGAATGCGTTTACTTGGTGGTTTTTGTGTGTTTTGGTGATTAAAATTGTGCAAGAGACGCGATGAATCGCGACGGATTCGAGCCATGAGAGGATAGGCTCGATTCTGGGTTCTGCGATGTCGTGTCAATCGACACACCGGGGGGGTGTGTCGATTGACACGTGTCATCCTGTCGATCGACACCTAGAGGTTGTGTCGATCAACACAGAGTTCCTGTTTTGGTTCGTGTTGCTTGTTTCGTGAATGCTTGTGTATGCTCATCCTGGTATTTTATTTATTGTTTATGCTTATGTATAAATAGCCTGTAGATGGGATGACCGCGTCGCTGAGTATTTATGATAATACTCACGCAACTCTTTTTGCCATGTGTTGTAGGTAAAGAGAAAATGTGATCGTGGAATCATGGCCAGGAAGAGGAGATGATCTAGGGTCTCATTTGATTGGTTGTATTGTTAGAATGGCTAGGCTGCTAGTATTTCTAGAATTGGTTAATTGTTATTTTGGATTAGAATTTGGATTTTTGGTTTAATGGAGTTGATTGGATTGAACGGTTTAGAAATTAATAAAGTATGGGATTTATTAATTGATGTTTTATGGTTTATGTTTAATGGTTCCGCATTGCTTATATTGGCCCAATTGAGGATTATTATATGTGATGATAATAATCTGAAGGGAAATTTATTTTTTAGATTTTTGGGTCGGGTCGTTTCATTTTGGTATCAAAGCCCTTATGGTTCTAGGGCGGATGCAATTGATTGATTGAGTGATAATTGATTGCTTTTTATGTGGGTATGGAGTCCTAGATCATCTCTTCAGAGCCTTCAAAGAGATTCCACGGTATGTGTTTGTTTGATTTTCTGTTGTTCTAGTACTTAGTAATCTGCTGGTGAGTGCAGAGTGATGGCTAGAGGTGCTAGAGACAGAGGTCGTGGGGGCCGAGGTGGTCGTGGTGGGTGCGGGCGAGGACTGCAGGTTGAGTCTGATGTCGCGAGTGTGGCCCAGGAGACCACGCAGGAGCAGGTGGCAGACTCGGAGGCATTTCAGGAGGGGTCTGTGGGTGAGACTGCTACGGCTGGCAGAGTGAGGGTTGGTGGAGCCAGTGTGGGTCCTGAGGTAGCTGGTGGTGCGGGAGGCCCAGGTGGGGGTGCTCCTGTAGGTGTGGCCCAAGACTGAGATGATCGTCTGGCGGGTTTGCTGCAGTTTATTCTGGAGCGGTTACCAGGTGGGGTACCGGCTCCGGGTCAGGCTCCGGGGGTTCAGCCAGGTGGGGCTAGTGTGCAGCCGGGTGCGACGGTTGCAGAGGAGCTTCCATCCTATCTGAGGATGATGGAGCAATTGCAGAGGATTGGCACCGGGTTTTTCTCGGGTGGTGCCAAGCCGGAGGAGGCCAATGAGTGGCGGAAGAGATTGTAGCGGAACTTTCGCTTTATCAGGTGTCCAGATAGATACCGAGTGGACCTAGCGGTTTATTATCTGGATGGTGACGCGCATCTCTGGTGGAGAGGCGTCGAGACCAGGAGAGTGCAGGTCGAGATGGTCTAGGAGGATTTCTTGGCTGAGTTTAATGCCAAGTATTTCTCGCAGGAGGCGATGGACTGGATGGAGTTGAGGTTTCTGAACCTTACTCAGGGGGATCGGACTGTGAGGGAGTTCGATTTGGAGTTCAGTCGACTCCTGGTTCATGCTGGTAGGGGCATGGAGGGCGAGCAGGCCCAGGTGAGGAGGTTCCTCGGGGGACTTCGAGCTGAGTTGAGGACTCGCTGCAGGGCGAGTATGTTCGCCACAAGGGCGGAGCAGGTAAAGACTGATGCAGCGATTGAGGAGGACCTCAAAGAGCATGTTGTGGTGGTTAGTCCACCGGTGCAGCAGCAGCAGCAGAGGAGATCTCAGCAGCAGACGGTTTCAGGACGGGGCAGCAAGCCGGCGCAGGTCAGAAGAGGAAGTGGGAGAGCACTTCAGGAGCCAGCCAGAGAGGTCAGGGTGGTCCGGGTTGCTACGGGTACGGTGGCATGGGCCACCAGGTAGCGGACTGTCTGAAGAAGAGAGAAGAGCGGGCGGCTAGTTGTGTTATCACTGCAGGGAGCCGGGGCATATTAAGCCTAGGTGCCCTAAGCTGCAGCAAATGGCGGTAGCGGCGATGCAGCCATTGGCGGTCCAGCCCTTGGCACAGATTGCAGCGGCACCGCGAGTGTTCATGTCGGCAGAGGCGGGCGGCTCTAGCGCCAGACCGATCACAGGTAAATTCCAGACTTGATCTTTTCTTTTAAATTCTTGAGTTGTTTGAATTTAGTCTGATGGAGAAAAATTGTGAGTCTGCGTTAGAGTGTCGGGTCTTAAAGCACATGGGGTTTGTGCAGGGACCTTAGTTGTGGGTGGATGTGAGTCCCGCGTGTTGTTTGATTCGGGAGCTACGAATAGCTTCATTACTCCAGAGTGTACGGAGGGCAGTGGGATCCGGAGTGATTTCGGAGAGCAGACGGGAGTAGTTAAGGTTGCTGGTGGTAAGGCGTTAGCTACTTTTGGGCGGGCTCGTGGTGTGGACGTTCTGGTGGCGGGAGAGTCGATGCCAGCAGACCTGGTCATTAGTCCGGTGGAGCTGTAAGATGTTATCTTGGGTATGGATTGGTTGGATCGGTACAGGGTCCATTTGGATTGTCATCGAGGGCGTGTGGTGTTCGAGCGGGAGACAGGAAGGTTGGTGTATCAGGGGGTGAGACCGACTTTCGGAAGTCTCGTGATTTCAGCAATACAGGCTGAACATATGATCGAGAAGGGCTGTGAGGCGTATCTGGCGACGATAGTGATGCCGGAGACTGTTGGAGAGCTTGCAGTTAGGGATATTCGGGTTGTTCGGGATTTCCAGGATGTATTTCAATCATTGTTGGGATTGCTACCGTCGCGGTCGGATCCATTTACGATTGAGTTGGAGCCTGGGACGACTCCTATATCCAAGGCGCCTTACCGTATGGCTCCAGCAGAGATGGCAGAGCTGAAGAAGCAGCTGGATGATCTGTTGCGTAAGGGTTTCATTCGGCCTAGTGTTTCACCGTGGGGAGCGCCGGTGTTGTTCGTGAAGAAGAAGGATGGGAGTTTCCGGTTGTGTATCGATTACCGGGGGCTTAACCGAGTCATTGTAAAGAACAGATATCCTCTGTCGCGCATTGATGAGTTATTAGATCAGTTGCGAGGGGCTACTTGGTTCTCCAAGATTGATTTGGCTTCGGGTTACCATCAGATACCGATTGATGAGGCGGATGTCAGGAAGACGGCATTCAAGACGAGGTATGGGCATTATGAGTTTGTAGTGATGCCGTTCGGGTTGATGAATGCGCCAGCAGCATTCATGCGGTTGATGAACGGGGTATTCCAGGAGTATCTGGATGTGTTCGTGATCATATTCATTGATGATATCCTGGTATATTCGAGGAGTCCAGAAGAGCACGAGGTGCATTTGAGGTTAGTTCTGGAGAAGCTGCGAGAGCAGAAGCTGCGAGGGCAGAAGCTGTATGCGAAGTTAAGTAAGTGCAGTTTCTGGAAACGAGAGATGAGCTTTCTTGGCCACGTTATGTCTTTAGAGGGAGTTTCTGTAGATCCGGCTAAGATTGAGGCTATCAGAGGTTGGCCTAGATCGAGGAGTGCCACCGAGATCAGGAGCTTTCTTGGGTTGGCGGGTTATTACCGGAGGTTCTTCAAGGGGTTTGCGAGTATGGTGCAGTCGATGACAAAGTTGACAGGGAAGGATATTCCGTTTGTGTGGTCTTCAGCTTGCGAGGAGAGTTTCGGGAAGCTGAAGGAGATGCTGACTAGTACACCAGTTTTACCGTTACCCGAGCCGGGTGAGCCGTATGTGGTGTATACGGATGCGTCAGGAGTTGGTCTGGGGTGTATGTTGATGCAGCAGGGGAAGGTTATTGCGTATGCTTCGAGGCATTTGAGGAAGCATGAGTGCAATTACCTTACCCATGATCTGGAGTTGGCTGCGGTGATTTTTGCACTTAAGATTTGGAGGTCTTATCTTTATGGCGGGAAGGTGCAGGTATTAACAGACCACAAGAGTCTGAAGTATTTCTTCAATCAGCCGGAGCTGAACCAGAGACAGAGGCGCTAGATGGAGTTAGTTTCAGACTATGACTTGGAGATTGGGTACCATCCGGGTAAGGCTAATCTGGTTGCAGATGCATTGAGTCGGAAGAGAGTAGCTTTAGATCAGGAGCGAGATATGGAGGCTTTGGTGAGCGAGATCAGTACTTTGAGGTTATGTGTGATCTTACAAGAGCCATTGGGGTTAAAGGCAGCTAACCAGGCAGACTTGTTGAGCAGGATTCGAGTTGCTCAGGAGAAGGATCAGAGTTTGAGTGATGCTTCTAAGGCGGTCGGTTCAGAGTATGTGATCTCAGCGAGTGGGATGATACTGGTGAACGGGCGGGTTTGTGTACCTAAGGATGAGGATCTGAGGCGTGAGATCCTGAGGGAGGCTCATTCGAGCATGTTATCGATTCATCCGGGAGCGATCAAGATGTATCGTGGCCTGAAGCGGTATTATCACTGGGTCGGGATGAAGAGGGATGTAGCTAGTTGGGTTGTAGCGTGCAACGTGTGTCAGCTGGTGAAGGCTGAGCATCAGGTTCCGAGTGGTATGTTACATAGTTTGCCCATTCCGGAGTGGAAGTGGGATATGATTAAAATGGATTTCGTGGCAAGGTTGCCGGTGTCACGGACTTTTGATGCTATTTGGGTTATTGTGGATCGTCTGACCAAGTCAGCACACTTTCTGGCCATCAAGAAGATTGATGGGGCGGCAGTTTTGGCTAGGAAGTATGTGCGGGAGATTGTGAGGCTGCACAGTATGCCAGCGAGTATTGTGTCAGACTGGGATCCGAGATTTACCTCAGAGTTCTGGAGGGCATTTCAGGTAGAGATGGGCACTAAGGTGCATATGAGCACAGCGTATCATCCTCAGTCATATGGGCAGTCAGAGATGACGATTCAGACTTTAGAGGATTTGCTGAGGATGTGTGTGCTAGATTATAGTGTTCATTGGGTGGATCATCTGAACCTGGTTGAGTTTGCGTACAACAATAGTTACCAGGCGAGTATTGGGATGTCTCCATATGAGGTTTTGTATTGGAGGTCGTGTAGGACACCATTATGCTGGACTCAAATGGGGGAGAAGAGCATGTTTGGTGCGGATTTTGTTCAAGAGATGACGGAGAAGATCCGTGTCTTGAGGCTAAACATGAGAGAGGCTCAGGATCGGCAGAAGAGTTACGCCGATAGGAGACGGAAGGAGCTGGAGTTTAAGCTAGGAGATCGGGTGTATCTCAAGGCAGCGATGTTGAGGGTCCTAACAGATCCATTTCGGAGAACAAGCTGAGTCAAAGATTTATGGGTCCGTTCAAGGTGGTGGAGCGGGTCGGACCGGTGGCTTATCGGTTGGAGTTACCTCAGAGCATGAAGGCTTTTCACAAAGTCTTCCATGTTTCGATGCTGCGGAAGTGTCTACATGAGTCAGAGGAGGTGTTGGCTAGGATTCCAGAGGATCTTCAGCCCAACATGACTTTGGCGGCGAGGCCTGTGAGGATTCTCGAGAGGAGGGTCAAGGTGGTACGCTGGAAGAGTATACCGTTGGTGAGAGTCGTGTGGGACTATGACGGTATTGAGGAGGAGACCTGGGAACCAGAGGCGTCGATGAAGAAGAAGTTCTCGAAGTGGTTCGAGAAGCAAGCGGTGGCTTGAGTTTCTTTTTGAGGTTTTCAGAGTCTGTATTAGCATGTTGCTATGTTGTTGTTATGTATTTCGTTTGTGTTGTAACGAGTATACATTTTTGGAGATTTAATAAGATGAGTTTGTCTTATTAAATGTGTGTAAGACGTGTGTTCTTATGGGATGACTGGAGATGTCATGGATTGTAATGACTAGTAGGTCATGTGAGGGTCTAGCGGTAGAAGTTCTATGTGAGTTAGAGCTAGCCTATCGGCTAGGATGGCTAGGAATAGAAGTTCTATGCGACTTTGAGCTTGTTCATGTTCCAGGAGTGGCTGGAAATGAGATTGTTCATGTTCCAGGAGTGGCTGGAAATGAGATCGTTCATGTTCCAAGAGTGGCTAGAAATGATATTGCTCATGTTCTAGGAGTGGCTAGAAATGAGATAGTACATGTTCTAGGAGTGGCTGGAAATGGAAGCTCTATGCGCGTTAGAATCTGTCTATTTCCTAGGGAGAGTCTGGGAAAGAGGTTTTATGTGAGTTAGAATTGTCTTTTCCAGGGACTCTGTGAAACACCCTGGTGATTGGGTTGTTTCGGATGACCACGATAGGTGATTTCAGTCGACAGGTGCCTAAGATTCACGTTACAGAGTGATTGCCCCAGGGGATAGTAGGTCTCCTGGGTATACTTGAGGGGACAGTGATGTTCTCTCCGGGGGAAAGTGGTTCCATTGCATATACTTTGAGGGGTCTAAACCTCTCCAGGGGATGTGTGATTCCTCTGCAGCCGAGCTCAACGGACTATGTGTCCTGAGAGTGAGAGGGGCTGGAGCATACCGAGAGCTGGATGGACGGCGGTTCTGAAGGTGGTGGGGTATGATATACTTTGAGAGCTCAAAGGGTGACGATCTTGAGAGCAGAGTGTTGTATATAGATATGAGTATGAGCAATAGTATCTGTAATGTGGTTGTAAGCATGAGACTGGATGAACTTTGGGAATCGGGAGTGGATCCCAGGTGGTGCTGACCGGGTTGGGTCAGGATTGCAGCCGTGGTGAGATGGTGCAATGTGGCTAGTATGAGCCTGGTAGAGCTCGGGGATTAGATGTGATCTCGAGTAGTGCTGACCGAGGGTCAGGAGAGTGGATGTGGTTATCGAGTCTAAGGTTTTTGCTGATGTTTTGAACTTTGTTCGGACAACCTGGTAACATATATAGCGTCGTTGGTCGTACATGTTCTTGTTTGATTGTTGTGCGAACATTTGGTCCAATTTGGGATCAACAGTTGGTCGTGCATGTTGTTGTTTGATTGTTGGGCGATCAATCGGGCAGCCCTAATCCGAACCAGGGGCGTTGCATTGTTGATGTTCCCGGGAGAATCTGGTCGGGTTTTAGGCGGGGGTATTAACCTTAGTGAGACAGAGTCGCGTGATTCGAGGTCGAATCCGTGTTAGTGAGGGAGAATTGTAACGCCCGTGAACCAAAAAGTGGATTTGGTTGGGTGTGTCGATCGACACAGGCGTGTTTGTCGATTGACACGGGTATTTTTTACTTGTGTGAAGTCGGATTTTTGGACGAGTGTCAATCGACACAGGTGGTGTGTGTCGATCGACACGAGTTAGAATTGGACCGACCAGTTTGGTTCCAATTATCCGGTTTGGTGGGCCAGTTTAGAGAACCCTAGGGTTCGATATTTAAGGGAGGAACAGTGAGGTTTGGCCGACTTTTTCTTCTAGAAATCAGAAATCAGAAAGAAAAAGGAGAATCAGCGAGTTTGAGTGAGTCCTGGTGATTTCTGGAGAAGGGTTGATCATTCTTGAGGCTTGTGTTTGCGTGGGAGGCTATTAGGAACGAGGAGGGTTCGTTGTTGGGTCGATTTCGGGGCTGGGAAGGTGAAACCAGAGGCTGTTTGGGTGTTCTTCGTGTTCATCCTCTTTTTCTTCCCGAATCGAGGTGAGTGCGTGATTGTAGGTTTACATAGGTGTAAGGAATGGATATAATGCGTTTGCTTGGTAGTTTTTGTGTGTTTTGGTGATTGAAATTGTGCAGGAGACGCGATGAATCGCGACGGATTCGAGCCATGAGAGGATAGACTCGATTCTGGGTTCTGCGATGTCGTGTCGATCGACACCAGGGTGGTGTGTCGATTGACACGTGGCATCCTGTCGATCGACACCATGGTGGTGTGTCGATCGACATGGGGGAGTCTGTCGATCGACACCTAGAGGTTGTGTCGATCGACACAGAGTTCCTGTTTTGGTTCGTGTTGCTTGTTTCGTGAATGCTTGTGTATGCTCATCCTGGTATTTTATTTATTTTTTATGCTTATGTATAAATAGCCTGTAGACGGGATGACCGTGTCGCTGAGTATTTATGATAATACTCACGCAACTCTTTTTGCCATGTGTTGCAGGTAAAGAGAAAATGTGATCGTGGAATCATGGCCAGGAAGAGGAGATGATCTAGGGTCTCATTTGATTGGCTGTATTGTTAGAATGGCTAGGCTGCTAGTAGTTCTGGAATTGATTAATTGTTATTGTTGGATTGGAATTTGGATTTTTGGTTTAATGGAGTTGATTGGATTGAACGGTTTAGGAATTAATAAAGTATGGGATTTATTAATTGATGTTTTATGGTTTATGTTTAATGGTTCTGCGTTGCTTGTATTGGCCCAATTGAGGATTATTATATGTGATAATAATAATTTGAAGGGAAAATTTTTAGATTTTTGGGTCGGGTCGTTTCAATCCGAATGGTTGATAATTCGTAAGACGATTGAATTGTGCGTCCACAACGAAATCTCCTATAAATCCTATTTAAGAGCAACATATCCTTGCAAAAACACTTGAAATCACTCGTTAAATTCATCCTGGATCAAAGTCCTCAAGACAATTGTATTGAATTCCAAGTCCAAAGGAAGAAAAAATAGATACTAAACAAAAAGAAATCAAAATAATGAATCCAAATTGTGAAAACTATCAATCTAGGTGAAATCAATGAATGAATATGTCAAGATGTGAAAATCATGTTTAAAACCATTTAAATCTAACCAATATTGTAATTATTAATGCAAAAATTCATGAAACAAATAATTTTTAGTTAAATAATCATGGAATATGCAAAAATAAATTGGTTCTTAAAAAATTATGTGTGAAAAATGGTTTTAAAATAATTAAAAAAGTGAAAAAAGAAATATTAACCTCTTTTGACCAAACGGTTAGGTGGTCGGCTCGGAGGTTCGAAGTGATGGTTTGGTGGTCCATGGCTCGTGACTCCTGTTAGTCGTGGTGGTCGATGGGGACGCGGTTTGGGCAAAACCGGTCTTGGTGTCGGGTGGCTAGTCACGGTCAAGGATGGTTCGAGACGTGGCTGTGGTCCAAGGCGGTTTGGCACTAGACGGTGGTTGGTGGAGTTGGAGTCGCGGGTCAAGGCAGTACCGGTTGTGGTATCGGTCGGCACGGTGGTCCGGCATCGTGTCGCCGGATGATTCGGGAAGGTGTGGGTCGCGGGTAGGGTTGGGGCGGTCGAGACGGGATGGATCGTTGTCGAGTACCGGTCGGGATATCGGTCGAGTCGGTTGACCGATATCGGTACGCGTCGTGTCGTGGGATGTGGGTTGCGGGACGAAGGGACGGGACGGGTCGAGACGCGGCACGGATCGGGATGGGACGGGATGCAGGAAGGTGTCGCGGGAAGGGTCGCGTACCGGTCCGAATACCGGTCGGTACCGCGGTCCGAAATCGGGACCGAAAGGTCGAGTCATCGTGTCGCGGTAAGGTTGCGTCGTGTCGCGGTAAGATTGCCTCGTCGTGTCGTGGGAAAGTTGTCCTCGTGTCGCGATAAGGCTCTTGTCGTGTCGCGGGAAAGGGACGCGTACCGGTCCGGGTACTGAGCGGTGTGACTGACCAACATCGTGTCGCGAGAAGGATTCATCGTGTCACGGGATGGTTTCATCGTGTCGCAGGTCGTGTGCTCATGTCGCGGGTCGGGTGATTGTGTCGCGGGACGGGTGATCGTGTCGCAGGACAGGTGATCGTATCGCGGGTCGGGGCATATCGTGTCGTGTATCGGTCGCGAAACACGACCGGTACGTGTGACCGATATTCGAGCACTCGTGTCGCGGGGTGATCGGGTGTTGAACAATCGTTCATAGTCGCCACTTCAAAGACTACTGGGATGCAATCTCCAATGTTCAAAAGGAAATAATGGATTTCGCCTAATGAAAGTGTAGATACACCATTGGCGAGTGCAATTCTTGTTCATGATGGCCGAAGGTTGGTGATCTTCATCACTCTCACAAGAGATTCCGAAAGAACGTTGATTCCGGCTCTCGAATCACAAAGTGCATCGTCAAATTTGAAACCACGAATAGAGCAAGAGATGTTGAAAAGACCTGGATCGAGGGTCTTGCAAAGGATCTTATAGTACTTGTGAGGATTCCTAGCTCGATCAAATAGCTCCTCAATCATGAAATCTTCTTCTTTGCTTTGTGAGAAACACTTTCTCAAAGATGGTCATTCTCTCCATACTTCTTCAAAGGACAACTCTTGAGGGAGTTCTTTCACAAGGGAATAGAAAACTTGTAGCATCTCATCACTTATGAAACGTGTCCTCTTAGTGGTCCTCTCGGTAAGCTTGCATCCTTTTGGGGGAGGTTTTACCGAAATTCTCGCCGTGAGCTTTCCTTTGCTCGTATTTGCCTTCTTCAATGGTCTTGAGACTTCGTCTTCGTCTTGATTAGAGGTGGACTTGTCCTTTTTAAGGGCAGTAAGAGTGCAGCAATTAGCATTGGGTGTAGATTCCCCTTCTATTGTTTCCAATTGAAGGCAAACTTGCACCGTTTCTTCGATTCTCTTCAAACTTGCACCGTTTCTTCAAATTCATCCTGGATCAAAGTCCTCAAGACAATTGTATTGAATTCCAAGTCCAAAGGAAGAAAAAATAGATACTAAACAAAAAGAAATCAAAATAATGAATCCAAATTGTGAAAACTATCAATCTAGGTGAAATCAATGAATGAATATGTCAAGATGTGAAAATCATGTTTAAAACCATTTAAATCTAACCAATATTGTAATTATTAATGCAAAAATTCATGAAACAAATAATTTTTAGTTAAATAATCATGGAATATGCAAAAATAAATTGGTTCTTAAAAAATTATGTGTGAAAAATGGTTTTAAAATAATTAAAAAAGTGAAAAAAGAAATATTAACCTCTTTTGACCAAACGGTTAGGTGGTCGGCTCGGAGGTTCGAAGTGATGGTTTGGTGGTCCATGGCTCGTGACTCCTGTTAGTCGTGGTGGTCGATGGGGACGCGGTTTGGGCAAAACCGGTCTTGGTGTCGGGTGGCTAGTCACGGTCAAGGATGGTTCGAGACGTGGCTGTGGTCCAAGGCGGTTTGGCACTAGACGGTGGTTGGTGGAGTTGGAGTCGCGGGTCAAGGCAGTACCGGTTGTGGTATCGGTCGGCACGGTGGTCCGGCATCGTGTCGCCGGATGATTCGGGAAGGTGTGGGTCGCGGGTAGGGTTGGGGCGGTCGAGACGGGATGGATCGTTGTCGAGTACCGGTCGGGATATCGGTCGAGTCGGTTGACCGATATCGGTACGCGTCGTGTCGTGGGATGTGGGTTGCGGGACGAAGGGACGGGACGGGTCGAGACGCGGCACGGATCGGGATGGGACGGGATGCAGGAAGGTGTCGCGGGAAGGGTCGCGTACCGGTCCGAATACCGGTCGGTACCGCGGTCCGAAATCGGGACCGAAAGGTCGAGTCATCGTGTCGCGGTAAGGTTGCGTCGTGTCGCGGTAAGATTGCCTCGTCGTGTCGTGGGAAAGTTGTCCTCGTGTCGCGATAAGGCTCTTGTCGTGTCGCGGGAAAGGGACGCGTACCGGTCCGGGTACTGAGCGGTGTGACTGACCAACATCGTGTCGCGAGAAGGATTCATCGTGTCACGGGATGGTTTCATCGTGTCGCAGGTCGTGTGCTCATGTCGCGGGTCGGGTGATTGTGTCGCGGGACGGGTGATCGTGTCGCAGGACAGGTGATCGTATCGCGGGTCGGGGCATATCGTGTCGTGTATCGGTCGCGAAACACGACCGGTACGTGTGACCGATATTCGAGCACTCGTGTCGCGGGGTGATCGGGTGTTGAACAATCGTTCATAGTCGCCACTTCAAAGACTACTGGGATGCAATCTCCAATGTTCAAAAGGAAATAATGGATTTCGCCTAATGAAAGTGTAGATACACCATTGGCGAGTGCAATTCTTGTTCATGATGGCCGAAGGTTGGTGATCTTCATCACTCTCACAAGAGATTCCGAAAGAACGTTGATTCCGGCTCTCGAATCACAAAGTGCATCGTCAAATTTGAAACCACGAATAGAGCAAGAGATGTTGAAAAGACCTGGATCGAGGGTCTTGCAAAGGATCTTATAGTACTTGTGAGGATTCCTAGCTCGATCAAATAGCTCCTCAATCATGAAATCTTCTTCTTTGCTTTGTGAGAAACACTTTCTCAAAGATGGTCATTCTCTCCATACTTCTTCAAAGGACAACTCTTGAGGGAGTTCTTTCACAAGGGAATAGAAAACTTGTAGCATCTCATCACTTATGAAACGTGTCCTCTTAGTGGTCCTCTCGGTAAGCTTGCATCCTTTTGGGGGAGGTTTTACCGAAATTCTCGCCGTGAGCTTTCCTTTGCTCGTATTTGCCTTCTTCAATGGTCTTGAGACTTCGTCTTCGTCTTGATTAGAGGTGGACTTGTCCTTTTTAAGGGCAGTAAGAGTGCAGCAATTAGCATTGGGTGTAGATTCCCCTTCTATTGTTTCCAATTGAAGGCAAACTTGCACCGTTTCTTCGATTCTCTTCAAACGATCTTCTAGTTGCTTCACATGGTTGGAGATTTCGATTGCTTCACCTTGTAGCTTTGTTGTCATTTCAATGATCTCCTTATCATGCTGGTCAAGGTCAAAATGAACAGCTTTAAGGGTTTGTACCGTTAGCCTATTATCATTCTCCAATTCTTCCACTTTTGAGGTGAGTTCGCCTTGGTTGATCTTGACTTCTCCCACGGCTTGAGCAGCTTGGTAAGCCTTAATAGCTACTGAATTTAGTTGATTATTAAGCCTTCCAACGTCTTTCTTAGTGTCCTTTACTGTTTCTTCCAATTAGTCATAAGTTTGATCAATCTTATGCTTGATATCGACGATGTTGTCTTTATCTTCATGAAGATGTCGAGTATGAACCTCTTCTATCTCCTCCAATTGGACCAAACGTGATTCAATTTTTCCAAATTAATCAATAAAGACCTCAAACTTCTCCTTAAGAGATGAATTTATGGTCTTGATCTTGGAATCGACGTCATGAATGACTTTTTTAGTGTCTTCCATGAATCGATGCATCAAGGCTTCGAGTTTGTCTTCTTGAGGGTTTGAGTGGGGATGGTGGTGGGACTGTGGTGATGGTGGCGGATGGATGTGATGAGGATGAGGGCGACTTTCTCCTCCATAAGCTTCCCAAGGACGATACAAGGTTGGATTGTATCGATTTTTGTGAGAAAGTGGCGATTGATGGAATTCATGAGGCATGGGGATGTAATCTCCAACTTCATCACGAGGGTAAGGGCTCGCCATTCTCTTTGGATTGTGATGCTCCATTGACGAATCTCTGAAACTCACAAAGATTAAAAACCAAAAACAAAAACGAAAAATTAGAAAAATCAAAAAGGAAAAACAAACTTAGATTTAATCGTTATCAAAAAAATTTGCAGGCAATCAAACAAAAGTCCCTAGCAACGGCGCCAAAAAACTTAATGTGCATAAAACTTCTATGTAGGGTTTATGCAATTAGGTTTTTAAATTTATAACCCTAGGGAACTGCAAGTGCACAGTTAAGACAATTGTAGTACTTAGGGGTCGAACCACTGAGGACTAAGTGATGAATGCGCTACAAACCTATATGATTCGGATTAAGCTAAGGGAACATATTATTTGGTTTTGGAGTTTTATGGAAGCAAATAACAAATCAATAAAAGTAAAGGGATAGATATCAATTAAGATTAGAATTCAAGCAATTCACAAAACATATGTAAAACATAAGCAATCATTTTAGGGTTTTAATACTAGTTGTTCTAGAACTCATATCACTAAGATAAGGTCATCCCACTATCGTGATGTAACTAACCATCTACGTTTTGCACCCTAATAGACTCAACTATCGCAGGATATTACAAGGTGAAAACATGCTTTATGCTCAAGATTGATTGTTCACTAGACTCCTTAACTAACCTATCGAATTGTTAAGGTTTCTAGCTCATCGAATACTAGGTCCGGAGATATAACAAGCTTTTGGAGAGTATATCAACCTAAGATCACTGATGAAAGGGTTTTTCCCGGTTTATGAGTTTAAAACCTAGATTGACTAATCCGATGTAGAATAGTTTAAGTTCGTTAATGGACCAGCAATACACTCTAATCTTATAGGATACAAATTCAGCTAAGCAATTCAAAGTTGTTTTAAGTGTCACAATTTTATCAAAGCAAACAAAAGTAAAATTCAGTGTAAACAATAAAAGGAAAGGCGTTAGGTCTAGGGATAAATCTCAGGGATTAGATCATCAAGAACCAAGCAATTTTTCAGGTTATCAAGTTATGAACCAATCTAGAACTCAATCATAAATTTAAGCTAATCCACTGTCGTGGCATCAACAACTTCAATAATCAATCTAAACCCTAAACTATCGTTTGAGGTTACAAGGAATAATGAGCATTAAACGTATAGAATCAATTTGTTCACGAGTTGCTTTAGCTTCAACTGTCGTTGGCTAAAGACAACTTACCCATCTAAGTCAATTCCAGCAATTTACAACACTTTTGGTGAGTAAATTCAACCTAAAATCAGAGGCTAGGTGATCAATCTAGTCTAGGCAATATGATCGACCTTAGATGGAGATATCGAATGATGTTTCAAAACCTATCTATGCTTAGTTCATGGATATCTAATCACATCGAACCCTCAACCTAACAAAAGGGATTACTCGCACATATTGAAGCAAACAACAGCAGCAAATAAGATAAGAAACTTCATTGAAAATAGAAAAGATAAGAGTTTAGAAATCTTCTCCAAAACGTGGAAGGCAATCCTCAAGCTTATAACTCTAAAAGCAAGTATCAAATCTCTCTCTCACTTGTGTTTTCTCTCTTTTTGTTGTTCGAAACGTGAATATGCGGCTCTCCCCTCAAAAGAGTCTTGAAAAATCCTTAAATATAGGTCTGGGGGCGGTTGGGATCAAAATATGGAAACCCTAGTTGGCGAAATTAGGTTTAATGAAAATATCCAAAAGTGGATCTTCTGGGAGCAGGTGCTCCCTCTTCTGGTGCGGGTGCTCCCTTTCTTCAGAATATTCCAAAAAGATCTAGATTCCTTCTTTTTTCACCAAATCCAATTGCAAGTTCCAATCCTCGATTCCAGCTGTATTTTAGACCTAGAATGACTAAAAGTGGAGCGAAAGACTCGATAAAAACCTACCAAACAAAGGTTAGAATGCGCCAAAAACGCATTATATCAATTATCCTAGACTTAGATTTTTGTTTGTCCTCAAACAAATTCAAGACCAAGTGAAGGAGAAATGTTTGAAAACGCGGGAACTCTTTTATCCTCAGTGAACCAGGTTTAAAACATTCAATCTGCAGACCACATAATCCAGATTACGAATAACAAAGCATCACCAAAACTCCTCAACACATTTCTCAATCAAGTTCCATTTCCCAAACACAAACTCAACGCATTCAAAGTTGCGTGAGGGTCTCGCTAAAGGCACCATTTAGGGTAGACGACGCTAAAGGGTATAAGGCCATTTAAAGGTGGAGTTCAAGGTGATTAAAGTGTTTAAGGTTTACCCGATGTTTCGTAGAGGATGCAGGATATCACACAAAATTGCAAGAGAGAATAGGTCCGTTGATATTCCACATTCTCTAAACCACTCTTTCTTTCTTCCAACCTCTCAAACGTCTCATCTAACCATCATCCACCTTGGGTATACTCGCTATGCAGAGAGACACTTCCTATTTTACAGATTCACCACTCTTCATCATCTGTTTTTTTTTTTTTTTTTTTTTTTTTTTTAAGAAAAGATGATGATGAAGAGAATTTTAATTACAAGTGTATGTCTCTCAAACACGAAAATATCAGAGTTGTTGTACATACCCAAGTGGAGCTCATCAATATTATTCCTCCTTCGTGGATTTTTGTTCCACTTCGTTGTAAAACTATCTTCTGAAAATAGGAGCAGGTGCTCTATTGCGGGAGCAGGTGCTCTTGTTCTTCAGAAAGAGTGATTTAAAGGCAGTGTCGACCCGATTCTCTCCGGCCCTTTTGCGCATATGCTGCACATATGACAATGAAGTAACAAGAATGCAAGGGGTTTGAAAAGAGGTTAGGGTTAAGGAGGGTACTAACTAAAAATGAGCTAGCTATTCAGAAACAACAAAAGTGATAAAAAGAATAAGGAGTGCTGAATATAATTCGTTTCCCTAATCTAGTGCCAATAGCGAGAGGAATTTTCGGTCAATATGAAACCTGGAAGATAGTGTATTGAAGTGTTTCAGCTGTTCCTTGTACCCATGCTCTAAAGAAATGGTCACTAGAGAGAAAGTTAAACACAAATAGTTCAAACATCATCATAAGATAAGGTCCTAATTCCCTACAAAGTTTTGACTCAATAAAACCAACGAAAAATAGACTCAAACATGACATAAGAAAATAGAAAACAACCAAAATAAAAGTCATTAGTAGCAACTCCCCCCGGACTTACTTCACACCGTCTCGGTGTGAGAATAAGAAAAGAGAGAGTGGAAAGAAATAAAAAATCATCACTACAAGAAAACATGATATATTCCGACGGCCAAAACCGTCGGAAAGCCGTCGGAATAACCCATATTCCGACGGCTTTCCGACGGTTTTGGTCCGTCGTTTCTATCTCGTCGGAAAAAAAAATTCCGTCGGAAATCCGTCGGAAATTCCGACGGATTTCCGACGGAAAAGGATAACTGGAATTCCGTCAGAATTCCGTCGGAACTCCGTCAGTATTTCAAATACCGACGGATTTCCGACGGGTCACATACCGACGGATTTCCGACGGTACAAATACCGACGGATTTCCGACGGTTAACATACCGACGGATTTCCGACGGTAAAAATACCGACGGATTTCCGACGGATAATTTATTTATTAAAAAAAAAATTAATTTAATTAAATAAATTAAAATAAAATTAAATATAATTAAAAATTAGATTAAAATAAAAATAAAAATAAAAAAACAACATTTAAAATTAAGTTTCAATATTTTTAAGAAAATTAAAATATTACATATTATCTATCGGTTACGGAAGAACTCGTTCATCCGTTCTTCCATCTCCCGCATTCGTGCCATCTGCTCTTCCATATCCCGGATTCGTCCCACCTGATCTTCCATTGCCCGAACGCGTTCCACTTGTTCCTGCAAGAGCGTCTGCTGTTCCGCGTAGCGAGCTTCATCTTGTGCGCGTTGGGACTCCAACCCGGTCACCCGCTCGAGAAGCTCGGCATTCTGTGCCCTCAACGCACTATCTGCATGAATGCGGTAAGAGTTGACGGACGTGGCAGAACTGTCTTCCGGGAGGCCAAACACACGACCTCTGTGCTTAGGCGCAACCTACGAAAAAAAATCAATCAGTAAATGTTGTAAGTTGTTTATATTTAAATTTATTTAAAATTTAATTAAAATTTAATTAAAATTGACAGTATTACTAACCTGATAGGTAAACTCGTTGATCATCTCCAGAGGAACTTCCGTGGAAGGGGGAGTTCCTTCGACGATCGGTTGGGATTGGAGGTACTCCTCACCCAGCCTCTCCACGCTCTCCACGATTTCACGAGCAATGGGATCTTGAATTTCCCCCGTCTTTCTGTTGGTGTGCGCATCTTTGACCAAGTCAAGATGTGACGGACGCACACCGGTCCTCTCCATCTGTTGGCATAGATAATGAAAGAAATATGAGAAGTGTTAGAAATATAAATTTTTGTAAAAATTATAAAATTACGTACCAGTTTCTGAACACGTGACGCTTTGCTCGTCGCACCGAGGTTATGGGTCGCCGGTCCCTTCCCCTTCCGGTCGCTCTTCCGGTTAGACGAGTTCTTTTCGGAGCTTGTTTTTGTCTCCTCCCGCTCCCAATGGGCAAGTAGTCCAGCCCATAATGTTTTGTTAACTTGCAATTTGCGCGGCACTTTTCCCTCTTTGTACCACAAGTCCTTCCATTCGTTTATCTTCAACGAATATTTCCGGGAAGCTTTTTTGTAGAACTCCCGTCGGACCCGGGAAGTCAACTGTGGGTCCCAAGTAAATTCTTGCTGCAAAAAAAAAAACGAACCCATATTAGTATTGACAATTTTAATGAAAATAAAAATCTAAATTACAAAATAGGAATAGAAATCATACCGCAAATTGCCGAAACCAGATCTCCTGGTCTGCCACCGGCATCGAAGTAAATGTGGGATACGGGGAAGTGATCAACGAATTAGTCATTGCGTTGATCGAACTCGTAATCCCGTTTCCCGAAAATTGAAACCTAAACAATATTTAGTTAAATATTTTTTTAAGTTAATATAATCAAATACATTTTTAGTATAAAACTTACCATGTCGTGTTAGGTACCAAGTCGGGATCTAGGCGAGGCAACCTATCCCGTCCAGGTTGCGAAACAAACTCCTCAACGGACATGGCCGTGGGAGCTGAGGGCTGTGTACCTAGTGGAGGAGACGGGTCTTGGGATTCCGGAAAGCTACTATCTGGGATTTGCGACTGACTCCCTCCCCTACTGGAAGTACCGGATCCAGTAGAGTGATGAAATCGGCCATAGTCCCTACGATTTCCAAAATGTTTACATACCGTTGACATTTACTTACATATATAAATATAAATTCTGATATTAAATTTTTTATAGTAAATTGATATTTTGAGAAGTAGGGATTTTGGAATTTCGAGATTAATTTTTGGAATTTCAGGATTTCATAAATTAAGTTTTAGGGAGTTAGGGATTTTGGAAAATTGAGATTTCTCTAAATAGGTATTTAGGGATATTTGGATTATGGATTTCAGATATTACCATTTACGAATTTACAGATTTAGAAAATTTTTGGAATTTCAGATTTTTAACATTTACGAATTTTTAGATATTTACGATTTTTCCCTAATTTGGGATTTTGTAATTTAAACAAATAAAAAATTTAGTAAAATTTCAACAACTTAGAATTTTACTAATATTTTTATATTATAAATATTTATAATTTTACAAAAATAAATAATTTTATACATATTTTTCTAAATTTTATAAACCCGTACATTTCTACATTTCTATTGATTTTTAACAACCTAAATCTAACAAATTCACAAAATTCTCTAAATTCCCTAAATCACAAAATTTACAAAATAAAAAATTTTTCAAACATACTAAACCCGTACATTTCTACATTTCTATTGATTTTTAACAACCTAAATCTAACAAATTCACAAAATTCTCTAAATTCCCTAAATCACAAATTTCCAAAAAAAAACTTCGAAAAACTTACATTGGATTGATGATAATGTGATAGAGATTGAGATTGTGGATGGATATGTTGATTCCGGCGTGTTTCCGAGAGGATCGATCGAATTCCGGCGATTTTATGTTTTTTTTCGACTTTTCGTTCTGTCATCGCGAGGAAGAAGACGGTGGTTTTTATTGCAGGTGACCGACGGATTTCCGACGGACACCGACGGATTTTCCCCCTTTTTTCGATGAGATCGAGGCTCTTAGGCGGCAAAAATTAGGGATTCCGTCGGAAATCCGTCGGAAATACCGAGGGATTTCCGACGGATTATAAACATAATTAATTAAAACCGCGTAAATGTATTATTTTTTATTAAATAATTATTTATTAAATTAAATTTTTTAATTAAATTAAATTAATTAAATCCGTCGGAAATCCGTCAAAAATACCGACGGATTTCCGACGGATTTAATAATTTTTTTTTTAAATTAAAATTTTTTAAAACGGGTTTTAAATATAAAAAATATTAGATCCGTCGGAAATCCGTCGGTATTTTTGACGGATTTCCGACGGATTTAATTAATTTAATTTAATTTTTTTATCTCTGAAATTTTTTATATTATAAAAATATTAGACCCGTCGGAAATCCGTCAAAACCACCGACGGAATTCCGACGGGTGTAATATTTTTTATATCACAGATATCTGTTTTAAAAATATAAATTACAATCCGTCGGAAACTGTGAAAAATCAACCGCTTAAAAGTCCGGGTGTTGACCCGATTGCAGAGTTAATTAAAAAAATGTCCAAACATTTTTTCATAAATTATTTTAAATATATCCGAGAATTGAATAAAAGATTTACATAACGAAATTTTATAACAGAGAAAAAACAAAAGGCGAAAGGAAATTTATTTATTTTACAGTTTGAAACACATATGTCTCTGTATCCGCTCCAAACTTACCTTTTTTAGAACCTTAAACTTTTTTTTTCCTTTTTTTTCTTTGGCGGAGAATCTACATATCCTTTGCAAAATTCCCTTTCGATTGCATCAACATCTATATTCAAATTCGGACTTTCAGGTCTTTGGGCAAATTCATCATCATTGTACTGATCCTTATTATTCTTCGGTGTACCTTCTAAATATCCGCCGCAAACATCTCTTTTGATTGCATCAACATCTATATTTAAGTTCGGACTTTCTGGTCTCTGGGCAAATTCATAATCATAGTAGTTATCCTTACATTCATTTGAAGTACTTCCACCGTAAGTATCTGACGTTTCAATCAAGCGAGATGGTTGTACGTCTTCGAGAAGACTCTTTTTGTTTGGATATTTGTCGCACTGCGATTGCGTTTCCCACGAGACGTTTGGCAAGCACTGGCTGTCCGGCACTATTGTTGATGAAGAATCTCCGATTGAGATTGGTGAGACCGTATCAAATTCCCACGAGTAAGTGGGTATCTCTTCAGTGTGTGTGTCGCATTGGGTTTCGGTTTCCCACGAGTATTTTGGAAGTAGAAAGTGGTTTGCGACGATTTTTGAGTCTTCATTAGGAGAGTTAGAAGACATTGTTTGTGTCGTTGACAGGAATGAACGTATGAGGAACCTTATATAGAACGGAAAACCGTCGGAAATCCGTCGGAAATCCGTCTGCAACATCCGACATAATACCCCGCCAGTCCCATCGGCCGCATATAACGCAATGGTAACCACTCAAACTTTGCCGACATCGGGAATTCCGACGGATTTCCGACGGAACTAATTCCGTCGTTATGTCGTCCGAAAATTAGGACAGCTTTTATCCCTCGCGCGGAAATCCGGCGGCAAATTTATTAAATGATTCTGGCGAATATTACCATAAAGTACATTATATTAGAGGGAACGCATAGTATGATGTATAGTACAAAACAGCTCCAAACAAACATTTATTCATAAATGTTTAATCTGTCTCTTCTGATGAACCTTCACTAGGGATGGAGTCGGAATCGTCGTCAAATTCTTCACGTAGTTCATCTTCATCCGAATGCACTAGATCATCGCCGATATGTGTGACATCAGTGACAAGGTCAATGTTATCCGTCTCCTCAACATGTGACATTTGGTTGGTTCGCGATACTTGTAGAGCATCATGTTCCGGAACTCCATATATTTTTCCTCGCGGATTAATTGGAGTTACCGTCATCCAAGGATCTGTCCTCCGCCCAACTCGAGGATATGGAATGTAGCAAACCTATTCATAAACGGTGGATGTTGTTTATATACAAGAATAACAAAACCTAACGTATAAATATAACGGAAAACCTATCAATATAGTTATACCTGGTCTGCTTGAGATGCAAGGATAAATGGATCGTAATGATGTAATTTCCGGCTTGAATTTATCGAAATAACACCAAGACGGTCAATTCGAACCCCACTACCATTGGATGGATCATACCAATCGCACATAAACACAATGCACCTCAAGTCCAACATTCCTGGGTAGTGGATTTCCAAGATTTCTTTTAAAATGCCATAGTACATGGTATCACCTGATTGCGCGGAAATACCATTGTCCGAAGTTGGCCTTTGACGTCCTTCGTCACGAATTCTGAAGGAATATCCCCTAGTGCAAAATCTCGGATATGAAGTCGCGGTACTGCGTAAACCATGAGAAAACTCCACTAACCATGTCGGGAGGGTTTGACTACTTGCTAAACCTTCGGAAACCTAAAAACAATATAAGTAAGCAATCAATAACATATGAACGTAAAAAACTTATAAAATAAGAGTGAGGAGTTATATTTAACGTACAAAAAATTTCAACCACTCCGGGAATTCGTCGTCTTTTAATACAGCAAGTTCGGAATCTGTCTTATCAGCATGGTAAGTTTGTGCTATGGACATGTATATCCTGTAACATAACAATCTTTATTAGATGAAGACAAATAATTGCACAAATTTAGTATGAGAAATGGTGTACCTTTCATACTCTCCAAGTTCGTCACAATTTCTGAGGATATATGTATGCAAATGTGTGACCTCTTGTGGTGATAGTATGCGTTTCTTCCCTTTTCCACTTACGCGGCCCACTTGCGCAAACAACTCAGGTACAACCACCGGATACACTGCTTTCTCACCTCTATCATCATGTCGCGCCGGCCGTCTACCTTTAGTCCGGACATCCGAAGGAAAGTAATATTCGGCAAAGTGTGATACTTCTTCGTTTAGACTTTGTGCGACAATAGATCCCTCAACTTTGCTCAAATTTTTTACCTTTTTCTTCAGGTGGAACATGTAACGCTCGAACGGGTACATCCATCGGTATTGAACAGGGCCTCCTAATGCTGCTTCTCGTGGGAGGTGAATAGGAAGATGTTCCATAACATCAAAAAAAGACGGTGGAAATATCTTCTCAAGATTACAGAGGAGCACCGGGATGTTGGCCTCTAAAGACCGGATCCCGTCCTCTGTTAGTGTCCGTGAACATAAGTCTCGAAAGAAAGCCCCAACTCCTACAAAAGAAAAGTAATCAAGTTAGTACATATATAGTAACATTATATTAGTAATAAACTAAAGAAAATTATGAAATATACCTCCAATTGCTTGATGGATGTCTTGAGGAAGAAGATTAGAAAATGCAAATGGCAAAAGACGTTGCATCACAACATGACAATCATGACTCTTCATTCCAATAAACTTCCCTTCCGTCGAATCCACGCAATTACGCAGATTAGATGCATAGCCGTCAGGAAATTTAACAAAATTTTTAATCCATTCAAAGAAAACTTCCTTCTTACCCGCGTCTAACCGGTACGCAGGCATCGGCAATCTACCATTAGGCAAAACATGAAGGGATGCCCTTGAACAAATCAATGGCAAGTCTAATCTAGATTTCCAGTTATCTTTTGTCTTTCCTGGTACATTTAAAATGGTGTTCATGATGTTGTCAAAGAAATTCTTTTCAACATGCATGACATCTAGATTATGCCGCAGTAGATGATCTTTCCAATAAGGCAAATCCCAAAAAATACTTTTCTTATGCCAATTGTGATATTCCCCACAGCCGTCGACGGGGTGATGGCCATTACCCCCACATTCAGGAGTTCGCTCTGCACCAAAATCTCGTAACTGTTCCAATATGCTGCGACCATCTATCTCCGGAGGTGGACCAGTAAACACTGGAAAATTCTTTCTAAAATGTCTTCTAGACCGACGATATGGATGATTTGCCGGCAAAAAACACCTATGGCAATCAAACCATGAAGTTTTCCTTCCGTTCTGCAATTGGAATGCTGAAGTATTGTCTTGGCAATAAGGACATGCCAATCTCCCATGCGTTGTCCATCCAGATAACATACCGTACGCCGGAAAATCGCTTATGGTCCACATAAGAACCGCACGCATGTTGAAATTCTGCTGGATTGAAACATCAAATGCCTCAACACCATGCTCCCACAACATCTGCAACTCATAGATCAATGGTTGGAGGAATATATCGAGTGATCGTCTTGGATGATCTGGCCCAGGAACTAGAACTGAGAGAAACAGGAACTCTCGCCGCATGCACATAGAAGGAGGCAAATTGTAAGGTGTTACGATGACCGGCCACAATGAATATTTTCTTCCATGCTTTCCAAATGGGTTGAAACCATCAGTGGATAAGCCGAGGTATACATTTCGGCGTTCGTATGCGAAATCTGGATATACCGATTGAAAGTGTTTCCACGCTTCTGCGTCAGAAGGATGCGTAATATCTCCATCTTGATTATGCTCTGCATGCCATCTCATAGCCTTAGCAGTGCGTTCTGATTGATACAGCCTCTTCAACCTCTCTGTTAATGGTAAATACCACATCCGTTTGAAAGGAATCTTCACTCTGCCACTTGTGTCTTGGAACCGTGGTTTACGGCAAAATTTACATTTTTTCCTGTTCTCATCTTCTCTCCAGTATAGCATGCAGTTGTCGATGCACACATCTATTATCTGGTAGGGCAAACCAAGACCGGCAACAAGTTTCTGGACCTCGTAGTATGATGCTGGAGAAAGATTATCCTCTGGCAAAACATCTTTCACAAACTCGGCGAATGCATCAACACATTCTTCGGACAAATTGTAATCGGTCTTCATGTTCATCATCCTACTAGCAGAAGATAACGGTGAATGCCCTTCCCTACAACCGCTGTACAGTGGTTGCTTTGATGCGTCTAACATATCAAAAAACCTTCGAGCTTCTAAATTAGGTTCTTCAACCCTATCACCCTCATAACCACCCGACTGCAAATTCTCTCTAAACGCGTCGTTAACCATCGCAACCGTACTTACCCCAACATCTACTTCCGTTGTACGTTCTTCTACGCTATCCGGAAAATAAGGTGCATTACTACTAGTACTACCATATTCGTAATTGCTTTCTCCATGTAAAAACCAAACTTTATATCCCGGCGTAAATCCATATCTATATAAGTGATTCCAAACACTATGCATCTTAACACTAATTCTATTACAGCATTTAGAACATGGACATTTGATATCCTGACCTTTTTTTGCTGCATCTTGGTTTCTGGGTAAATTCATGAACTCGCATATACCTGCAGCGTAAGCGGATGTTAATAAGTTCGAGCCCATATCCATCATTGGCTCGTCCATCCAAGACCGAAAATATGAACTCATCGCTACCAAAATTTTTTTTTCCTAAAATTGTGTTATGAAGTTCGTTACGGATGTGGGAGCTTATATAGAACGGATTTCCGTCGGAAATCCGTCGGAAATCCGTCAAAACCTCCGACATAACACCCCACCAATCCCATCGGACACCGTCCACGAAATGGTAACCACGGAAATTTGCCGACATCGACTTTCCGACGGAATTCCGACGGTTTTAGTTCCGTCGGTATGCGATGACCAATCAAACTTTTGCCGACATCGGAAAATCGGAAATCCGTCGTCATTCCGTCGGAAAGTCGTCGGAAAATTACGACAGCTCATATCCGTCGGAAATCCGTCGGAATATAGTGACGGATTTCCGACGGAATAACGACGGAATCATTTTGGTCGGAAATCCGTCGGTATTCCGTCGGAAATTTCCGACGGAATTTCCGACGGACGTTAATTCCGTCGGAATACTGCCTGTTTTCTTGTAGTGCATAAGGAAAAGCATAAAATAAAAGCATATAAATAACCTCTTGGTGGGCCTAAATCCGAATTTTGAATTTTTACCCTGGAGAGCAGGTGCTCTGTAGTGGGGAGCATGTGCTCCTTCTAGAAATTGGATCGACGTGCAGATCGATCCTGAGGTTAACCGCTAGAATGGCTTTTGATCTCATCATCATGGATCGACCGATCCAACTGAAAGGATCGATCGATCCTCCTTGCATATTCCATAACAATTTTTTTTTTTTCAAAAACTTGAAAACTCAAAACTTAAATTCAAAGTTAGTAATAAAAGAAATCAAATTGAAAAAGTTAGAAAACGTACCGGTGGGTTGCCTCCCACTAAGCGCTTGTTTAAAGTCTTTAGGAAGATGAGCATGAGAACTTTCTCCAAAACAAGCTCTCCAATCCGTAAACTTCAACTTCAGAACCTTACTCAACATAGCTTTCACAGCTTCTTCACCTTTCTCTTTCAGCTCAGATGTGAGAATAGCTCTAACTTTGGAGAAAGGTTTTGAAATCCCTTTGGCCTTCACCTTGTACTCAATCGTGTCACCAAAACATCTTTGAGGTTCTAAAACCATATGAGAATCACCCTTGATTCTTTGGCTGGTCACCTTCCCTTGTACCCTGCTCTTTTGACTAGTCTTTTTTGTTCTGATAAGAGGGTCTCCATCTAGGACTTCCTTGACCTCACTCTTATCATTGAAATCTCTCTTTGTCACCATTTGCAGCTTATCTCCATTGATAACGGTAACACATGATGAAAGTTTGGCTGCTTCATTAGTGGGTATAGCTTTGTAAAAGACCTGTTTGTCAATATTAGAGAACGAGACTCTTGTATTAGGCAAATCTATAACTGCACCCACTGTCGCCAGAAATGGTCTTCCAAGAATCAAAGGTATCCCAGGATCTTCGCTCATCTCCACCACCTGAAAGTCAGTAAGAACAAGACAATTTCCAACTTGAACATGTAAATCATAAATAATACCTTGTGGAACCTTGGTGGAAGAGTCTGCAAACTTAAGAGATATATTAGTAGTTCTCATCGTAGTAATCCCAAGCTTTTCTGCAATAGCCTTGGACATGAGATTGATAGAAGACCTAGAATCGCAGAGAGATTCTTTAAATTCAACTCCTGCAATGGAGCATGGAACAACAAACTTCCCAGGGTCTTCTAGCTTTGGCAACTGTTTCATTGGATATGATGTATTCCTTGCTTCAGCAAAGAGAGCCTTGACTACCGTGAGACTCTTCTTGGTATCCTTGGAAACTCGCGATATGCAGGATCAACTCTAAATACCTCTTCAAAGGAGAATTTAGGAGGAAGCTCACTCACCATCTTATTAAACTCAGCCAGCTTCTTTTCACCAATCTCATATTTCAGTTTTTTAGGGTATGGGATCCTAGGGATGTATGGTAATGATCCGACAGCCTTTTCTGTTGTCTCTGGTGTAAGCGATGCTGAGACAGTCTCCACCTCACTCTGAACTAATATCACGTTGCAGTGTTCTCTGGGATTTGTTTCAACTTTTCCTAGAAGAGTCCATGGTGGTCGCTTAACTGATGCCGAGATCTGAGCTACCTGAATGTCAAGCCTCTTCACGTGGTTGCAAACAGCTTCAAGTCTACCATTGAGGTCCGAGTACATGGCGTCTACCTGCGTTTTGATTTCGGTGGCAAACTTCTGTTGATTAGCCATTAGCTGCTGCATCATAACCTTGAGTTCATCCTGAGAAGTACTTTCAAAGCTCGCAAGAGCCTGAAAGTTAGAAAATTGTGGTTTCTGTTGAACTCCCCCTTAAAACTGATTCTGACCTTGGTTTGGGTGATTCCTGTAGTTTTGGGTGACTCCTTCTTCACCCATCTCCTCAGAAAATGGTTCACCATTCTCATCTACAAAGTGAACCATCCTTTGGTTCCCTTTGAGCAACAAGTTGACCTTAGCAGTAAGGTCATCAATCTTTTGGGAATCCATTCCACTAGATTTTGTGGTCCTGTCATACTCCTGCGACTTGTTGCTAGAACTCACAGCCAAGTTCTCGATGAGCTTATACGCACCCTCTCTGGTCTTAGTCATAAAATTACCATCACTCGCAGCATTCAAAGCATTCCTTTAATCCCAATCAACACCATCATAGAAGATACCCAGTAAGTTTTCATCGATAAACCCATGGTGTGGATACTCTCTCTTGTACTCTTTGAATTGTTCCCATGCCTCACAAAAAGATTCTCCTGAATGTTGCTGGAAAGAGGAGATCTTGTTCCTCAGGCTCGCAGTCTTGGATTTGGTGTAGAAGTGGTCCAAGAACGCTGCTCTACATTGTACCCAAGTCGTGATGGATCCAGCTGGTAGAGACTTGAGCCAATGGGAAGCTTGTCTGCAAGTGAGAAAGGAAAAAGCTTGCACTTCAAGAAATCTGGGCTCATCCCATTAGAACTCGTCGTGGAGCAGATCTTCTCGAAGTTTTCTATATGGTCCATCAGAATTTCCGCACGCAGTCCATGGAATGAGTGCTGCTTAACCAACAATATCATCTGAGGCTTTATCTCATAATCTTGCCTCTCAACAGCAGGTGGAACAATAGCAGCTCGGTTCCGATAGAAAGCATGGGGATTGTCCATATCCCCAATGGCACGCTGCTGCTCACGCGCGCGTTGCTGCTGTTGTTCCCGCGTGTGCTGCTGTTGCATCTGAGCCATATGCTCTTGCAACCACTGCAGCTCCTCAACCATATCAGTTTCGCCTTGTCCGCCCATGTTGACGAGATTAGGCCTTGTGCGTCTGTTTTCTCGTTCTAGTCTCGCGAGTTCCGGGTTACTCAAAGTTACAAGGGGAATTTCGCAATTACGCCTTGTTGTCCTCGAGTTCATACACCTGAAACACACGCAAAAGAAATAAAAGAACGAGTTTAGTACATAGTCTGAAATCGTAAACAAAAATTAGAGGTATCGAGTTGGTCCCCGGCAATGGCGCCAATTTGATGAAAGTCCTTTTGTCGGTTTTAAAGATTAAAACCTACATTCACTAATCCGATGTAGAATAGTTTAGGTTCGTTAAAGGACCAGCAATACACTCTAATCTTATAGGATACAAATTCAGCTAAGCAATTCAAAGTTGTTTTAAGTGTCACAATTTATCAAAGCAAACAAAAGTAAAATTCGGTGTAAACAATAAAAGGAAAGGCGTTAGGTCAAGGGATAAATCTCAGGGATTAGATCATCAAGAACCAAGCAATTATTCAGGTTATCAAGTTATGAACCAATCTAGAACTCAATCATAAATTTAAGCTAATCCACTGTCGTGGCATCAACAACTTCAGGTTTGTTTTATTACTTACTTGTTCTTTTCTCTTTGTCTTGTGTGTTTCAGGTTTATGTCTAATCGCGTTACCAGGAGCAACCAGAACGAAAAGCTTGTTGATCTCAACCTTGAGATTGGAAAGTTAGAACGAACCAATCGAGCAGCAAGAAAGACAGCCAACATGAATCCGCTAATTCTTATCAGAGGTGAAGATGGGTTCTTTCAGGATTCTAAGGATCGCAGACGCAATGCTCAGGGTCAGAGGATAGATGAGAACGGGGTTGTTGTTCTAGAGGGACCAGCTGGACATGGGCGTACTCTGGGAGAGTACAATAGGCCTGACGATTTCTATGCCAACAGGGTTGCAATTCGCCCTCCTGCATTCCAGAGGAACGATTTCGAGCTTAAGCCTGCTTTCTTTTTCACTCGTGGCTCAGCATCCATTCCATAGTCTTCCTTCTGAGCACCCGATGAATCACATTGAGAGGTTTGAGGACCTAGCATCTAGCATTAAGGCTAATGGAGTGTCTAGCGATTACCTCTACTGCAAGCTTTTCCCATACTCTCTTAGTGGAGAAGCTGCTTACTGGGTGAAGCAGCTGGAGCCAGGCTCGCTGACTACTTGGGAGGACACCAAGAATGCTTTCCTCAACAACTTCTTCGATGAGGCGAGATCAGAGGATTTGAGGACTAAGATCTCTACTTTCAAGTAGGGACCAACCGAGGCATTTAACGCTTCCTGGGGAAGATTCAAGTTCTACCAGAGAGATTGTCCTCACCACAGGTTCAGTGATGTTCAACTGTTGGGCATTTTCTTCAGAGGTATTGATTGGAGGTATCAGATGGCCCTTGATTCTGCTAGCAATGGGAACTTCAACACCAGGTATCCGAAAGATGCACTAATTCTCATTGATAACTTGGCTTCTAGCAATAACACCAAGAATGCAGACTTCGAGAGGAAGAAGCTAGGCGGCAACATGGATGGAAACCAAATTGCTGAGATTAAGGCTAAGCTAGATTCTGTACACAATCTTCTAGTGGGAAAGAAGACTGTTCAGTTTGCTTAGGAGGTTGAGACTTTCATTCCGGAGGAAAAGCAGGATGAAAAGGATTGCAACTATGTTGGTGGAACTGGTTATCAGGGTCAGAGGTTTGGTAATCAGCAAGGGTTTCAGAAGAATGATTTCCAGAAGCCATTCCAGAACAACTACCAAAGGAACTATGGTTCTTCTTCTTACCAAACACCTCCTGCTCAATCTCCAGATAATGAGATGAAGTCTATGCTGGAGCAGATTCTAGAGGGTCAACAGAAGATGACCGTGAACTTCAATGGGAAGATGGATGCCATGTACCAGGATCTGAATGGGAAGTTCGAAGCTTTGAACGCCCATGTCAAAAAGCTGGATGTTCAAGTTGCTCAAACAACGGAGTCAATCAAGCGGCAAGAAGGTTTTCTTCCAAGTAAGACTGACACAAACCCGAGACTTCACGTCAATGCTATCAGTTTGGGGACTGAATAGGAGGTTAAAGGAGAAGACGATTGCGTTCCAGAATCTGTGTCGATCGACACGGGTTGAACATCTGAATCTTGAAATATGCGCAATCAGAGAGCTTTCTTCTAAGGTCGACACGGAGGTCAACACGAAGTCTATGCAGAAGACTCATGTCGATCAACACAAGGACTGTGTCGATCGACACGGGTCCCAGACGAGTCCAACCACTTCAAAACCTTCAGTCAAAGCAGAGGAAAGAGTCTACAAGCCCAAGATCCCATATCCACGAGCTATTAGCGTTAAAACACCAGAGGAGAAAGGAGAACATGCTCAACCACAGCTGAGAAAGTTGCAGAAGATACCGAATCCAGGGATGTTCGTTGTTCCTTGTACGATCAAAGGTATGAAATTCAAGAACTCTCTTTGTGACACTGGAGCTAATATGAATGTCATGTCTGAGTCTGTTGCAAGGAAGCTGGGGAATAAGGATCTGCAACCTTCAAAGATGTCTATCGCGCTGGCTGACTTTTCTTCAACATCTTCGAAAGGGTTCATTCCTGACTTGATGTTTCAAGTAGGAGATTGTCTGATTCCGGTGGATTTTCACATCATGGAGACGAAGAATGACAGTGGGAGACCATTGATTCTTGGGTCATCATTCCTTGCTACTGTAGGTGCGATTGTGGATTTTCCCAATCAGAGAATCTCCTTCTCCAAGGTCAACAAGAATGTCTTCTACCCAGCAGTTCGTATCAAGGAGAATTCTTGTTTGACCGTTACAAATGGAGGAAAGTGGAGTTCAAACCTTGGCGATATGAAGAAGATCCCATGTGCTCCATTTTTGACTTCACCATCTTTGAGATCTGATGGAGACTTGGCTGCACCAAAGGTGAGAAGAAAAGGGAGCTCCAAACTTTTCTCTAAGTACAGAATCATCCTTCCTTTAGAGCTAAGGGAGAGAGGAGATGTAGTTATCCAAGAGATGCTGCAAAACACCATGAAGCTCTTTCCTGGAGTTGTTCCCTTCACCGATCCACCATAGTCCTGAGTCCTGACACAGTCAAGCTAATGACTGAAAACAAGCGCTTAGTGGGAGGCAACCCACTGGTAAGTCTACTTATTTTTCGTTTTATTTTCCCTTTGTTTACTAACATTTAGCTTTAGTTTTAAGTGTTTAAAAAAAAAAGGACGAGACGAGGAAAAACAACAGTGCGTCGATCGACACACCTTCTCGTGTCGATCGACACGAGCTGCAAACAGGTAAGTTCTCGTTCTTTTCAATGGATTTTTCTTTTTCTTTTATGTTCTTTCACCAACTCTAGGCTTGATAACACTGGGTACAGTGTTGTTTAAGTCTGGGGGAGGTAGTTGCTAACTTTGTGTTCGTTTTTTAGAGTGAGTCCAAAACTTTTTTATTGAGTCAAAATAGTCAGTTGGAAACAATGACCCTTCTTTTGGTTTAGTGGATCGTCTCTTTCAGCTGTGTGACCATTTTTCCAGGATCGATTTCAGAGTCACACTAATGGGAAATCGTAAGGCTGACCCGTTAACTAAAGACGTCTGTTACTTCCAGCATAATTCGCCCAGGGTTCGAGCTAATTATGCGGTCTCCTCGGTGATTGGTGTTCATAGAGCTTGACTCCTCATTCATACCTGACAAGTGCAATCTCTGTTGAAAAGAATGGTACTCCTCTCCTTCGATCAATAAAAAAAAGAATGATTTGGGGTGATACGATAGTTTTTGAGTATAAGATGAGGAAAAAAAATTCCAGTGAGTCAGTACTCAAGAGATGATCACCTGGAGCTCAAAAAGCAATAGTCTGAGTCCCTTAGAACGGATGTAGAGGACGAGCGATCTCACGACCCTCTCTCCTCACAAGGAACAATAGTAGTGAAAGCACTGTTTTTGATTTTCTTAATCGAATAAGTCTGGGGAAGAGAAAGAGTACCAAAGGTTGTATGGTTCACTTGACATGGTAATGTATGGAAATGAGTCTAGAAGGTTCTTGACATCGAGATCTGGGACGAGACCCAGCAATGAAGGCTAACGGTTTATGTTGAGAAGTCGTGGATGAATTTGGGAGGCTGCGAATGTCTAAGGAGAAGTACATGGTGGTCTGGTTTTGAATTGGTTCTGCATTATGTGGCTTACTAGTGAAAGGGATCGGTTCGGTACTCCAAAGGAAGGTAAGTTTCTGCGTTTTCAAACCTCTTTCACATTCTTAGTGTATGTTTTGCTTGAGGCCAAGCAAATACTAAGTCTGGGGGAGTTGATATATCATGGTTTTTACCCGTTTTTCGACCATGATATAAGTCCTTTTTATCGAGTCTTTTTGGTATTTTCCTATTGTTTTAGAGTCTTTGTAGGCTATTGGACTATTGGAGCTTAATGGAAGCTTTTGGAGCATTTTGGAGAATCGAGGAAAGAAGAGACGAAATGATCAAGTCGGAGTCGAATTTTCAAGGCTGTGTCGATCGACACATCCCTGTGTGTCGATCGACACGAGCATGTCTGACGCAAAGATTGAAGAATTTCCTTGATGGGCCCATGAAGCCCAGAAATTTACAAAAAAGCCCAGTCCGAGTTTTAGACACTATATATAGTTTTTATTTAGGCTTTCATAATATATCTAGTTTTTAATTGAGACTTGAGAGAGGAGAGATTTGCAGAGCTTTGAGGAGATTTCAGACTTCCAGACTTCATCGTTCTCGAAACTTTGTATCTCTTACTCTAACTTTTTAATGCAATTTATTTCATTCATTATGATTTCATCATCTATGTCTGAGTAGTTTGCTTGTTAGGTTTAGGGTAGTTCTAGGGTTTAATGAGAAATTGGTAGGATTGAAACCCTGTTAGGATTTATCTTTATGTTCTTCATCTAGATTGATTTAACTCTGATTTTAGGATTGATCAACTGAAATTGGATATCCTAGGTTGCTTTAATAGATGCGAAAGTATTATTAACAACCGGACATAATCTTAGATGAGCAAAATTATCTATTCGCAAAGAAATTTGGCTTAGTAATTTTGTGAACAATTGAACCTGAACTTAATGCTTGTCTTTATTCACTGAATTTGCAAAGAAATTTGGAATTTAGGGATTTAGTCATAGATAATCTCTGCAACGAAAGTTGATTTGTTTTATGTTCGTGTTTGAGTTCTACAACCATTCTTAACAAATCCTAACTGTTTTTATCCTCGTGTCGATCAACACGGACATCCATGTCGATCGACACAGCCGTATTTCAAGTCATTTCTGCGAATTACCCAATGTCTAACCTTTTGTCTAATTGATTTCAAGAACTTTATCATCATTCACTGTTTACTTTGCTGTCTGTTTTACATTATTACATTGTTGCTTAGCCTAATTTGAATTCATAATTGATTGTGTGAATTGATTCCCTGTGGATTTGATCCCTAAGTACTACATCGATCTCTTAATTTGAGAGAGTATCTCAGGGTAAATTTGAGCATATCACCTATAGTTCTGGGTGACTCCTTCTTTACCCATCTCCTCAAAAAATAGTTCACCATTCTCATCTACAAAGTGAACCGTCCTTTGGTTCCCTTTGAGCAACAAGTTGACCTTAGCAGTAAGGTCATCAATCTTTTGGAAATCCATTCCACTAGATTTTGTGGTCCTGTCATACTCCTGCGACTTGTTGCTAGAACTCACAGCCAAGTTCTCGATGAGCTTATACGCACCCTCTCTGGTCTTAGTCATAAAATTACCATCACTCGCAGCATTCAAAGCATTCCTTTAATCCCAATCAACACCATCATAGAAGATACCCAGTAAGTTTTCATCGATAAACCCATGGTGTGGACACTCTCTCTTGTACTCTTTGAACCGTTCCCATGCCTCACAAAAAGACTCTCCTGAATGTTGCTGGAAAGAGAAGATCTTGTTCCTCAGGCTCGCAGTCTTGGATTTGGTGTAGAAGTGGTCCAAGAACGCTGCTCTACATTGTACCCAAGTCATGATGGATCCAGCTTGAGCCAATGGAAAGCTTTGTCTGCAAGTGAGAAAGGGAAAAGCTTGCACTTCAAGAAATCTGGGTTCATCCCATTAGAACTCGTCGTGGAGCAGATCTCCTCGAAGTTTTCTATATGGTCCATCGGAATTTCCGCAGGCAGTCCATAGAACGAGTGCTGCTTGACCAACAATATCATCTGAGGTTTTATCTCATAATCTTGCCTCTCAATAGCAGGTGGAACAATAGCAGCTCGGTTCGGATAGAAAGCATGGGGATTGTCCATATCCCCAATGGCACGCTGCTGCTCACGCGCGCGTTGCTGCTGTTGTTCCCACGTGTGATGTTGTTGCATCTAAGCCATCTGCTCTTGCAACCTCTACAGCTCCTTAACCATATCAGTTTTGCCTTGTCCGCCCATGTTGACGAGATTAGGCCTTGTGCGTCTGTTTTCTCGTTCTAGTCTTGCGAGTTCCGGGTTACTCAAAGTTACAAGGGGAATTTCGCAATTACGCCTTGTTGTCCTTGAGTTCATACACCTGAAACATACGCAAAAGAAATAAAAGAACGAGTTTAGTACATAGTCTAAAATCGTAAACAAAAATTAGAGGTATCGAGTTGGTCCCCGGCAACGGCGCCAATTTGATGAAAGTCCTTTTGACGGTTTTAAAGATTAAAACCTACATTCACTAATCCGATGTAAAATAGTTTAGGTTCGTTAAGGGACCAGCAATACACTCTAATCTTATAGGATACAAATTCAGCTAAGCAATTCAAAGTTGTTTTAAGTGTCACAATTTATCAAAGCAAACAAAAGTAAAATTCGGTGTAAACAATAAAAGGAAAGGCGTTAGGTCAAGGGATAAATCTCAGGGATTAGATCATCAAGAAACAAGCAATTATTCAGGTTATCAAGTTATGAACCAATCTAGAACTCAATCATAAATTTAAGCTAATCCACTGTCGTGGCATCAACAACTTCAACAATCAATCTAACACCCTAAACTGTCGTTTGAGATTACAAGGAATAATGAGCATTAAACGTATAGAATCAATTTGTTCACGTGTTGCTTTAGCTTCAACTGTCGTTGGCTAAAGACAACTCGTCCATCTAAGTCAATTCCAGCAATTTACAACACTTTTGATGAGTAAATTCAACCTAAAATCAGAGGCTAGGTGATCAATCTAGTCAAGGCAATATGATCGACATTAGATGGAGATATCGAATGATATTTCAAAACCTATCTATGCTTAGTTCATGGATATCTAATCACATCGAACCCTCAACCTAACAAAGGGGATTACTCGCACATATTGAAGCAAACAACAGCAGCAAATAAGATAAGAAACTTCATTGAAAATAGAAAAGATAAGAGTTTAGAAATCTTCTCCAAAACGTGGAAGGCAATCCTCAAGCTTACAACTCTAAAAGCAAGTATCAAATCTCTCTCTCACTTGTGTTTTCTCTCTTTTTGTTGTTCGAAACGTGAATATGCGGCTCTCCCCTCAAAAGAGTCTTGAAAAATCCTTAAATATAGGTCTGGGGGCGGTTGGGATCAAAATATGGAAACCCTAGTTGGCGAAATTAGGTTTAATGAAAATATCCAAAAGTGGATCTTTTGGGAGCAGGTGCTCCCTCTTCTGGTGCGGGTGCTCCCTTTCTTCAGAATATTCCAAAAAGATCCAGATTCCTTCTTTTTTCACCAAATCCAATTGCAAGTTCCAATCCTCGATTCCAGCTGTATTTTAGACCTAGAATGACTCAAAGTGGAGCGAAAGACTCGATAAAAACCTACCAAACAAAGGTTAGAATGCGCCAAAAATGCATTATATCAATCACTCCCTGGGTAGCTAGGCCAGTTCGTGCTTTGAGTATAAATAAAGATGAAGAATCAATTGTAGAATAAAACTCTAAACGATTAAATACGTAAAAGCATAAAATTAAGAAAGTGCATAGAAATCAAATCAAAGCTAATACTATAACATGTTTTGCAACACGTAGCAGCAAGAGTAAAGCACATAGACAGTATAATTCATTGATCTATCTAAGCGTAAGGATTTAGATCTCATCTCTTTGCAATATGGGTAAAGTCAATCTATCCTTAAAGGCTTCTAGAATCAAATAAACATGAAAAACAAGAGAAAAACGAAATACATTGTTTAGGTATTGATTTAGGCTGTTAAGGCTAGCTGTTTGAGTTCCTAGAGAGGCTAAAAGTAAATATATATATAGGGGTTCAAGGAGGCATAAGTCGGTTAGGGTTTCTTCGGGCAAATACGTCTTTTTGGTCGAAACTGAGGCAATTTCGGACACGATAAGGGACGGGTTACGTGACCGGTATTGGAGGCTTCCATGACTCTTCTAGAAGGTCGGAAAAGATCTGGATATCGGCCCATGGGCTGGCCCGGTGCTTGGCTCCATTTTGCACTAACTTCACTTCGAAGGCAGTTTGACATGTCCTTAGTGTTTCAGTTGTATCTTCCAAAGTACAGCTTCAATTGATGAAATTATAACTCCATTGGAAAGCTAACTAAAAGGGCTATTTCCATACCTTGTTTCATTAAATTCCAAACTGATTAATCTTCTGTTCATCAGCGAACTTCTGGCGTATAAGTTCTGTCCAGTAGGAGAACGTGCATTATCTTCAAGATAAAATGACTTGGCTTGGTTTTTTTGACTTGGATAAGTAGCTTCATCATAGATAACACTCCTTTTGCTCCATTTTACATCTTTTTGATGATAAAACCTGTTAAGACCTTAAAATCTACATATATAATAAATATAATTAAAAACCATAGTAAAATATATAGTAAAAGTGGTAAAATATAGGGTATATCAACTCTCTCAGACTTATCTTTTACTTGTCCTCAAGCAAACAATCGTCAAGAATTTAGAAGAGGTTTGAAATTCGGAGGAACTCACATATCCTTTGGAACCGTTGCATCAAATTCTAAACTTGTAATCCACATGAAACAAGATTAGCTCATAGACGTTGTCATCTTCTTCCATCACGAATTCGCAACATGTCCATACTCTAAATCTCTGTCCCTGCAAAAATCTCAACTTCAACTCAATTGACTCTTTCTACTCTCTTAGACTTAATGAAAACTTCTCATTAAGAACATCATTCAAGGAAGATGGGCTAGGTATTGGGAAAGGCTGATTTTGGTGGTGAGGTTAAAAGTGTTTAGAGTTACCATAGATTCCGAGTGCAAGATATTATGCAAAATCGCAAGAGAGACTGGACCTATTGATATAGGGTATATCACGTAATCATCACGAATCGCCAACAAGTATTCAACTGCCCGAGTATGGCATGTTGTTAGACGTAGAGCATCTTCTCACCTTATACGAAACCACCTACCTAGCTTCTCACGGATAGATTCCAAAAGAAATGATATGGGAAATCCTCGAGCTACCTTAAGTGCGGCATTGATAGATTCAGCAATGTTGCTTGTCTTTATGTTATATTTATTTCCCTCAAAGTGAACTCGTGACCATAGCTTTGGATCCGCTTCCTTCAAGTATGTTGCAATTTCTGGCTTTACACGGCGTATCAAATTCATGTATCGGTCATACTCATCAAGCGTATACGCATACGCAGCGCATTTCACCAAGTACATGAGCTATTTTCCCCTATATTTTTGACAATGTTACACTGAAGATGGTAATAACATATACCTCGTGTTGCCCAAGGGAAAACCGTCTCGCATGCCTTCTTAATGGACACGTGCCTATCTGAAACTACGTTCAACGAGTATTGATCAGAAATACAACCTCTCAATTTGGTAAAAAACCATTGCCATGAAGCATCATTCTCAGCATCGACGATTCCAAACGCCAAAAGAAAAATTTGGAAATTACCATCTTGGACGGCTGCCACTAGCAAAACACCTTCATACTTTCCACTTAAATGAGTCCCATCGACCACGATTACTTGTCTAAGATCTTGAAAACCAGCTATGGAGGGTCCGAACGATATAAATAGATATTTAAATCTATTGTGAGCATTAACCTCAAGAGCGATCAATGTTCCCGGATTTGCTTTCTTGATCATATGTAAATAAGATGGGAGATTTTCATATCCATGTTCAGCAGTTCCCCTCACCATTTCTTGGGCGTATATCAATGATATGTATGAAGTGGAATAATCTAGGTTCATACCAAACATCACCTTCATTGAATCTTGTATAAGCTTTGGCGTAACTCTATCAATTATTTTGATGCGCTCGATAAATAACCTACCAATATACTTTGGAGTAGAGCGTTTCCTGTGAGCGACTATGTCCGGTAGTGAACATGTATGCTTTTTAATATACTTTGTCACCCAAAAACGGTTTGGTTCATTCATCACACCAGCCCTGACTTTCCACTTGCATCCTTTCACACGACACGTAGCGACTAACAGAGTTTTAGTAGACTTGTATGTTTTGAATGCAAATCTTGACATCATGGCCGTTAATCGCAACTCTCTAAGCAGCTTATCCTTGCTACCAAAAATCTTTTCGACAAGTATACCATCAGACCATGTCGTTTTTGATCTTGCTCCTTCGCCAAAACAACGCTCACTCCCACCAACACCATCAAATGAGATATCATCTTCATCCTCATCTTTCACTTTTTCGTATGCACTGTAATCTTCATTGATACCAACACCGTCAATTTTTATATTCTTGTCTTGCCCATCACCATCTCTAACGTCTTGCCCATCACCATCTTCAATACCATGATCTTCTTCATTCGCATCATTTCCCGTATTATCCCCATAGTCGTCACCATCTCCATCCTCGCATTCCTCGGCATCTACGTCTGTATATTCTTCATAACCACTGTCCAAAATTCCATCACCATCATTGTTGACATCATAATCTATCTCCAACCGACTCGAGACACAAAGACGTATAACATGCGCTCTACTTAGCTCGATCAAATTCTTAACTTGTCTATCATTTGTGACATGCATTGGAGGAGTATCCGGTGCCATATGTTGCAACATTGATTCCAGTAATGAATAAGTGATCTCCACCAAGTCTGATTCCAGCTTATATTCGTCTTTGGCCATCTCAAGAAGATCACAATGGGTGCAATCATCACTCAAAAAGAACAGTCTCCCTCCTTTAGGATTATCAACCACAAATTGCCACGCCTTATCTTGAATAGCCCATTCTCCATAGACAACAACTAACTGAACCATTCTCTGAAAAAAACAAATAGAAAACACATTAGGTTTCGAACATCTGCTGTAGACTTCATAGAGAAGTCTACTAGTAGACTTTACAGATAAGTGACTTCATAGAGAAGTGTACGAACAACATGTAAGTACTACTCAAACAAGAAAATTGATTTATACAATAAATATTGCACCTAAATATGTTAAATTCACCCAGAAGGAAACACAATAGATAACACACATTTAGGAGAAAGAAAATCGAAAAAATTCATTATAAATAAGTTTTAAATGTATTTATAAGAAAATTAAATCAGTAGACTTCATAAAGAAGTCTACATAATGGGTTATTTTTGCAATTACGACAAACGCTAGTAGATTTCAGCAGCAGTCTATTAGGTTACTTTTGCATTTGACTAGAATTTGAATAGAATTTGACTTTTTCCAGTAGACTTCTCTATGAAGTCTACTAAATAAAAAGGTTATTTTTGCAATTGACTAAAGTTTGACTTTTTTTAGTAGAATTCTCTTGTAGTCTACTGGTAGACTTCTCTAAAGAAGTCTACTAGTATACTGCAAAAGGAGTCTGCTGAAATGTGTAGACTCCATTCTGAAGTCTACTCAAAAGGCCGGATTACATTTGCAATTGACCAGATTGTTGACTTCTCGAGTAGACTTCAGAAGTCTACTCTGAAAAAAGGTTAGTTTTGTGTTTGACCAAACATTTATCGGCAGACATCTAATGCAGTCTACTGATTTATTTAAGAAGTCTACTGATTTATTTAATAAGTAGTAGACTGCATAAGAAATCTATTGATAAATGTTTTTCTTGGTCAATGTTTGAGATTTTAGTCAAATGCAAAACTAACCCGTTCGTACATAAAAAATTTATGATGCAGTCTACTCAAAAAGTCAACAATGTGGTCAATGCCAGAAATAACCTCGTAATAGACTCTATTTGCAGTCTAATGGAGAAGTCTACTCTTTAAAGTCAAAGTTTTGGTCAAATGCAAAACTAATCCATTTTCAAGTAGATTTCATGTGCAGTGTACGAGTGTTTTATTTTGTTATCAAAGGAAAACAGGTAGACTTCACGAGCAGTCTACTTTGAATATTTTTAAAAATTGTCAATTGCAAATCTAACATTTCATTGACTAGTAGACTTCTGGTGTAGTCTACCAAATCGGAAAACACAGTTTTTTGGTCTCTATCACACGTAGAGCTCGGTTTTCAGCTCTTTCAAGCACCTGAAACTTCTAATATGACCGTTAACAAAGAAGCCCAGCCGTCGTTTATGAAAGAACCATTGAAAATCGATAGATTATGAGAAAAAGAATTTTGAAAACCAAATTTAGATAGTTTTTGGATGAAATTGGAGAAGAAATGGATGAGAAAGAAGTTATGAGCTCACAAATGAAGTTGTTATCTATTCCTAAATAGTTGAGGAAGCATTTAGAGCTTGATTTTGGTTGTTCATGATGGTTGAAAATATTGATGACATTGGTATTTTCGTAAATAAGTTAATATATTTGGGTGTTTATTTGATTGTTTTGTATGTATGATTTAAAAAAAAAATTAATTCAAATATAATGGCATTTCCGTAAATAAATTGAATCTTATGATTAGTTTAATAAAATTTTGAAAAGGTTATATTTGCAATTGACCTTAAATTTTAGGTTATTTGAATAAGCATCCCAAAGTTTGACATACTCTTAAATTATGTTCTTCTACCCAACGATAACATTTAGGGCGAAAAGTGTCTGAATAAATTCACCCGAAAAAGAAAAAGAAAAAAATGTATCCTAATAAAAAATTTTAAACTGAGGAGGTTTTTATATTAGTCACATTAATGGATCGTTTTTTAAAGTTTAGAAGTCCATTACAAACAGAATCTAGAACAATTAATTAATTAATCGAGCAACCATATCGGAAAGGAAACTATCGATTCTTATCTAAAACAATTAAAAACACAGTCAATATATTAATTAGAAAATATCAGTCAAAGATAGCAAAAATTACCCCAGAGAATCAAATCACTGAATGATCAATTGATCATCAATTTCCTTATTTTTGGATTTTCTAAATCCTCTCTTGCTTCGTAGATCATACAAACAAAAACAGAAAGTTGTTTTTAGTTGGGATAAATATATTATAAATAATTTAAAAATACATAATTCGCAAATAAGGACTTAGATTTCCTCCAAATATCAAGGAGAGGAATTGTCTCCTAAATCACAATCCACTACTATAAATACCCTAAAGTCCTAATTAAATCCATTACGTTTTCATCACAAAAGTATAAAATCAAAGCAAAAGGTGTTATTTTATCTCTCGATCAATCCTCACCGTTGTAGTAGCCATTCTCTTTTGTTTTTCGTTTCTTCTCTCTAAAAACTTTCTTCGAAGATGACAATCTCTGTTGAGAAGCCGATTTTTGGTAAGAAACTAATCTCTCTATATATTAAATTTTACGATTTACACATGAAAAACAATGAGTTAATTATCTAGAAGAAAACTTTCGACCAAAACAAAAAATATATATATATATATATATATATATATATATATATATATATATATATATATATATATATATATCTAGAAGAAAACAAACTCAAATAATTTTCTGCACAAAACAACGATTCTATCGAAAAAAACCAAGGAAGTTTCCATGGATAATGGATTATTTCGTGGTAACAAGATGGATTTTTTTTCTATCAACTATTTCATTTTATAGGAACAAAAATTAAAATTTCACAGAAAATCTTGATATATATATATATATATATTTTTTTTTTTTTTTTGGTTCAAATAGAGGAGGTTGATGCGTTCAAGAAGGAGTGCGAAGACAAGACTGGAGAGTTAAAACTTGACGGAGGATTTTCAATGCCAAAAATGGCCACGAAAGATGAGGACGAAGCGTTCTTAGCTCCAGAAATGAATGCATTTGGCCGTCAGTTCAGGGACTACGACGCTAAGAGTGAGAGGCAGAAGAGTGTCGAAGAGTTTTACAGATTACAACACATTAACCAAACTGTCGACTTTGTAAGATCTATGTGCATATATGATGAACGTTGAATATATGATCTTTTAATGATATTATAAATTTTTAAACAATGTAATAATATTTTGCAGGTGAAAAAGATGAGAGCGGAATATGGAAAATTAGATAAAAAGGTGATGAGTATTTGGGAATGTTGTGAGCTCCTTAATGAGGTGGTGGACGAGAGTGATCCAGACCTCGACGAGCCTCAAATTCAACATTTGCTTCAATCTGCAGAAGCCATCCGCAAAGATTACCCTAACGAAGATTGGCTTCATCTAACTACTCTTATCCATGGTAATTTGCTATAACCAATACTCTTTTCTTTCATTTTTAATTACAATATCTTATCTGGTTTTTGGTTAGATTAAGAATATGACATGTAGAAAGCAAATCGAAATGAATCTTCTTTGTTTCAATCAAGAATGTTCTATAAATACCAAACCTGTTTTTCTATTATTGTTTTTTTATTTGGTTGTGTATCTATATTTTTGTGTAATGCGTTCGATTTGATTTCAACCGATTGGATTAGATACACCTAGTTGTGAAATACCAAAACTGATCATCACATTAATAATTTATTTGATTTTCAGATCTTGGAAAGGTTATTACTCTTCCACAATTTGGAGGACTTCCTCAATGGGCTGTTGTTGGTAATTAACCCAAGATTTAAGTGAATAAATATTTTTATTTTCCTAATTATATATTAATTTGTTTCCCTCTCATAAAAACCTGCAGGTGACACATTCCCTGTTGGGTGTGCATTTGATGAATCTAACGTACACCACAAGGTAATTAATTGATTCAACCTCATAAATTGTCAATATTTATGATTTTTAAAAAAAATTATTACACCCATTTTTTTTTTCCTAAATTGTAAATTAGATTTACCGTTTCTCTTTTTTCTTCGGCAGTATTTTCTGGAAAACCCAGATTTCCACAACCAAGCCTACAACACCAAAACTGGGATTTATACTGAAGGATGTGGATTAAACAATGTCATGATGTCATGGGGACATGATGACTACATGTACTTGGTAATTAATTAATATCTTACTTTCATTTTAAGATTGATAATATTTCAAGAAACTTTGATCAATCTTGATTAATATAAACTGTAAAGTGATTTTATAATGGTTAACTAATTTTTTTATATTTATATATAATCTTAGGTGGCTACAGAGAATGGAAGCACTTTGCCGTCGGCGGGAAAGTTTATCATACGATACCATTCTTTTTACCGTAAGCACATCAATTAAAAATATGACTTTTTTTTTTTTTTTTGGTGAGTAATTAAAAATACATTTTAATTTAATAGTTAAAACGTAAAGCTTATTTTAATTAATTACATATCTGTAGCATTGCACACGGCTGGAGAATACACCCATCTTATGAACGATGAAGACAGAGAGAACCTCAAGTGGCTACACGTTTTCAAGTAATTAAATTTCGTATGCATGATTAAGTCTTAATTGTGATAACTAGAATATTCACTAAATTGTTATTGAATTTACAGCAAGTACGACTTATACAGCAAGAGCAAAGTTCACGTTGATGTTGAGAAGGTCAAGCCCTACTACATGTCTCTTATCAAGAAAGTGAGTATATATACACAAGAAACAAAAAGAACAAAATAATAGTTATTTGTAATCATATATATATTTCTTAATTCTTCTCTTTTGATTTTACAGTATTTCCCGGAGACCTTGAGGTGGTGAACTGCCGAGGAAAAATGTGGCTATGGAGGATTAGTCGTTTAATTCACTTACACATATTTACACACTGTCGAGATGGTGTAATTGTGTTATATATTATACTCATCTTATGTCAATTATTATTTTTATTCAGTCGTCTCTTAAATGTAATCACAATAATCCCTTGTGAATACTAAAGAGTATGTACTCTGAGATGATATATAATAAAATTTATTTATAATCGAAAGTCTACAAATATGGTGGGTGAGCTCATTGCTAAAAATGAGTGTATTATGTAAAATAGACAAAATTTTACGAACAAAGATCAAGTGTAATAAATGAATATTTACAGACACATCGTCATCTCTTGGACTTGGAGACATCCACAAGTAGGCCAGTCTTATTGGCACCAATGCTTATACCGATTATATACAAAGAGTTGTTGCGTCTACATTCTAATAAAATAATAGTATCGAAGAAAAAGTAGCTAGAAAGGGTCTTTCATTGAAAATTCTAGGTATAGCTAGCAACCGCGAATAACTGATTTGATATGTTCACTCAATTCTAAAATCCATCTCTCACTGGTTATGACGTTAAGCTCATCTAGACTAGTTTGAATCGATTAATTAAGTAGTGTGCAAGCAAAAAACAATCTTAAATCATTCACTAGTCAACTACTCTAGTTCTCGATTAATTAAGTAGTGTGCAAGCAAAAAACAATCTTAAATCATTCACTAGTCAACTACTCTAGTTCATGCAGTAGATGTAAGTTTAGATGAAGAATTGTAATCAAAATATTATCCTATTAATCTTATTTATGAAGCCATGAGATTCCTCTCGAATTATTTCTTAAACCCAACGAATGATTACTCACAGTGGATATGAAAATTAAAGCAACAACAATAGATAAAATTATATTCAATGAAAACTATGGCCATCTTTGTCATTCAATGAAGATTTTAAAGAATATATCAACTAAATTAACCAATCAAAACATTTCAATTTATTCTATTTTCCATGTTAAAATTTTTTACATATTTACATTAGTTTTTTTCACATAAACTCACAAATACATATGTTACTAATTTAAATCTAACTAAAATATAATTTTTTAATATTTTAAACGTTATATAACATAATGTTTTAACGATAAATCTTTTACCGATGTCAATTACATTATAAATTTTTTATACCCATTTAAATACCATATATGTATATGATTGATCATACAATTATTATTTTTTATAGTTTAATTATATCCTTATTACTATAATTAAAGTTGCGCATTTGTTATTAACGTACAACTTTACAAATCAAACATTAATGTTTGAATTTTGAAAATCATCATTTTTACTTTCAATTAATTATTTGATTTTTTTTATTTAATAAGATTTACCTACTAATGCGGTATTTTGTTTTTGTTTGGTGAGCTCAAATAAGTTTAAAAGAATCTATAATCTCAAACGTATTCCATTTACATTAAAAGTATGTAAGGTAAAAGATATTTATCTGTGGAAATATACCATTTGATCTTTGCTGTTTTTAATTTCTCATGTATATTATAAAAATTTATGATTTTTTATTTTCAAATATTTTAATCCCGTATTTGATGCGGGTCTAAAAATCTAGTAGAATAATATTTGACATGATTCATAAATGAAAAAATCTCAATTGCTATCTTATACGCCGCTTCATTTTCTTCTCTAGAGATGAACACTATCTTGAAATCCTTGATCGTAGAAAAGAAGTTTCGGACGTCTTCCAATGCGGGTCCAAGCAAGGGAAATTCTTCATGTCCTACTAGGGTAGAGAAGGTTTAGTTACATAAGGATTTTCTACTCAAAAACGAATGCCACAAATTCAAAATAAAATAAAAAGTATTAAAAGAAAGATGTTATTGGTTTATCAATAATTTTTCCATCAGAACTTAACCAAAAAAAAGTATATTGGTAAATACACTAGACTACTTAAACTAAACAGTCAAATAAAGTCTACCACATGAACTACACTAACACATTCTTTACAAACTAATCATTTTCTAAAAGCACTTTTCAAAATACCTAAACTTGTCCATATAGTAGTAGTCTACTGGTATGTGAGACTTGGAAATGTGCTACAACATTTTCTATGGGATTCGAGCTTTCTTATAAACAAAAATCATATCAATGTGGGAAATCTGGGCTTGGAATTCGGCTCAGTCAGTTTATCTGGTAACAGACAATCCGGCTATTTCCATGCATTAATTTTTTTTTTTGATTATGACTTCACATGCACGTGGGTAGTTAGTTATCTAGATAAACATTGATCAAGAGGAAATCCGTGAGCAAATTGTACAAGAGACAATATATTTTGTAAACAACATTTTTCCAAAGTTTCAATTAGAGGATATAGAGTTTGGTTTACTTTGGTGTACTCTACTGTATAGTCGGTCGGTTATTAATTCTGGTTTACTCGTACTGTATAGTTGCAAAACATCTATTTTTGTTGTTTTCCATTAAATACCTGCTATTAAAAGAAATGGAAGAGAATCTAATCCATTCGAGCGAAAAGGGACAACGTTATCCACGGCTTGCACGCAAGTAATGCCTACTCATTATCGTTATTCGTTATCATCTTTTCTCTTACTAAACCGTACGTATCTTTTCGTATATGTTATCATTTTGTTTGTGTATGCGTATGTGTTGCATATAAAGCCTTATCTTTCTGTTATATTTATATAACAGAACACACACATCTTGACAAGAACTCTCTGCTCTGTTCTTGTTGTTCAAGAAACCTTATCTTGTTTTCCTTTGGCTATGATTTAAGGCAAAGATCACAAAAACAAACATAATTACAAGAAAACAAAAACAAAACTGATGAACATTCACTATGGTGATCTAACTCCGACAAGAAAAGAAAAAGGTGTTGTTGAAGGATTACCTCCCGAATCCTCGGTGAAATACTCCTCTCTATCCACGTGTTCAGCAGAGGATGCTCCTTCTTCGTCTTCAAATGGACCTTTCGACGATCTATCAGACCTCATCTCTCAGCTTCCTATCATGTAACCTCTTACCCAAGCTTTAACTTTTTGGTAGAGGGTACTTCTCAAATTCATCAAAAAATATGTAGAGGATACATCTCACTGTATTGTTAACAGGTTGTTTTGTCATTATTGTGTTTCTCCACAGAAACGTCAAGAAAGGGCTTTCAAAATTTTATAAAGGCAAATCTCAGTCATTCACATCTCTAGCGAATGTGACATGCCTCGACGATCTTGTGAAGAGAGGATCAAGAATCAAGTCATGTAGGAGCTCTCGGGGTAGCAAAAGGGTGTACTTGTATAGCCCAAAGGCCACAATTACCATGAAAGCCACAAGACCTTCCTCAAGCCATTCCAATTCTAGATAGATTAACCTTGAAACCCTTTCATGAATCATGACACACTCAGTTTCATGACAATTTTAACATTGTATTCATTTGTATATAAAAGGTTACCCAAGCTAAATGAGAACAAGAGAGAATTCAGGGTTACACAACGCCTTTTTCACTGATTCTGCACAAAAATTGTCCACCAGATAAAAAACCCTTCTGAATGTTGGGTCATTTAATTGTCATGTGATGCGATGCATCAGATCTTGTAAACAGGGGTGATACCAAGAAGGTGGAAGCATTTCCGCATGACTATGGCCGTTGCTTCACAAAGTAGGAGACGGCTTGCCTCCTCTGCTGAACCATTAACCTGTAAAAATTCATGTTTTCAAGTGAGATCATTATAATGGTGGTTGATTATGCAGCTACACAGTCCGATATCACAATATTAGATACAAACGAAGAATGTTGGGAATGCACACCTGACAATTGGAGTAGAAACTCGAGTAGTGTTCCGATAAATTGTAGAGGTACTCGCACAGCACACTCGGCAACAAGTTTGTGCAAGCTTCCTCAACCGTCTGCAGATCGTTCGCACATAGGTTGTGTAATTATTGTTCATCTTTTTATCAAGAAAAACAAGTCAAGTATGAAAGTTGTATCTAATGAACATGTGTTACCTCTGCGAATCGAAGCAAGTGAAGCCCCAGTTTTCGCTCATCCTCGTGATCCAATGCTAGCTTTGCTGTCTGCAATGAAGCAGATGTTGAGACATAAGAATTTTGTCTTTATCGTACTGTGTAAGGTAAGAACTTATAACACGGTCCTTGTAGCTGTCTAAGGATCCATTATAAATAAAACAAACCCAGGGAAAAATAAGACAAGAAAACCCTATAAAGGCTCAGGGTTTGCATAAAAATGAATGTTGGGACTTGCTAGATCTAAATGCTCACTATAGACATTGGAATGGAGTTAACATTTAAAGGACTTCGGAGAGTTGTTTAAGCTTTCACACCAAATGGACTTTTACTCTACCATTTCCTTGGATATCATCGATAGAGACAATAGGAAAGATCAGGTGCAGCCGACTAAAAGAGGAACAATGAATCAAATTAAGTAATTTGTGATCATGTGTCTTAAATACCTTTTTCAGCTCATCTATGTCTTTGCCAGACTTTCTGATGATTGAACAGATCCGAGCATGGGCGTAAAGAAGGTAAACAGCTGTATTTCCCTGCTCATGACATGTGAACAATAAGCATGTGTAGGTGACTGCATAGTGCAAATATGTAAACTAGGTGGCAAATTCGAGTACCTTGTCATTAAGCATTTGATCGAAGCTGAAAGTATAATTTGTCAATCTGTTATTCTTCAGGTCAGCGTACCTTGAAAGAAAATTAAACAAAACCGCAAGTTTAGCAGTAGCATGAAAATATTAATATGCCCACTATCAAAACAACTGGCAGAACATTCATCATATTTGTGCTGTCTTGACAACAAAAACACCAAACCAATAATAGAGATACTACTTACTTCACCGCACCATATCCAACTGCCTCGGCTGTTTGGTCCAGCTCCTCAGGAGTCCATTCTTTGTCCTTACCTAAACAGAGAAACAACATATAAAGGATTAATAAGACCACATAATAACTGAACAAGAGAATAGTTCAGCAATTCAAAAAGTATAGAGTTAGATACCGCGCTCGATAAGGACAGTTTTACTGCGAGTCTTGGCCTCATCGAGCAAATCAACTAGGCGGACTACTTCTGTAGACCGAGTTCTAAATCGCTTGCCATCATCCCCAAGGACGAGACCAAAACCAACATGGTTAACTTTAGGGTACGTTTTATCATTGTCTGGAAGCCAACCTGCTTTTTTGGCAGCCTGAATCAGAGTAACAGGATACAACACTTACAACTGACAGATTCAATCAAAGACATAACATTTCACAAGACGTCAAAAACAATAAAATATTCATCAAACCTACTTTGAAGAACATATTAAAGTGCTGCTGCTGGCCAACATCTGTCACGTATATAATCCACTCAGCTTTCTCTACATTAAGCCGATACCTGGGCCAGGCAGATTTTAGTATCAGCAGAAAATTCACTAAATATATGCAAGTTCACGTCAAAGTCACACACTTCAGCTAATACAGAAAAAAAAAATCATACTATATTATATACGAGATGTTATGTTCCAAATATTGCTACTTAAATCTGGATTTTACAAAGTAATTAACTGAGAGATAGATAACTAACCATAGAGCGGCCAGATCTGTCGATGCATAGTTAAAACCACCATCACTCTTTACAACTATGAGTGGGATGCTAAAGCCTTCGATGAAAATCACACGAGCACCTTCACTTTCTTCAACCAACCCCTTGCTATTTAATTCCTCAATTACGTTAGGGATATAAGGGTTGTAAAAGCTTTCACCCTGTCATGAATCAATGTATTTTCATTTACCATATATGTATCTCTTTTCCATCTGTTTCAAATAATGAGTAAAGGTCAAGCTATTCCTTTACCTTTTCTTCAAGCTCAACTCGAAGGCGTTGATAAACCATGGCAAACTCGGTTCGGCTGATTTCACAAATCTTGGCCCAAGCCTTGCGGTAAATAGGATCTCCACCCTGCACCAAAGAAATGAAAAAAAATAGACAAGTTAGTTATTTAGATCTTGCAACTAAAGGTGGCTGCCTACTGAGACACTGCCAAACAGAAGAATGCACCAGTGATTCAGGTTAAGAAAATTGTTATTTACCTGTAGACGGACTACAGCCTGCTGTGCTTTTTCCTTAAAGTCTGAATCCAAATCAAATTTATTTTTTGATGCCTTGTAAAACGTCTATAAGATGACATCTCAAGTTAGAAACTAATTTCCTTCGGTTCTTCACATAAAGCACAGTACGCCAACATTGGCACATAAGAAGAATTGAAAAGCTTGAAATGCCATTTGAAGTAAGGATCTGACCTGAAGATCTCCAATTGCTGACTCAGTCACGCTATCTGTATCAGAAAATTTCTCAAAGAGGTACTCAATTAGCATGCCAAACTGCAGAATAAAAACAGCTTTTATTTCTTTGATGAATATTTAAATACAACAATAAAACAATCAGTTCCATGGTTAAGAAATCATTTGAAGAGCAGAAAAGTAGCTACCTGTGTTCCCCAGTCACCAACATGGTTTCTGCGTAGAACTTCAACCTGTGAGTACTCAAGCATGCGAGCTAGTGTGTCGCCGATGATAGTTGATCTTAGATGACCAACATGCATTTCTTTTGCAATGTTAGGAGAGGAAAAATCAACTACAGCTCTCTTAACCGAAAGAGTAGGCGCCCATGTGTCAATTCCATTGCTAAGCATATTTTCAATACTCTGCGAATAGATTAGAAAACAGTTATGCTATTATATATGAGGATTAGAAAATGAATATACAAGTGAGTAATACAACAGGACTGCACCTTGGCCATCCACTTAGCTGATAGTACAACATTAATAAATCCAGGTCCAGCTACAGAGCATGATTCCACCATCTCAGAGGTAGGGAGTTTCGTAATAAGAGCCTATGTCAAAAAGGGAACAAAATAAGAGTTGAAAGAAATAGATCTGATTAGAGTCTGCTACACGACATACAACAGCATACAAAATCCACGAAATTCAAAAGGCCAAACAAACCAACCTGTCCAACAGCTGGAGGACCCCTGAACTGAGTACCCTTTCCTTTGATTATGGACCATATCCCCATTGCGTTGTTACTGCAGACAACAATATGATGAAAGAATCTAATTAAACAACAGAAAAGAATTTAATTGAAACTTAATTTAACTGAATTTAGTGAAAGAGGGTGCACCATTGGTAATCCCCAAATTTTCCAGCGGAGGCAGCAACCAAGGGCTCAACACCAGGTTCATCAGGGACCGTTAATTTGAGAGAAGCGTCGAAAAGCTTTTCGAGTTGGCGTTTAGGATTTCCGGTGAATTCGTCATTCTGTCAGAGAACACAATAAATCAGTCATGAAACAGGGAGAGAAGAATATTATATATTAACTTTCTCCTGGACTACAAAAAAAAACTGTGACTTACAGCTGCCATGGTTGCCACTGACTTTGATTTGGATGCTAAAGCGAATTTCCTAGACGCTAATCTCAATATGCCTGTCTAGGTTACAAAACCACATAGCAAAATCAGTACAAGCAAATATCAAATCCCCAAAAGAAAACAAGAAAACAATGAAACTTGGATTGTAATTTTCTCGTCTTCTAGTGGACAAGTTTCATCAAGAAGAGTCTTACCAAGAAAGAAAGTTTCATCAAAGCACCTGCTACAGAGTACAGACCATGTTGAAATATAAACAAAAACGAAAATGCTTATCTTCTTCAAAAACACGAACGGTTGCTAAAAAAAACAAACAATTCCCAAATTTCCAATAAACAAAACCAACCGGAAAAAAACATGTAAATGCAAAACAGACTCTCTCAATCTCTGCTAATACCAACAAATCTAATCTCCAATCAAAATTCAATTAAAAAAAAAAAAACAAAACAAGCACAAAAAGTAGAAGCAAAATCGTCCCTCTCTCAATCTTCTGCTAATGACAACAAATCTAATCTCACGAAAAGCAAAAGTATTGTAATTTGACCTAAAAGAACTCGGGAGAGAGAAGCAAATGGAGAATGTAGGGAAGCAGAGAAACAACAAAAGTGGAAACGAAGACGGAGAGAGGTGAGGGATTTACCAGCCGGAGAAGAGGAAGAAGACAAGTGATGGTAGCGCGAAAAGCGATTGATGGAGAAGAGAGAAGAAGACGGCGGTGTAGCTGCTGTAACCGGAAAAAGGGTTTGAGTTATAATTGCCATATATTCACACACTACCACCATTTCTCTCCTTTGTTTTTTTTTTCTTTTATTAAAAGACAATTTAGTTGTTGGGCCTGAAAAATACTAGGCCCAGTATAAATTAGGTTACTGAGTACGAGGAGCTGTTTCAAACGCGAACGTGATTTGGGCTATGCAAACGTGATTAGCGTGTGCGATCCGACGACGGATTCGCTAAACAATTTGACGAAGAAATAAGAAAGGGAGGAGGAATGTTACCACGGCGGATCAAATCAGATGATCGGCGGAACACGGCGGTAGGCAAACGGAATAGAGCCAGCGGCGAGAGTTTTTCTTTCTTTCTGGGATTCTGTAAAATGAGTTAGGAGGATTGAGAGGGTTGTTGACTATTTATTTCCATAGTGTTACGAGGGCATAAAATCTTTTTGTAGAGTACAAATAATCCCCCATATATTAATTCAAAAGTAATTTGTGAGAGATTGATTATGTGTCATCTGCACAATCATTCTCCCAAAATAAATTATGACATGGCTAAACAAAAAATGTGACATGCCAAATTTAAATAGGAATTTTTTAAATTAAATTTAAATTAATTAATTATAACAAAATCATTTAGAAAATCTTTTCATAAATAAATGGGGATTTGACAAAAATGCCACAAAAGTGGCTGCTTTTTACAAGCGTGCCACGTCCAGAAGCACTTTTACAGAAATGCCACCTATTTGTCACGAACTGACAAATTTCCCCTGCACAATAACACGACTCGATTTCCTCTCGCAAACGAAACCGACTCAAAAACTTTTTTTTTTCCTCACAGACGAAATCGAAGATCGAACATCGAAGCTAATTTACACACGAAGATCGAAAAATAAAGGTAACTTGTTTCGCGATTAGCGATTTCTCTATTTCTAGATCTAGATATGTTGATTTTGATTTGCGATTTCTAGATCTAAATCTCGATTTAGTCGTTTTGAGTTTGTGCGATGAGATTTTGTAGTCGTTCGATAGTTAATTTGTATGTTTCAATGGTTTTTGATTCGCAATTTCTGGATTTGTCGATTTGGGTAATTTTTAGCAAAATGGATCTCGCAAGATGTAAAAATAATTTTTTAAGGATTTTTTACAGATTTTGTACATCTAAAATTTATATCTGTGCAAAATCATTAATAAGTTTTTTTTTAACATTCTTATAAGGTGTTTTAATAGTTTTTATAAGGTTTTTTTAACATGTGTTTCAACAACTTATCAGATGGATCACACAGATGATGAGATGTACGATAGCATGAAGATGCCAGATCAAGTGTACAAACCTGGTTTCGAACCAAACGATAACAAAACAGCCCAGCAACATGTCAACCTGCAATTAGTTGACACAGTCAGAACTGCATTGGGACAAGACTTATTCCAGAGGATCGAAAACAGTTTTCTCGGTCCTATTGTACAGCTTGCAAAGAGGAATATCACATTTTCTGGAAAGATGTTCCATTTTCTTATGCAAAGGAGAATCAAGACCAAAGGGCAAGACTTGTGGTTCAGGGTTGATTGCCAGCCCACAAGATTCTCACAAAGGGAATTCTTCCTTACCACAGGTAATTTTAAGGATTTTATACAGATTTTTAAAAGATTTCATACAGATTTTTAAAGATTTTATACAGATTTTTAAAGGATTTTATACAGTTTTTAAAGGATTTTATACAGATTTTTAAAGGATTTTATACAGATTTTTAAAGGATTTTATAATCATTTTAAAACAAGTTTTATGCGTTTATTATTGTTGTACGCAGGTGTTCACTGTGAAGAATTGAAATTTGAAAAGAATAAAACGCAAAAGGCCAGAAGTGCATCCTTATCACTGGATGCAGCATAAAAAATTTCTACACAGTGATCTCCTCAATATTTTGCAAAAAGGAGACACTGAAGATGATGAGAAACAGTGCCTTGGATTAGTTGTATTGGTCGAAGGTATTCTAATAGGTGTTAGTTCGACGGAGAAGATTCCATACTCCCGCCTCAAATATGCTTCAGATTTTGATCAGTACTGCTGCCAACCGTGGGGTAGAGATGCTTTCGCGATCATCTCTTCTTGTATAACAAAGATGGGTCCAGAGACATGGACCAAAGACAGGTACAACATCAAAGGTTTTGTTCTCACGCTTTACCTATGAATGCTCAGTGCAGTTCCTATCTTTGGCGAAAGATTCGCCAGCAAAAGAGAAGGATCAGAAGATGTAATTCCATTGTGTCTAAGATGGGAAAGCACTGAAGCACCAAGAATGACAGACATTGTGCTTCTCGAAAAAAGGGGTCATGTAAGTTCCTACTCCCTTTATCTAATGGCTTATTGGATGACAAATAATAATTATTGAATGACAGACATTTTTATTAGGTTTTTTTAACATTTTTATTAGGTTTTTGTAACATTTTTATTAGGTTTTTTTAAGATTTTTATAAGGATTTGTTTTCCAGGTAAAGGTTCACGCGATTGTTGGCGATCCAGAATATCACAAACATTTGGCCTCAGAAACGCATGAAGACGACCTGTCTTTTATGGATATGGTCAACCTTATCATGCAAGGAAAGCTCAGGATGAAAGCATCGTACTGGATCAATGGAAAAGTTGATATTTCTGATCTGTGTCTAGGGTTAGAGGAAACCTATCAACAGGCAACACAGATGGTTTACGAGTCGCTTAAAGAGCAATCGAACCAACCCAATTTTTGTGGAATGACAATGGACCAGAAGCTGGAGATGATCATCGAAATTCTTCTTAAATTGGAAGAAAGAATAAAAAGGATAGAGAAGGTCCTGGGTATCAAAACAGATGAAGAACAAAGAGAGGTAAGTGTAACAAATTTGTTACTTATCAATGTTTTTTTAATAAATATGTTACTCATTTTGCATAAACTGTTCCTTTTGCAGAGCGAGAAACAAGAGAACGAGACCCAAGAAAAAGAGAGCCAAGATAAAGAGGTTAAAGGATTTTTTTAGAGTTTCAAGGGTTTTTACAGTGTATACGGATTTTATAAGGATTTTGTAACGATTTTATAACGATTTTTTAAGGATTTTATACGATTTTGTAAGGATTTTGTAAGGTTTTTTAACAGTGTATTAAAGAGTATTTTATAACTGTGTTGTAGTTCAACAATGATGATGCCGAAATCAATTTGCCAAGCAAATTTGAAGATTCGGTTCGAGAGCCAAATACGCAAGACGCAAGTTATGCGGCAGATGACGAAGAAGAGGAAGAAGAAAGAAACACAAATAATGATGTTCACGAAGTACAAGATAGACAACCAAACACAAAGGTACATCTCTCGGCTGGATTCCAGTTTTATACGAAATTTATATGGATTTTATACTGATTCTAAGATGATTTTACTTTAAAACCAAAATATTATTGTAAACTTGTCTAAAAAGTTATACTATTATTTTTGCAGCCTAAATCAACTACTACATCTTTCTCCACTCCGAATTTTAACCTTCTTTCTCCAGAAGTTCCCAGTCCGAAGGAGGGCGAGAAGATGGATGAAAATCCAGAATTCATAAAATCCTACAGAAAGCCAAGATCAGGAAGAAAGACTACGAAAAAAGTGATTAGCATTTGAAATTCAGAAATTTATCCGATATATTATAACCTTTTTTTAATGCTACATTTTAATCCCTACGCAGGTGACAAAAAGGACTAGAGAAAATGAACAAGCTGACAACCCTGACAACCCTGACATCGTGCAAAGGAGAAGTAAACGACATCATATCCCCTCATTGAAAACTGTCTCCCCTTACACGGAAGGGAAAAAGAAGCACCCAACAATTTATCCGTTTATGAAAGTTGCTCCAGCTAGGGCCGCCAAATTGGCTGAATGGAAGACAGTGTGGAAAAACAAGTAAGTTTAATTTATAAAGATGTTTTACGGATTTTATAACTATTTTTTAATGATTGTATAAGTATCTGTTTATATTTATAAGAACTAATTACATTTATAAAAAAAAATGTAGATCTCTGTTAATCGAAGGAATAGATGTTGATTCAAAGTGGTTTACATACCTAGAGATGCCTGGCAAAGTTGTCCAACAAACGGTATTGTCTTTGTAATTTATTTTTCCTTTATAAATTGTGTTTAAAATGTTTATAAACTCAAGTAGAAATGTTTATAAATGATTTGACAGCATGTCGATGTAGCTGTGGGGATGATTAATAAACGTAAGGAAGACAATCCAGACCTATTTCGCAAAGGATGTGTCATTCTTCAACCATCATTCTTCAAATTGATTGATGACGAGTATGCTTTGTTTGTCGACGACAAGGAGAGCTATGAATTCCCAACACAAGGGATCAGAAAAGAAGATTTTGGTCGAGACACTCTTGTCATCTTTATGCCATATTTGGTGAAGGCTAAGTGTTGGGTGCCAGTGGTAATTGATTTACTTAACAGGGAAATTAATGTTGAAGATTGTTCACTTCCAAATATTCCACAGGAGAAGACAAAAAAAAGATTTAAACCTTTTTCTGAGATGCTTCCTTACTTCATAAGGTACATCAGAAAAGACAACCAAATTGATGTGTCTCCATATGAAGTGACCATAAAGACAGATTTGCCAAAGGTAAATTATAATTTTTTTTTTGTTTTTAAAGAAGTATAACTAACATGCTAATAATATTTATTTTGTATATCAGAGTTGCACTTTAGAAGATTCAGGAATCTTCATGTTAAAGTTAATCGAATGCTATTCAATGGGGATCCCATACTCAAGCAAAATTACAGAAGTCAGCGTCCAAGATATGAGGACAAAGTTAGCAGCTGACATTTTCCATGAGTTGACAGAATTTGCATGATTTTGTGTAAAGGTTTTTTATGACATTTGTATCTAAATTTCTCTATTTTCAGTTTCGTATATTAAATTCGTTTGATCTGTTTCAGTATTTGAATAGCTGATTAACAGCGCAAGACAAATATTTATAAGATTTTTAACACTTTTATACGGGTTTTTAAGGGTTTTTAAAGGATTTTATAACGATTTTGTAAGGATTTTATAACGATTTTAAAGGATTTTATACGATTTTGTAAGGAAGTATTTTGTAAGGTTTTTTAACAGTGTATTAAAGAGTATTTTATAACTGTACCGAAATCAATTTGCCAAGCATTTTTTTAACATTTTTATACGGATTTTTTAACATTTTTATACGTTTTTAACATTTTTGTAATATTTTTTTAACAATTTTAACGCCGGATAACAAAAAAAAACAAAATAACCATTTAAGGATTTTTATAATGATATTATAAGGATTTTTTAAGGATTTTATTACACCGAGAACTAAAAAAAAAAAAAAACAAAATAAGCCCAGAGAAAGGCCCACACAAAAAAGCCCAGTACCTTAAAATACCGATTTTATGAGTATCTTTTTTTCTTTTACTAAGAAAAAAAAATCTAGTCCTTCTTCTTCTTCTCTGAGACGACGAACCGTCGACAAAACTTGAAGAACATAGAAAAACTTCGGTTTTAAAAGGTAAATCTCTAACTTTAAAGGTCTTCGACGATATCTACTTAACAATGTATTCCGATTTTAGTTTAATTTTTCGAGGATAAAAACTGTATTTTTTGAATTTTTTTTTTGTTTAGTTCAGATCTTTGCGAAATCGGGTTTGTAATCGGTAAAATTCACTAAATTTAACCGTTTTCCACACTATCTCTTTCCGAAAACTAGTATTTTGAAGGAAAAACTGTATTTTTTTGAAGAAAAAATTTGGAAGTTTTATCAATTTAGGGCATATCTATGCGAAATCGGGTTTGTAATCGGTAAAAGTCACTAACTTTAACCGTTTTTGACATTATATCTTTCCAAAAACTAGTGTTTTGAAGGAAAAAAAAATGGGTTCCGGAAAAAAAAAACAAGGGTTTTACTGATTTTGTGTGAAAATGTAAATCGGATTTCGGATAAACATGGTTTTCGCATCTCAAAACGAATCCGTTTTCGTTTCCAGAAAAACAAATAGTCTGGGCAAAAAGTTGATTTATACGCTTTTTAAACGGATATATGTTGGCTTATGTGAGATTACTTTTTTGTTTTCTTTCTTTTTTTCTTCCAGATTAATTACTAATCATGACTATTTCAAAGAAGTTGAAACTGCCAGAAACAATTGTACCACAGCACGCTGTAAACAATGGGACAGTCCCAAAAATAGTTTTGCATGCAGCTAAAAAAACAGTGCTGACTGTTATCAAGGATGCATTAAGCCAAGAATGCTTCGAGAGGCTAAAAGCCAATTGCTTTGGGCCAATAATTGAGTATCTGCTGCAAAACGACATATGTTTCTCAAGAAATATTTGCGGTCACATTTTGAAAAGAAGACTTTCGACAACTAGATCAGAGGAGTTGTGGTTTCTTTTTGGAGAGCAACCAATGAGGTTCTCTTTGAGGGAATTTGTGATGATAACAGGATTGCCCGATGAAGATACAAGGAAGAGCGAGCCGTATGAGAGGATAATAGACCCTTGGATGAAGACTCAATCAAATTTGAAGAAACTCCTCATAACTTTGACTGAGACAGTTATGACGGACAACAAAAAACTTCGTCTAGCAGCGTTCTTAGTGGGGGAGTGGATTGTGAAAGCGAAGAATCCGTCTAATAATTTATCGCCATTGCATATGCAAAGAGCTGCATCTTTTGAAGAGTATTGCAGCAACAGTTGGGGAAGAATTGGATATACATCATTGGTTGAAGGCATTTTAAAAATTGATGCTGAGAAACTGTTGAATAATAAACTGTAAACCCTCGAAGGTTTTGCATTTGCCTTTCACGTATGGGCGTTAGCTTCAGTTGAGGAGCTAAGTAATGCATTTGGTAGAAGAGAGAATCTTCACCGTTCGCCACTGATTTTGCAGTGGACAGAAACCAAAACACCGACGGAAAAGGAAGTAGAAATAATCTCAGAGAAGCCCAAGGTACATATTACTTTACCAGAATATAAAGCTTTTCAAAAATTATTTCAACAAAAAATTCTGAAAGGATTTTATATGGATTTTTAAATGATTTTATATTACTTTTTAAAGGATTTTATATTGATTTTAAAAGGATTTTATATGGAATTTTAAATGATTTTATATGGATTTTTAAATGATTTTATATCGATTTTTAAATAATTTTATATGGATTTTTAAAACATTTTATAACGTTTTTTACAAGTTTTATGAAGATTTTTAACAATCGTTTAACGTTTTTAACAATTTTATAAAGTTGTTTTACACAGTTATAAAAATCTTTTGTCAGGTAAAAGTTTTGACTTTCATCAGTGACCCCGAAGAGTACAGTCATTTGGTCTTGCCAGCAGAGCCTGAGGACAAGGATCTGATCGATCTTGTTCAACTTATTAACGGAGGTTATAGGTTGAAGAAGGCCGACTAGAACAATGGCTGGGTAAAGATCGATGAACTTCCAATAACTAAAGAAGTTGGAAGTAGCAGTACCAGGTTTCATGCTTCTCCTGTCTATAATAGGAAACGATCAGGTGAGGAAGCTGAAACAGAAAATCCACAACGAAGAAGAATATGTCTAGATGAGAAAATTGATATAATTCTGAGTAAATGTGACAATCTTCTCAAACGTGTTGTGGTCATTAAGAAAGTTATCAAAGACAAACATGAACAGGAACAGGTAAATGAACTAACAACCCTAAAAAATAAATGTTATCTGTTGTATCTTGTATTGTATCTATAATTATTTATATTATATATTTGTTTTTGCAGGCCAATCGTCCAATGAATATTGATGATCATCAGATTTCTGATGACTTAAGTGACGGTGTGGAAATTGTTTTTGAAGAAAAGAATCAAGATAAAGAAACTGAGGTATAATACCTACAGATATTTTATACAGTTTATAAGTTTAAACATTGATTCTTTAAATTTGTTTTCAAGAATTATGACGAGGATCCTGTGGAAAATGTGGGAGTTGAAGATCACTATGAAGAAGACGAAACTTCCGCTTCTCATGCTAATCTGGTATGAATCACCTGATGTAAATATATAATAGTTAGATTCTTTGAAAGATTTTTTAAGGATTTTGTAAGGTTATTATAAAGATTTTTAAATAAATTTATAATGATTTTTAAAAGGATTTTATACACATTTTTAACACTTTTTAAACACCTTTTATAACGTTTTTTAATAATATTTTTAACACTTTTAAAAACATTTTATAACCCTTTACAAAACGTGTAGGCTGCGGAAGACAAGACTTCGACTGATCCCGTGGAGAATGTGGGAGTTCAAGATCAATTTGAAGAAGACGAAACTCATGCTTCTTATGCTGAACCGGTATGAATCGCCTGATGTAAATATAAAAATCTTATGTGCCTTATAAAAATCTTATGCAACTTACAAATTTTCTTATATATCTTACAATTAGATTGTGGAAGAAGTTGAATCGGATGAGGAAAATCTAGAACTTGAATCGGATGAGGAAGCAATGGACATAAGTGATGATGAGAGGGATGAAAGAGAGCCAGATACTGTGTATATATCTGGTGATGAAAATGAAAACATGCAAAACCAGAGCAGCCAGGGTCAGGAAAGCCAGGAAAAAAATAGCCAAGCACCAAGCACACAAGACCAGAGCTCCCAGGGGCAGCAAAGCCAGGGGCAGGCCTCCCATGGGCAGAGCTCCCAGGTGCAGCAAAGCCAGGTAAAGATGCCTGAAAGGGTAATTTTAAGTCAAGAAGAAAAACTGGCAATTGATCAAAAATTTGACGATTGGGTGAGGTATAAGACATTCACGGAACTGCTGCTGACATTGCACGAGGTATGTTTTATATTGACAAATGAAACCAATTTGCAAACTTCTAATATATCTAACTTATTATGATTTGATTGGATGTTCCAGATTATTTGGCCTGATAGTAATTGGAAAAAAATTACTATAAAGGATATTCAAACTTTACAAGGGGTGAGGAAATTGAAGAAAAAAGCAATGATCATCACTCATCCAGACAAACAGTCTCAAAGTGATGAAGAACGCATATACTTGGCAGACAAAATTACCAAGTGTATGAATGTAAGTGTGTTCATTTGTTAAGTGTTGGTTTTTTTAAAGTTATCTTCATAAGAAATATCTACTAAAAACATTTCGTTACAATTTACAGGTAGAATGGGAGATATTTGAAAATAGGACTTCGGGATTTTGAAAGCCAAGAAAGTGGAAGAAACATTTAAATCCATATGAAAAAATTTAAACGTTAGCAGCTTTTTGTGTAAAGTTAAACATGAATTTGTTATTTTGTTGTAGGACCATTTTTAAATTTGTTTGATCTGTGTTAGGCAAGAAAATCGGACCTATCACTTCTTGGATTTTATATGATTTTTTTAACATTATTATACGGATTTTTAACATTTTTATACTGTTTTTTTAACATATTTATATGCTTTTTACAATTTTATAAGGTTTTTTTAACAATTTTATTAGGTTTTTTAACGCCGGATCAGAAAAACACAAAGAAAAAAAAATAAGCCTAGGAAAAAAAGCCCTCTTACATTTATATATTAAATTGTTGTGAAAAAGGCCACACAAAAAAACCCACACAGAAGACCCACTTACAGTTATATATGCGGTCCTTTTTATTCTTTTACTAAAAAAAAAAATCTGAACTTCTTCTTCTTCCTCTTCTCTGAGAAAACGAACCATCAACAAAACTTGAAGAACTGCGTTTTTAAAGGTAAATCTCTAACTTTAAAGTCTTCGATGATATATATTTAACAATGTATTCGCATTTTAGTTTAAGTTTTCGAGGGTAAAAACTGTATTTTTTGAAGAAAAAATTTGAAAGCTTTATCAATTTAGGTCAGATCTTTGCGAAATCGGGTTTGTAATCGGTAAAAGTCACTAACTTTAACCATTTCCACGCTATCTCTTTCCGAAAAATAGTGTTTTTGAAGAAAGAAAAAAATGGGTTCAAGGAAGGAAAAAAAACAAGGGTTTTACTGATTTTGGTTGTGTATCTGTTTGTATGTTGGTTGTGTATCTGTTTAAAAATCCTTATAAAATGTTGGTTGTGTATCTGTTTGTATGTTCCTAATCTGTATGTTTGCTTTGATAGGGAAAGATATTGATATTTCACTGTAATTATAGTTATTGATTTTACTGAAAATTTTTAAGGATTTTTAAACGTATTTATAAGCCAACAATTTTAATGGTTTTAACATTGCAGTGATATATACTCAGAGTATATTCTTGATTGAGAGATGGCTAATCTAGCAAGTGATTTATACTCAGCGTATCTGGCCATATCAAACGTGCACAAACAAGTGTAAATAAATCGAGATCGAGAATCGTCTCCGTCGGCTGCTCCTACATCGATTGCTACAACAGTGTATCGTTCATGCATTGTTGTTGGATTCCGGCGATATCTGTCGTGGATATTAACAGAATATTGTGAATTGATGAAAATTGCACCAAGTCAACTGGTTCTTCGAGCTTGGGGACTGATCCATTCTCTCCAAGTCTTATCCGACCTAACAGGGTTTGATATCAATGGGAAGATGGTTGCACACTCATTTTGCCTTGTTAGTGTTGAAGGCAATTCACGACGATTTGACCTCCAACTTCGCGAAGGTGAAACATCTCCAGTTGATCCTCCAATGTGGCTTGATGCAAATGCTGATGGTGGAGATTTTTTCTATATCATCCACGATGGAATTGGAAGAGTACGTAGCTACTGGTCAGACATAGGTATGGACACTTATACACCTGTTTAAACCTATTATAAAGTCTGTTAAAAAAACATATAAAATCCGTAAAAAATCTTTTAAAAATCCTTATAAAATCATTTAAAAAATGCCACTGTTTAAACCTATTATAAAGTCTGTTAAAAACGTATAAAATCCGTAAAAAATCTTTAAAAAATCCTTATAAAATCGTTTTAAAATTTGTACAAAATGCTTATAAAATTTTGTTTGTCTATAATTTATGTAGGAGTTGTACCAGAGGATGTGATTCCTGATGAATCGTTCACTGAAACACTATACTTGCTGGAAGAACGTTTCAGAGAAACTGCCGTATTGCTGCACCCTTGTGTCGTGGACAAAACTTCACTAAACACATCTCTCAATGACCCATACATCCCCCAACGTGAGCCCCCGCTAAAACAATATTTTCATAGCTAAAAAATACAGTTCTGATTAGACTTTTAAAATTTTGTAACTTTGTTTTGCAGAGAATATTGATAATTTGGTAGCGGCACGTAACATGAATGATTTTTTTCAAGAAGTTCCGGATACGAGTAATGAGGAAGAGGTTTCTTCTGATGACAATGAAAGTTCTCCAGTTGCGCCTGTGATTGGTAGTTCTTCTCAGGTTGGTGCATTTTGCAGCATTGCAACATTTTTGTTAATAGGTTTATATGGTTTTTTTAATGCTTTTATAACATAGTTTTTAAACAGATTTTGTCTAAGAAATCAAACTTGTCTTCTGCTGACTATTCTTATTTGTTTTGTTTAGGTGCTTGTCCAGGCTGTTAATCCATCAGAGCTACTACGTGAACAGAATTTTTTGATGGAAGAAATTGAAGCAACCAAATTCCGGTTGGAAAAAATTCAAGCTCGTTACATCCAAATTCAACATTCTCTTCGCGGAACCCAGCCGAGAGATGAAACTGGATGCTCAAGGAATGTAAGAACCCAGCCGAGAGATGGAGCTGAATCCTCAAGGAATGTAAGAACCCGCCCGAGAGATGGAGCTGAATCCTCAAGGAATGTAAGAGGTCGTGGGTCTCGTCGGTCTACCTAGTTTTTCATTTATTTCAACCTTATTCCCCTGTAAAAAGATGCTTTTGAAAAATCACGATGCTTTTTTAATAGTTTTATAATGTTTTTTAACAATTTTATAAGGTTTTTTTAACACTTTTATAAGATTTTTTTAACGCCATAACAAAACAAAAAAAAAAGATAAAAGCTAAAAAACAAATAAGCTCACTTACATTTATATCTTAAACTGTTGTGAAAATAAAAATAAAATGCAAATAAAATGTTGATATCTAAGAGAAAGTTTGTAACTAAAAAAATATTTCAGTTGATTGGATTCACACAACAGCTTTTGTTGTGTCCAAGATTGCCACACCTACCACATTTGTAAGATTTGGTATTAGTTCGAGTCTTTCCATACTCCCAAACAGAAGGTATCCTTTTTTTCTTTCGTCTACCACTAGGAACACGAGTAGTAGGTGGTTTACAAACAAAAGCAGCAACATCGTCTGGAATGTCCCAAAACTTCCTATCACCAACTGGGCGAATACTCTCTGAATATGCTAACTTCCACCTGTAAGTTTAAATATTTATAAGCTTAATAAGGTATTTTAACGTTTTGTAAACAGTAATAAAAAAGAATTAAAAATACCTTTCAGTAGAATAAAAATCATCAACATAATCGTACTCTATTAGATTACCATGTTTTGCAGCTGCTATTGCATGAGCGCAAGGGATTTTTTCGATAGAAAACATACCACAAGTGCACGACCTATCTCCAAAATTCACAACATGTTTAAGCCGATCTCCTTTCACCTCAAATTCAGATCTATTAACTTGAGCAACTTCGAGATTGCGTGACAGTTCTGAACATTCCTTCTTCATCCTTTTCACCACATTATCTGTCACAGGATGCCTATGATTACTAGCCTCCTCACGTCGCTCATGAAACCATATAGTCAGAATCGATCTGATCGTCTCAAGAAGACACATTATCGGATAATCGCGGCTATCTCTCAGCATGGAGTTCAAAGGCTCAGCCAGGTTTGATGTCATTATATTGTACCGATTGGCTGGTGCATGAACCCGTGACCACTTCATAAAACCCACTTTCCACAAATATTCTCCCATTTTTGGATCTGCGAGCATGAGTTCCCTGAATATGAATACAAAAAACAGTGTTATAATAACTGATAATATTTATAAGAGTTTTTTAACATTTTTATAAGGATTTTATAAGGTTTTTTAATTTTTTTTTAACCCCAGTAAAAACAATTTAAAAAGCTTATAAATTTATAAGCACAGACCTGAAAGTTTCTTCGAAGTCATTTATTGTGTAAGCATCAGATGCCGTTGCTGCAACATGAATAAGAACAGAACCATGAAATTTGCTTTGAAGATTTTTACGCAAATGAAAATTGCATATCCCATGATGAGCAAGTGGATAATTGTTCAAAAGACCATTCTCAATAGACGCCGCACGATCAGACACAAATACTAAATCAGACTCGTCAGGGATAACAGTCTTCAACATCTTCAAAAACCAGTCCCATGATGCATCATTTTCAGAATCCACTATCCCAAAAGCAATAGGGTACAACTGGAAATTCCCATCCTGGGCTGAAGCACCAAGTAAAGTCCCTTTAAAATTTGCTTTCAAATGTGCACCATCGATAATAACTACTTTCCTCAACAACCTAAACCCTCTGAGTGATACACCAAACGCTAGAAATCCATATTTAAACTTGTTAGAAGAATTAACCTCTAACTGCGTCACAGTACCAGGATTCTTTAACTTTATCATGTGGAACCAGCTCGGTAACGATTCATAACCATCAACAGGTGTTCCCCTAGCAAGGTCGGTTGCATGCTCTTGAGCTCACCACGCCTTTGCATAAGGGATACCAAGTCCTAAATCATGCCTAAACATCTTCATCATCTGTTTAGGCTTAAGTCCACTCTTCCCTCCATCAAAATGGTGACTCACAATTTCACCTAATGTCTTTGCTGTTGCTTGACGATGATTAAAATTACTTAGTGAGCCATCACAACTATGCTCATCCTTTATATTGCGAATCACAAAACTTTCTGAGGCATAAAGCCTAGTTGCGCGCAAGCTCCAAATACATTTTTCATCAATGCACCTTAACAAAACCCTAAAACTGTCTGATTTATAGGTCTTAAACTCAAAGCCTTTCTTGATTGCATACGCCTTCAAAGCTCTAGACAAATCCTTTTTCGTCTTGAAACTCATCCCACAACACAACTCATTACCATTACTAAATGAATTTGAAGAACCACTTTCACACAGCCCAGAAGTTGGAAACTGAGGTAGTATCCGTTCTGATTCAAACACGCTCTATATAAAACAAAAGCTTATGCAACTTCAGTATATAAGGATTTTATATGGATTTTATACGATATTTATATAGATTTTATACGATATTTATATGGATTTTATACAGATTTTATGCGATATTTATATGGATTTTATATGGATATACAGATTTTATACAGAACTTCGAAGGGTTTTATACGGAAAAAATACCTTATTCGTAATTTGAGATAGAGGAGCAGGAGCAGGAGCAGGAGCAGGAGCAGCAGCAGGAGCAGGAGCAGTGAAACGAAGTTCGTTACTGTCTTCATCTATCAATATATGTGAATTCATTTCTGCCTACAAAAATACAGAAGGCTTGACAAATCTATTTAGCCAGAAAAAGAGAGATAACATTGAAACACAAAAGTTGGTAGAACTAAACTGTAGAAGCAAAAGTAAACTGATAGTCGTTTCTATTTTCCATGTTGCTTTGTTCTGTCATTGGATATGAGCTTGTTTGTCCCTGTCACAAAAAAAAAACATTAAACAAACTTATTCGTGAATGCTAAAAACACAAAATCACATCTCTCCATAAGTAGTTATCAAAACATACCTCATCCACAGACACATATAAGTGAATACGCCCTCCACTCTCTACAAACTTGTTCATGAATGCATGCAATTGCCTGTCGTTCCTAATATACATCGGAGGAAGATGTGTTCTATCTGGTAACATGTAACTAAGCTTGACAAAACTTCCACACACAACAAAATCTTCTGACACAACACGCAATAAATCACTATAACTAATATCTTCATCGACAAAGCTAAGAGATGATCCCCTTTCAACATCAAACATAAAATCCCAATGTCTGTCATCCATCATCCTCCATAGTCCACACAAAGAATACAACTCAACCATTAATGCCTGGTAAAAGAAATTAAAGAAGATTATATAGAAATTAATCTTATAAGGATTTTTAAAGGATTTTATACGATTTTTTAAAGGTTTAAAAATCATGAATATGACTGAATTATTAATCAATTAAGTTTGCTTAGCCGCCTGTAATGCTAATCTGATATATTTTATAAAAAAATTATAAGGATTTTTACAGTTGTAACTTGATGATCAAATCAAACGGAGAAACAGATTATAACCTTAATTGTAATTCCGACTCGACGATGGAGGTGAAATCCGACTCTGTAACAACGAATACCGACTTCACAGAAAAATCTGATGCCCAGAAAATCCGAGATTCAGATCTGTGCGAGAAAGAAAAGAGGGAGAGAGATCGAGATGGCAAAGAGATCTCTCTATGTGAGAGCGACAGAGATATCGAGATCACAGAGATATCGAGATCGCAGAGAGATCAAAATCGAGATTGCAGAGAAATTTCTCTCCCTCTTTCTCTCGAGATCGAGATCGAGATCAATATCGCAAATAGGGAGAAAGAGATCTGAGGGAGATACGTTTTTAGGAGAGGGTAATTTAGGGATATTAAAAAAAGAGAATGGCATTTTTGCAAAACTTTTAAGAAGGTGGCATTTTTGTAAAGTGGCATAGGAGTTGTGGCATTCCTTAAAATTTTTCTAAATAAATTTATCTTTATTTTTTTATGTATATTTACAATATTTTATTTTAATTTTTCGTTTTTCAGATTAAAGTTTGTTATAATTATTTTTGTCATAAATAAAGTTTGAGGACATAAATATTTTTATAATAAAGATTTACCAAATTTTTTAAAAGATATTATATTATGTTTTGTGACTAAATATTCCAAAATTTATAAAACCCATGTATATATATATTTTTCCTAAAGAAACGTTTTTAAACATAAAAATATTTGAAAATAAAAAAATATGAGTTATAGATAATGAAAAGTGACATTTCAAAAATGGCATTTCTAAAATAAAAGGTTTCAAAAATCAATTTAACAATGACATACTATGTTTAATGTTAATAAAAAAACTATGAAAATTTCAATATGAAATAAAAAAAATTCGTTGAATGAGTGAAATTGATCTCTAAATCTAATATTTTCCTAATTATCCCATAAAATTCTTTGTAAAGAAAATTTTCTATTTTTTAAAAAGATGATCAAAGGGTTTAGTCTTTTATGAGAGGAATCTCAACTTTTTATAATAAATTACGCACTCTCATATATAGATTATTATATATTTTATTTGACATATTTAAGTATATAAAATAAAAAAATTAGAATAATAAAATGGTAAACCTAAACTTCTAAAAATTTATATTATTAAAAAAAAAAAGTTTACGACAAAATATCAGTAATAATATCTATAGTAAAAATCAAAAAATACATATTTTCACATGTTTAAAGTATAATTTTTTAAAAAATATATATTATAAATGAATTATCCGTGTGTACGTGGGAGAGTCGCCTAGTAATATGTAAAACTAAAGTACTATTGACTACTCTAAGGATTATTATTAGGAGAAAATACAATAAATGAAAAAATGTGTTGATAAGCATTGATCCGATGAAAGATGAAAAAATATGGTGACAAATCCTTTATACTTTGTTTTACATTTGATAAGATGAAAGTATTATAATCCTATAGTGATAAAATCCTTTGTGTTTACCTTGATGGAAAGCTACAGAGTATTATGTTTGGTCGACATACATTTTCTTGTGCAAAAGAACAAATTTTAAAACTTGCAAGAGAGGTAAGGAGAAAAATATGATTTCAATGGATGTAAAATGATTTGGAAAGAGATGACTCAATTTTCTTAGAGATTTCAATAAACTTAACAGGAGCTCAAAATTGTAAAACGTAATGGTTTCCACAACTTTTATAGCTTGTATAATGACTGCTTCTCTAGCATGAAAGTATCTTACAAAAATTGGTGCTTTGTTACTGTCTGCATACTCTATAGCCCTCTACTTCACGTATTCGACTCTCTCTCCTCATCATCAACAGATTTCTGAGACTCCACGTACTTTTTGAACAAAAACTGAGAGTACAAAGGCACAAAATGATTAAAAATCTGGAGTAATCAAATCAAACACACTTTGTAACAGAGATATTCTGGTGAAGTAATAAGGTTATGGCAAACGTTTATTTTCTTAGGAGGCAAGCTCAAGCTAATGGTTCTCTTGAATAAAGATCTGATAACATCCAGTACTCTGATATGAATTTAATGTGCTTATAGCGCAGCAAGGCTTTCTGCAAGTCCGCATTTGAAACTTAAGAATGCCTTCTTCGTTTTGCTTTAGAGAACTTTGTACTTTCCTTAACCAAACCTAAAAAAAATATCAGATTAAAAAAATGTTAAAAGAGTGAAGAACCTACCCTGGCTTTGAGAGATAAAGATCAAATAGCACGTACCTTGCAGGATTGCTTGAAGTTCTTGATCATCTCATAAAGCAGTTTATCAGCCAATTTATATTGCTCTGTCAACAAATGGATTAGAATAATAATAATAATAATAATTAATTGTTACAAAGAAGAGGTACCTTGTAATTCACATATATTGTATGAAATGAGAACGTCTTGTCTGTACAATTCTCTTCTCCAATTTGCTCTTGTCATTGTCGTAACCTGCACAAAGAAAAGATATCTCCGGGATTTTAAGGATAAAAATTTTCTGAGTGGTGATGAATTTCAATTGATAAAATATGTAGAGAAAGATGAAGCAGTTTCAATGAGATCGTGATAACACCGAGGGTTAACTAAAAAAAATTAAGGATTTTTACAGTGATTTTGTTGTTAAAAATATGAGGTAGTTTTGTTTTACCTACGATCAGAGGAAGTTATTTTGTTTTTATATACAATTTATTTTATTTTATTCCATGCACGTTGGTAATAGCACACAACCACACAGCAACAGCAGCAGACGACAACACCAACAACAACAACAAACAACAAATACACCTTCTTCTCTCAAATCAAACTCTCTGTATTTTTTTCTTTTAAGAGGCGTAAAAACTCCAGACATCGTGCCTCTCTTTATACATATAGAAAGCACCTCTTTAACCCTAAACAACTTCCTTTTTATTCATAATGAAAAGTTTTCTTTTTGACCTTATCCTCTCTTTATTCTTCTCTTGAATATATTCTTCAAATCTCTTTTCCCTTTCTCCCAAACAAATATATTCTTCATTTTTCTAGCTTAACCCACGCCAATACTCAAGCTCCTCTTCAGCAAAAGTATAGCTCAACTTGGTTATGCACTTCTTGTAGTACTCTTTGTAGTATTTCCCACTTGTACAAGGAAAACTCCAAATAAATCCTCTTCAATCTCTCCCTTTTTTACTATGTATATGAACTCAACACTTATATGGCATCGTCACCAATCACACAAGCATACAAACAACACCAATCTCCCCCTACTGGAGTCACATCATGGTTAAAAATTAATTGAAGACCGTCCCCATTCAAATCGACGAGGTTGATAGCCCATAACACCATTTCCATAGAGATCATCTTTCTTGACCCATACGTTCTTGAACCCTGGACCTTCATCACTGAACCTTTGAATATTTCTGAAACAATAACGTTGAACATGTCCTTCAACTCCACAACGATAACATGTAGGACCACAAAATCTCCCATCATAAGCTTGCTCCATTTGATTATTTTCCTTTAATAACTTGAAACATCTAGGCCTAATAGGGCCAGCAACTCCACAATAATGACAAACAGGTCGAAAAACTCGTCGAAGTGCACTCTGAAATTCTGAAATTTTCCTTGTAGCAATTGTAGTCTTCGTAGCAATTGCAATCCTTGTAGCAATTATGGGTTTTGGCTCTGTAGCAGATATATTTGCAGTCTCTCTTCTTCCCCCAGACACAAAAACAGTTTCAGTTTTTGCAGATTCTCCATTAAATCTAAGACCATGTCGCTCCATAGGATTTTTCCCAATATTCAAATGATGATCTAGCTGATTTATACCATTATTAAGCATTCTCAATTGCTTTTGTGTCTCTTCCAGCTGAAATCTAGCTTGAGTTGCTTCTTCTTCAAACTGAACTGCATACTTTTGTGCTTTAGCAACTTGAGCTTCTAGCTTGACCTTCTCCTTAATCAACAACGAATTTTCTTCAACCAATTTGTGTCAATGTTCATACAACTTCTGATAGTTCTTAGCAAATTTTCCATCACTAATAGTCTCAACATCACTATCATTTTCATCGTTGCCACTCTCAGATGTGGATTTTGCTGCAGATCCTGCCGCATGTCCTTTTGCGAATTGTTGTAGGTCCTGTTGCAGATTATGTTACAGAACTGGAGACAAACATTGTATACGCCACAAAATTCGTCAAAGCTAATTCATCATGTGAATCAATGTTCGAATCACTCTTGATACTAGTCAGCGCCTTCTTCTTCTGCTTCAGCAGATTTGCACATTCAGATTGAATATGCCCAAAGCCTTTGCACTCAAAGCACTGAATGTTCTTCGATGTATAGTCCACCTCTTCAATTTTTCCATTCTCTTTCTTCGTCTGCATCTGCGTTAGGTACTTAGCAAATTGTATTGACAACAAGGCCATCGAATCTTCAACATATGCACTCTTTTGAATAGTTCCAACATCACTAACTTTCTGCTTCTCTTTTTCTTCAGATGCCTTGTTTAATTCAAAAGCTTTCATAATCCCAAAAAACTCATCAAAAGCTATTTCATCAAGATTATGAGTCTCTTCAACTACATAAATCTTTGACTCAAACTTTAAAGGCAGTGATATCTTCAATTTTTCACCAACTTCTTATCCTTGTACTGCTTTCCAAAAGCAAACGACTAATTCGATATGTCACACAATTTAACACTAAATTCAGCAACAGATTCATTTTCTTCCATCCTCAAATTCTCAATCTGTGAAGCCAACATGTCAAGTTTGGTTCTATTGACACTAATAGTTCCCTCAAACATGTTATCCAACGTCTTCCACGCCTTCTGCGCTGATGCACATTGAGAAACCAGCTTGAAGTGACTCGAATCAATAACATTGTAATGATGCACAGAGATGAAGGCGAGAAAGCAAAAATGTAGAGTTAGAAGACATGAGAGCAACAAAGATGAACAGAGAGTGAATGCTTTGCAGTATTTAATTTTTTTGAGTAATTCTCATAAGGATTTAGAGATTTTATGGTTGAGATGATCATGGAGAATGGTATCAATCACCCGTAAGAACTAAAGGAACTTCTGGTTTTTTTTTATCTAAGACTAAATACCAATGAATATCATGACATGATCAGCAATGTTTTTCAACAGGTTCATAATGATTTAAATTTTCATTATTTTGGTGCTGAGTAGTAAATTAAAGATATGTGCATGATTTATCATTCTAATTTGTGAATAATTAACGCTTCTATGATGTAATTGTCTCCTAACTTCATGCTTCATGGTATAACTATAACTAAAAGCAATGCTATAAAATTTGAAAGAACAATTTACATTTGTTTTAAGAAAGTTTACCATGTTTAGCGGATTATTCGACCTTCACCAGCTTACAACTCATAAACCACCCCTTCGACTTCAATCATATTACATCCAAGCTTCTCGTTTATTCTTTTTGCTCTCATATTATTCCTCGCCTCCATAACTTCATCCCATCTTCCATTAGAGGCATACAATCTTAACATAATATGAACTCGCATGTGGATTAAGATCCAAAACGCATATGCTTTAAGGTCTGAGCGGTGGAGCGATTACTCTTCTGTCAATCGCTTCAATGAATAAAAGTAAATGCGCTACTCAGGTCTCGATTTTACCGATGGCTTCGTCTTGTTTCTCTATCTCTACGTCCTTACGGTATTTGACTGAAATTTATTGTTTTAGTGGAATTCAAATGGGCGCAAAGAGAGGAAGAGGAAGAGGAAGAGGCCGATAACAACCACGGATTTGAAGCCTCGATGTCCAGAGAAGAGAAAAGAAATCATCGTCGATGTTACCTTTTTCAATTTGTGAGGACATGTGTCAAGCATAAAGGATGCCACGTGTCAATCAAGTGGAGAGTGTTGGCCCTTTTTTATATAGTAGATATATATATATATATATAGTTTTTCCTATTAAAAACGATTTTGAAGTTTACTATAGAAACAAGTAAACAACTGGCAACAACGCTTCAACTCTGCAGAGCTCCACTATCATCAGCAATTCTTCTACTCCTCCTCCTACACATCAAATGATCAGTCGAGGTAAAGATGGAATCTCTAAACCTAATCCAATATATGTGCTACTAGCACACAAAGTAACATATCCGAAACCAAAGATAGTCACTAGTGCTCTCAAACACCCTAGATGGAATGGTGCCATGAAAGAAGAAATGGACACCTGTCATGAGACTCAAACATGGTCTCTAGTTCCATTCACTCCTGATATGCATGTATTAGGCAGTAAGTGGGTTTTTAGAACCAAACTTGACGATGATGGAATTCTAGATAAACTTTGTGCTAGAGTGGTAGTAGAAGGTTTTGATCAAGAAGAAAGAATTGATTACCTTGAGACATATAGCCCTGTTGTGAGGTCTGCAATAGTGAGAACAGTCTTACACACTACTACTGTGATGAATTGGGAAATCAAGCAAATGGACGTGAAAAATGCTTTTCTCCATGGTGAGCTCTCTGATACTGTGTACATAACATAACCTGCAGGCTTCGAAGACCCCGCCAAGCCAAATCATGTGTGCTTATTACATAAAGCCATCTATGGTCTAAGCATGCTTCTAGGGCTTGGTTTGATAAGTTTAGCAGCTATCTTCTTGAGTTTGGCTTTGTCTGCAGTAAAAAGGATCCTTCTCTCTTTGTGTACATGGTTGGGAATGATGTCATCATGCTTTTCCTCTATGTGGATGACATGCTTATAACCGAAAATAGCTCCAAATCTCTCACTACCTTTCTTGCTTATCTATTTCAATGCTTCAGAATGAAAGATTTGGGACAACTGCATTACTTCCTTGGCATTCAAGCTCACTTTCATTCCTCTGGCCTGTTTTTATCTCAACAAAAGTATGTTGAAGACCTTCTAGCGGTTGCAGGTATGAGTGATTGTGCCCCAATGCCTACACCTTTGCCTCTGCAGCTAAATCCTGTCCCTGATCAAGACAAACCGTTTGAAAATCCTACCAACTTCCGGAGTCTAGCTGGTAAACTTCAGTACCTTACCTTGACTAGACCAGACCTACAGTTCTCAGTGAACTATATTTGTCAGAAAATGCACTCACCTAGAGTCTCTGACTTCGCTTTATTAAAAAAGATTCTCCGCTATGTGAAAGGCACAATGGATATGGGGATCTTCTTCAACAGAGATACTGATTTCGCCCCCACAGCATACAGTGACAGTGATTGGGCAGGCTGTCCAGTCACAACAAAATCTACTGGTGGCTTCTGCACCTTCTTAGGAAACAACCTAATCTCCTGGTCGTCACTCAAGCAACCTACTGTCTCTAAAAGCTCAACTGAGGCTGAGTACATGTCATTGTCTGATACGGCCTCTGAGATCACTTGGCTCTGCATTATCCTCAAGGAAATGGGAATCCCTCTGTCTGAAACACGTGAGCTATATGGTGACAATCTCTCTTCAGTCTACCTTACGGCAAATCCTGCTTTTCACAAGAAATCAAAGCACTTCGAAACACACTACCACTATGTGCGTGAAAGAGTTGCTCTTAGTGCTTTGGTGGTCAAGCACAATCCGGCTCATCAGCAAATAGCTAATATCTTCACCAAGTCTCTTCCGTACAACGCCTTTGTCTCTCTCAGGTACAAACTCGGTGTTCAACGACCTCCCACACCAAGTTTGAGGGGGATGTTAAGACAAAGGGAAACACTCTGTCTTAAATAGAGTCACTCAAGCAAAACGACACCGCAACATCAAACGGGTCAAAGGTGAAACAGGCCCAAGTCTTAAAGGCCAACGAATTCAAGCCTGAGAAGAAAACAAACGAGCAACGGTCTTCTTCTCTAACACCAAAACACGGCAAAGGAAAAGAAGCAGAGCAAGAAAGGACAACAAGGCGTACGGCCGGTCAAACAGCTTTATCCAACCGATACGCTCCACTGTTATCATTAGAGCAAGGCGATCTTGATATCTAACACTTGTCAGAAGATCTACTGTGTAACCTAGAGCTAACCTTAGTTCAAACTCTTATATAAAAGAAAACTTTGATCCAATTGTAAGAAGCTAATTTCATCCGATTGTAAGAAGCTAAGTTAAGATATATCAATAAAGATCTTTTCTTCATCTAGTCTAAAGGCTGAGTTTTGATTCTACTTTCAAATTCTACGATGTTTCAAATGCGGATTAAAAACAAAGCAAAAAGTCAAATTGATGCTCTAATTATCATCAACATCAAGGAGTAGAGTTAAATGACCCCAAATCTGTACATATGATACTTTGGGGATTCAAACTGTTAACTAAGGTCAGGAAACAAAGATCTAAGTTTTGGTCAATTCGCAAGAAGTACAAAGTGTAGACTTAGAAAGAAACAAAAAACAGAGTAAATGTGAAAAATGGGAACCTTACAAAGAAGAGAAAAGAGATGGATTTATGGATCACTCAAAATGAAGAAGAAAGTGATTCTGATATGTAGCAATGGAAGCAGAAGCTGAGCCATAAGCAAAAGCGTGATCACGATCGTCTTCTTCTTGATAGAGCAAATGTAGCGGAGGAGGAAGACATAGAAAAGTCAAGAGCCATAAAGCGAATCGACCTAATTGCTGGATCGGGAAGAAACATACAAGCTCAATCATCTCGCGGCTGCTAATGCGATCCGACGGTGGAATCCGACGTAATCGCTGCCAAATCTCCGCCGACAAATGGGCTACCGACACAACAGTGCGGCCGTTGAACACCATATGTCCGTACTGTATTTGTTCAGAAAACGTGTAAGAGATGATGATTCCGTCGGATTTGTCTGTCTGCCACATTGACTTGAATATTTCTTCATCATCATTACATATCTGTTAGTGCCTAATCCGGTTAATTTGTTCATCGAAAAATATATTCAGAAATTAAATTGGCATCTACCCATTAATTTAATTTTGGACTTTCGGTTTAAATGTGGTTTAACTAAGGAATTGGCCATCATACCATATTATCTAGTTCTATCATTCATGTCTTCGGATCGGGTTCCGAGTTTTTTGAATAGAAAAACTTTAACCCCGTAAAAGTACCTATGAATTTTCGATTCGGGTTCGAATCGATCATATTTGATTGCGGGTAGCAGGGCCGGCCCAAAAGCAAATGATGTCTAACGCTGGAAAAAAAAATTATGCCCCTTTAATACAAAACCAAGATTCGAACCTTGGTTGCTAAAAGAGAAAGAAGGAGCCTAAACCAGTACACTAACTCAACTTGATTCGAACCATGTTAATGATGCCCTTGTTTTTGCTAATAAATATTGATGCCTAACGCATTCGTTTTACAAGCGTTAAGCCAGGGCCGGCCCTGGCGGGTAGGTTCGGCTCAAAAAAATTATACCTATAAATACCCAAAACAATTTGGTTTTCATTCGGATTGGTTCGGTTCCATCATTTTTTTATCAAACACTACCCAAAAATACCCATAAATAACTGAAATATCTGAAAATTATAATAAAAGTAACCGAATTAACCGGAAAAAACTACAAAAAGAAAATTATAAATATACCCAAATTTTATGAAAATACCCAACCTAAAACTAAAATATCCATGGATTAAATTATGTTACGGGTATTTCGGGTATCCGTTCGAATCTTGGGTAAGAACCGGACCCGAACCGATATCTGTGGGTATAAGATATTTCTATCAATTGGGGTAAAACTGCTAGAACAGAATCCGATCCAAACCGAGTTTTTCGGGTCAGTTCCATGTTGGGGTTTTCGGTCCGGGTTTTGCGCCCAGGCCTAGTATTATCTTCCTAATACGACATCGTTTCATAGAGAATGATGAAATCGATCATATTCCTTTTATGCGTGTGTTTATGGGTTTTGTTCTCTAGTTAATTGATGAAATCTTTTCTTCTTTGTAACAAAACTCCGTTTACTTCTGAGACAAGTGAGAATGATGGAACTCGCAAGCTACTGTCTCTTTGTTCTACAAAGGAACACTCTTAATTTAACTCATAGCTCTAATTGATCCCTAACAATTAATCTGTTGTAGCCTTAATGATAAAAGAGAAGCTATAGAACAAAAGGGAGACGTGTCTTTCAAAACATGCTTAGCTACTCTTAGAGAAATCAAACAATCTATTAATAAGTTGTAGACTTAAAAGTGAGAATGATGTGACTCGTTAGTAGCCTATATATGCCTTGTTGAGTCTGTCACAAATGACAGTATTATAATATAAGCTTCGAGTTTGAACTAGTTATGAAAAATCGATCTGAGTGAATTGCAGCAGCAATGTGTGAAGCTAGTTCCTATTCGGGCACTCGAGTTTCAGGCTGTATAACATCAATGTCAAGATTTTTTTGTGGCATCTCTCTATCTCTTACATTACTAATTCACGCATCAGTTCAAGCAACAACATCAATTACTCATGTAAATCACTAAACCCTAATCCCTATCATTTGTAGATTTATTCATGATTGGCTTTGGTATGTCATTTTTGCGATTTTTTTTGCAGGTCTACGTTGTATATTTAGGTGCTAACCGGCTAAACCACGCTGCTTTAGCATCAAGTCACCACCTTCATCTCCTATCCAAAGTATTTACAAGGTTCCTTTTATCTTTTTACCTTCTTCAAAACTCAAACTTCCTTCTCTAATATAGTTATTTTTCCTCTATTGCAATAATCCTCTAACCGCGAATTTTGGACATCTTGTTGTAGCAAAGTAGATGCGGAAAGATCGATGTTGTACAGTTACAGCTATGGCTTCTCAGGTTTCTCTGCAAATCTCAACTCAACACAAGCTGCTTCTTTAGCAAGTAAAATACTTCCATTTTTTATTGTATCAATTTATGGCGGCAAAATTACTAAAGAATTGGTTTTGGTTTTGGTTTTGGTTTTCTTTGACCAATTATACGTTTTAGTGGAATCAGTAACACATATAATCCATTCGAATCCATTTTTTTATCAACACTATCCAAAAATACCCATAAATAACTGAAATATCTAAAAATTATAATAAAAGTAACCGAATTAAAAAAAAAATCACAAAATAAAAATTATAAATGTACCTAAACTTTATGATAATACCCAACCTAAAACTAAAGTATCCATGGATTAAATTATGTTGCGGGTATTTCGGATATCCGTTCGAGTCTAGAACCGGACCCGAACCGATATCCGTGATTATAAGATATTTATATCAAATGACGGGGTAAAACTGGTAGAACCGAATCCGATCCCAACCGAGTTTTTCGGGTCAATGACTTGCTAAATTGCTGTCATGAAAACCGTTTTTGGAATCGATTTTGTTTGAAAATCTGAACATAGACCGGTTTGGTTAACCGGGAAAACAAATTTAGAAATGGGCCAGGTCATAACGGTTTTCAAGAGCAAAAGCTTGAAGTTGCACACAACAAGGAGCTGGGATTTCTTAGGTCTCACCGTCGACAATGGCGGTCGTACTCCTCCTCCGCCTCAGCTCGCCTATGGCTCCGACGTCATTGTTGGAATCTTCGACACTGGTTTTATCTCGGACTCTTTCCTATTTCAGAACTCTTAATGTTACCATTTCGTTGAAATTTTGTTGCTTTCAATTAGGGATTTGGCCGGAATCGGAGAGTTTTAGGGAACCGCCAGAGGCGAAATCCATACCTTCGTCGTGGAACGGAAAATGCGTCGGAGGGGAAGATTTTGACCCATCCGTACATTGCAATCGCAAACTCATCGGTGCTCGATTTTACCTCAAAGGATTCGAGCAGACGTACGGCCGGATCGACCGTACACGAGATCCGGAATACCGATCGCCACGCGATTACCTCGGTCATGGCACACACACAGCTTCCATCGCCGTCGGATCCGTTGTCCACAACGTCTCGGGCTTCTCCGGTCTAGGAAGCGGCACCGCTCGCGGCGGAGCTCCATCGGCGAGGCTAGCAGTGTTCAAGGCGTGCTGGGGGAAGGATCTGGAAGGCGTTTGCACTGAGGCTGATATCTTAGCAGCTTTCGATGACGCGCTCCACGACGGCGTCCACGTGATCTCGGCGTCTTTCGGTTTGTCGCCGCCGCTATATCCGTTTTTCGAGTCGAGCGCAGATATCGGAGCCTTTCACGCGGCGGAGAGAGGAATCAGCGTTGTTTTCTCTGGCGGAAACGACGGGCCTGATCTCGGCGTTGTTCAGAACGTCGCTCCTTGGGCGATTTCCGTTGCAGCTTCCACAGTTGATCGGAGTTTTCCCACCAGAATTGTTATCGACGGCAATTTCACTCTCACGGTACTGACATTAAAAAATCCTGAAGGCAAATCAAACCTTCCTTTGTGTACCAAAATCTAATCCAAAAGATCGATTCTTGATAGCTCAGAACAAAACTTCGAACTATTCCATCTTTCAGGGTCAGAGCTTGATTTCTCAAGAGATCACTGGTAGATTAGCTGCTGCAACAACGTATTTCAATGGAGGGTAGGTGCTAAAATTCCTTTAAATTCAATTCGTAGCTTATCAGTTGCAGTAGTGTATTACAGTAAGGACTTTTATGTGCAGGGTTTGCAAATGGGAGAACTGGTTGAAGAAATTGGCCAGTGACACAATAATTCTGTGCTTCTCTACTTTGGGTCCGGTTCAGTTCATCGAAGAAGCACAAGCTGCTGCCATAAGAGCGAACGCATCAGCGCTAATATTTGCAGCCTCACCCACCAAACAGTTGGCCGAAGAAGTAGACATGATCCCAACAGTTCGTGTTGATATTCTTAATGGGACAAGGATCAGGAACTATCTTGCTCATTTGCCTACGTAAGCCTCATTATTTGGCTATACATTGTGTTTTCATGCATTAAGCTGATATTTGGTTATTAGATACCTTTTGGTAATAATCAAATGTGCCAGTGTGTTCTTGTTAGCTTACTCATTTAGATTCATTTTGGTAATAATCAAGAGTGCCAGTGGTGAAAATTGGACCAAGCAAAACTGTTATCGGAGGGATCACAGCACCTTCCGTTGCATACTTCTCTTCGAGAGGACCTAGCTCACTATCACCTGATATTCTCAAGGTAAAATCATATCTACTTTTGGTTTATTCAGTTTGATGCACCAACCGTTGTGCTGAAGTAAGTGAGATAGTGAGTGAATACTAGAACCAGATTCCTCAGCTTTGTGAATATTGGTTTTTGGTGTATCTATGGTGTGTGCAGCCAGATATTACAGCACCAGGTATTGGGATATTATCGGCATGGCCTCCCAAAACTCCACCTACACTGTTACCAGGAGACCACCGATCTATTGAGTGGAATTTCCAGTCGGGAACATCAATGTCATGTCCTCATGTGGCTGGGGTTATGGCGCTTCTCCAGTCAGCTCATCCCGACTGGTCACCAGCTGCAATCAGAAGCTCTATCATGACCACAGGTTCCGTTTTTAATAGACGCACATTTTCTACTTGCAAACCCAAATCTGATAACGATCTGTTTTTTTCTGTTTCCAGCGGATACGAGAGATACGAGCAATGACTTGATCCTCTCTGGTGGATCCATGAAGTCCATTGACCCATTTGATATCGGGGCCGGGCATATTAACCCTTTGAAAGCCATGGACCCAGGCCTGGTTTACAGTATCAAAACCGAAGACTATGTGCTCTTCTTGTGTAACATTGGCTATACAGACCAGCAAGTCAAATCCATGATTCTCCCCTCCGATTCCGTTACATGTCTTCCGTCTCACTCATATCGAACCAATGCAGATTTCAACTATCCATCTATTACCATACCGAACCTGAAATTCACCAGAACCATAAAACGTACTGTAAGCAATGTTGGTCCAAACAAAAACACGGTTTATTTCGTGGACGTCATTAAACCAGCAGGAGTAGAAGTTGCAATCTGGCCGCGGATTCTTGTGTTCTCGAGGTGTCAACAAGAACACTCATATTATGTTACATTCAAGCCCACCAAGATTCACTCTGGTCGATATGTATTTGGGGAGATTATATGGACAGATGGGTTTCATCGAGTTAGAAGTCCATTGGTTGTGTTCTTAAGCAACAGTGATTTTTTTGCAAGCAGTTAAGAAAGACATGTAATGCTAGGCTCACGTTGAAAGAGTTATGGTACGTTCTGTTTGAAACCAAGATTTCACGGGAACAAACTACAAAATTGCAACTGATGGTAAAACATGTTTAGTGCATTTAATCATTTTAAATGGTTTTAAACACAAACACTGATCAGTCTTATAGAGGTTTTTCCTAAACCAAAGTACCAAACTAACAACATTCAGAAGGTTCTCTCCTTGCCGCTCACATGAATTATTTGAAATTTTTCCAAAATACTTGTCAGGATGTTGATAACTATTCAATGTCTTGTCAAGAAAACCTATGTTCCTCTTTGTTTTCCCAATTGTTGTTATTCATCTCAAGAATTCCATGACATAAATCTTATACAGAGTTTCTTCTATCATGTCTGAACATGGACACTTGGTGGGATATATTTACAGCATACCGGAGGGAATGAAATGATAATAAATTGGGTAGTAACAAAACAAGGCCTCAGAGATCTTGGTGGTTAACCAATCATCAATTGAAGAAGAAGATTCTTGCATCATCAAGAGTAGCAAATATTTTCTTACATCACTGGCCATCCAAAATATATCGACACACATCCCAGAAAAAAACGAAGAAAATTTTGGATTATTTGTATAATAAAAATGATGGTTTTTCAGAAGCAGCTGGTTTGTAATCTCATCTTTCCCGAAGGAAATCAATGGGAATCCGAATGATTTCTTTCGTCATGAAGAACCAACATATTTAAAGATTCATATAATAACCCAAACGAACGGAAAATCAAATTCGGCGGGGAAAAAGAGACCAAAATAACGAGTATGGTATGATGATGAATGAGTCAGAAGTAGCTGGTTTATGATCACATCTTTCCCGAAGGAAATCAATGGGAATACGAAAATATTTTCGAAAACGATTAAAATATGTAAGTAATATGGATTAGACACAACACTCAAATTGATGGGCTTCGTCAAGTCATGCCCATTCAGAATACAAAGAGATAGAGGGATAACTATGGGTTGGGCCGAGCAAAGCCCATATCAAAATCTGTTAAAACAAAGTTGTTACAAACAGATTTACAAGGGAGCATACATATCAAGGAGGAGATCGAGATGGAGCATACATATCAAGGAGGAGATCGAGATCAAGATCGAGTGATAAGTGTAACAACCATCATCTTCAACATTACTCTCTCTCTCAAGCTTCTTTTGTAACCTCTCTCTAAGACTCTCTTTGTAGAACCCCTAGAACTCGAAAATTGCCATTGATAAGGCGTGTGTAGCTCTCATTTCTTTGATATAGTGGAGTTTGGGAGGAGAGGCTCCCACGAGTCACCGGCTGGGAACTCGTTAAGAGGTTGTGTTCTTTACTTTTGAGCTCAATCCGATTCTACATACAAGGAAAAGAGATCGTTAGGTTTCTTATTCCGCAAGTAATAACTCTACAAGTGGTATTAAAGCTGTTGGTTGATTGCTCAGAAGGATAGGGTGAGGAAAAGAGAAGATCAGAGGAGTGGATCTTACCGGAAAAATGAGTTTCTGGTGATCGGATTCACTGGGATTGCGTCGGGATTGAATCCTGTCTAAGGATTGCTACTGCGAGTTGAAGGGAGAAAGAAGATCGCAGATCTTTGGTAGATGATCAAAGGCTTTTGATTGTTGGAGGCCAGATCTGCAAACAAGAAGATTTTGAGGACTCAAATTGAGAGGAAAAACAAGTTAAAGATAAGATCAAAGGTTCATAGAAACAAAGTCTAAGGGAATCAGATTACCTTAGATTATCAGGTGTTTTCTACTTCTCTTTGTGAATCTTTATTGTGTTGGTTGAGTTGATTCAACTGTGTTTGCTACTTGGGTTTGTTTTTTTTTGTTGTCTTTGTTGATTCTGCAGGTCTGCAAAAGAACAAGAAAACATCAGTAAACAATGGATCCAACTCCAGGCAGATTTGAGATGGAAAAGTTTGATGGTACATGGGACTTTGGTTTGTGGAAATTCAAGCTATTGGGACAACTTGAGATTCAGGGTCTGTTATCAGTTCTAAGTGAGGACTGGACTACACATACTACCAAAGAAGTTTTGAAGCCAGGAGAGACTCAACTGGCTGTCACAGAGACTGTGATTGATACCAAGAAAGCTGAGAAAGATTTGAGAATTATAAATCCTATTGCTACCTGTTTTAGTGACAGGATCTTGAGGAAGGTGATGAAGGAAACGTCTGCTCTTGCAATGTGGAAGGCCCCTGGAAAGAGAACATCAGACCAATTCATTACCAAATCGGATATATCTCTAGCAAAGATTTGCTAGTTTCAAAATGGAAGAAAACAAGTCCATTGAGGAAAATGTTGATACCTTTCTCAAGTTGATTGCTGACTTGGCCAGCTTGAAAGTGGAGGTCTTAGAGGAAGACCAAGCTATACAGCTTCTCTCTGGTCTTCCTCCAGCTTTTGAGCCTCTGGTGCATATCCTGAAATATGGAACAGGAAAAGAGACTATCACAGTTAGTGAGGTTACAAGTGCTGCTTATGACAAAGAAATGGAGTTAAAGCAGAAAGGGAAACTTGGCAAAGGAAATGGGGACAGTTTGTTTGTTGGTTCAAGAGGTAGGTCTAATAACAGAGGTTATGGTAAGGGAAACAACAACAGAGGAAGATCTAACAGCAGGGGAAAATCTAAGTCAAAACCAAGATTCAACAACAAAACTATGAAGGGAGGCCGTTTTATCTGTGGAAAGGAAGGTCATTGGAAAAGAGAGTGTCCTAACAAAGGCAAGAAGGAAACAGATGATTCAGCTAATGCAGTTTATGAAGTACCTCAACCAATGGTACTAACTGTGAGCACAAAGGAGACTTATGGTGAATGGATACGTGACTCCGGCTGCACATTTCACATGACTCTGGATAAATACTTGTTGTTTGACCTGGAAGAGTTTGATGGAACAAAAGTCAGAATGGCAAATAAAACCATAAGTCAAGTACAAGGACTTGGCAAGATAAGGATTGTTAATCCAGACAATTCAGTAGTGATTCTAAGTGAAGTCAGATATATGCCAGATTTTGACAAGAGCCTAATATCAGTGGGTATGTTGGACAGAAATGGATGTAAGTATGAAGGTGGAGATGGAGTTCAGACATACTACAAAGACAATAAGAAAGTATTCACTGCTAAATGGGATAATGGCTTGTATTATTTGCAGGCTAAAGTAGTTAACTCAGAAGCAAATGCAGTTACTACAGATGAACAAGATGCTAATCTATGACATTCCAGGCTAGGCCATATAGGTTCTAAGTAGATGGGAATACTGATAAAAGAAGGTTATCTAAACAAAGTTAAGATTGAAGGACTTAGCTTTTGTGAAAGTTGTGTGTTTGCTAAATCTCACAGGCTGAGTTTTCCATCAGCTAAGCACACTACAAAGGATGTACTGGAATACATCCATTCTGATCTCTGGGGATCTCCTGCCAATCCAGAGAGTCTCAGTGGGTGCAATTACTTCATCAGTTTCATAGATGATTTCTCCAAGAAAGCATGAGGTTATTTCCTGAAAACAAAAGATGATGCATTCAATAAGTTTAAGGAATGGAAACTTGCTGTTGAAAATCAAACATGAAAGGAAATCAAGTGTCTAAGGACTGATAATGGTTTGGAGTTTTGTAACAATCAGTTTGATGGGCTATGCAAAGACTCAGGGATTAAAAGACACCGGACTTGCACTTATACTCCATAGCAAAATGGAGTTGCTGAGAGGTTAAACATAACTATCATGGACAAGGTTAGAAATATGTTGGCTGAAACAGGTTTGGGAAAAGAGTTTTAGGCAGAAGCTACATCTACACCAGTTTACTTTATTAATAGTTCACCAAATTCTTCTATTGGTTTCAAGTTACCAGAAGATGTCTGGTCTAGTAACAAGACAGACTTGTCACACCTAAAAAGATTTGGGTGTTCTGCCTTTGTACATACTGTACAAGACAAGACAAGTCCAAGGGCTCTAAAAGGTGTGTTTATGGGATATCCGGTTGGTACTAAGGGCTACAAACTTTGGCTGCCAGATGAGGGAAAGAGTACTATCAGTAGGAGTGTTGTGTTTAATGAGATGGAACTCTATAAGCACACACTTGCAGGATCAAATAAACCTGAACCAGAGGTTGCAAACTCTGTAAGGTTCCTAAGGTCAAGCCTAAAAGGAGAGTTACTTTTAGTGATCAGCTAATTCTGGGGCCTACTCCATCTACACCAGATGCCTCTAACAGTGAGGAGTCTTCAGGTCAGGGTACTGATTCAGAAGTTGTGAGCGGTTCTTAGGGTACAGATTCAGACGGTGAGTTAGAATGGGATCCAGAGAATGCAAGTCAGGCTGCATCAGATTCAGAGGATGAAGGTGAACCTAGTGTGGGAAGCTACATTCTAGCCAGAGACAGGGTAGTTCGGTCTGGAAGAAAGAAACCAGCAAGGTATGAGGATGATAATTTTGTGGCTTATGCTCTAGCAGCAGCAGCAGCAGCTGATATTGAGGTTATGGAATCTAAGTCCTACAAGGAAGCTATGGTTAGTTGTGAACACAAGTTATGGAAAGCTACCACATGGGAAAAGATGGATTCTCTTTGGAAGAATGGAACTTGGGTACTAATAGAGAGGCCTACTGGTGCAAAATGTGTTGGTTGTAAGTGGATCTTCAAGTTGAAATCAAGGATTCCAGGGGTTGAAGATCAGAGATACAAGGCAAGACTAGTTGCTCAAGGGTTTTCACAGAGAGAAGGGATTGACTATAATGAGATATTCTCACCAGTAGTCAAGCATGTGTCTATCAGAATCATGCTCTCATGGTGGTTAACCTAGACTATGAGTTAGAGCAGCTAGATGTTAAAACTGCATTTCTACATGGGAGTCTAGATGAAAGAATTCTAATGGAACAACCATAAGGGTTCATAAAGAAAAGGGATGAAAACAAAGTGTGTCTTCTAAAGAAATCCCTATATGGACTTAAGCAGTCACTTAGACAGTGGAACTTAAGGTTTGATACGTTTATGAAATCTCAGAAGTTCATAAGGAGCAGTTTTGATTCGTGCGTCTACATGAAAGATGTTCAAACTGACAAAGCCATCTACCTACTGTTGTATGTTGATGACATGCTAATAGCATCAAGAAATTGGTCAGTTATTAAAGATCTAAAGGCAAGCCTAAACAGGGAGTTTGAAATGAAAGATTTGGGAAAGGCTTCAAGGATTCTAGGGATGGACATCATAAAGGATAGATAGAAAGGAACTCTAATGCTATCTTAGAGAAGCTACCTGGAGAAGGTTCTACGGACATTTGGTATGTTTGATGCTAAACCAGTTAGCACTCCGGTTGCTCCACACTTCAAGTTAAGAAGTGTACCTAAAGAACAGTTGGAAGAGGAGGCTATGCACATGAAAGATAAGCCCTATTCCAGTGCAGTTGGTAGTCTCATGTATGGCATGATAGGGTCCAGACCTGACCTAGCTCATGTAGTTGGCTTGGTCAGCCGGTTTATGTCTTCACCAGGAAGAGATCACTGGGAATTGGTTAAAAGGATTATGAGACATCTAAGAAGAGCTTTGGATTCCAATTTAGTGTTCAGAAAATCTGGTGAGTTCAGCATTGAAGGATTTAGTGACTCAGATTATGCAGCTGACTTAGACAGGAGAAGGTCTATTACCGGATTTGTGTTTCAAGTTTGGGGTAATACTGTTTGCTGGAGGTCTAATCTAGAGGATGTTGTTGCTTTATCTACTATAGAGCAGAGTACATGGCTCTATCAGCCGCTACTAAGGAAGCTTTGTGGCTTAAAAGAATTTGTGAAGAGATGGGTTTTAATACTAACAGTGTAAGGATACACTGTGACTCTCAAAGTGCATTGGCCATTGGAAATAATGCAGTACACCATGAGAGAACTAAACACATAGCTACAAAATACAATCATATTAGAGATGTGGTTGTAGAAGGTGATGTTGTTTTATCTAAAATTCATACAAGTAAGAATCCAGCAGATTTCCTAACTAAAGTCTTACCTAGGCAAAAGTTTGAGCTCTGTTGTGATCTCATTAACGTCGCCTAAGTGGCTATGCAGCTCCAGGTAACTCCAGGTTCAGTGATTCCTCGCACACCAGGAAATAAGCAAGAGGGTCAGTTGAGTTGCTTTCACTGGAAATACTGATTTTTAGCAAGTACAGGTGAATTAGTATTAGGGTTTAGGAGTTACCTGTGATGCTAGAAGCTGATGGGTCGAGACTTCAGTTTCAGGTGGAGTATATGTACAAGAGGAAGACAAAACAGGTTAGTCTTCATCAGGTTCCAGTCATATAAGAAGGAATCAGATCAGAATCGAAAAGGTCCATATCAGTTTTGAGGGTTTCAGAACAGATCCGAAAGGGTTTTGAGTTTTTGGACAGGGGTTCGAAGTTACCTAGTTCATCGGTTGTAGTGAGGCTGCGGCATCAAAAAGGTTTTAGGGTTTTGATTGTAGGACTGGTTAGACGAGTCATCGGAGAATCCGAAAGGTTTAGGAAAGCTGAAGGGTCAGCTACAGCCGCTGGTTCAGAAGAAGCCATCGGAGACTCAGATCGGAGGACATGCAATCAAAAGGAGAAAAAGCATCAGAATCAGAAAGGGGAAGGACTTCGAAATTATCTCAAAGACCAGACACATCTCTTTGGATCGAATCATCTCATAGATTGGATTCGACAAAGGAGGAAAGAGAGATCTTATACCTAGACAAATTAGAGATGAAGAGAAACTGCGGTTCAAGGGATGAGGAGGACCGTCGGAGCTACGACTGGACTGGAAAGGGATCTGTCGTGCTTCGGCGCTATGTCAAAGATCGAGAGCAAACTAGGGTTTCGCAGGAGTGTTGAGGGTTGTGTTATGTCCGATCCAAGGTGGAGATTGTAAGTAATATGGATCAGACACAACACTCAAACTGATGGGCTTCGTCAAGTCAGGCCCATTCATAATACAAAGAGATAAGGGATAACTATGGGTTGGGCCGAGCAAAGCCCATATCAGAATCTGTTAAAACAAAGCTGTTACAAACAGATTTACAAGGAAGCATACATATCAAGGAGGAGATCGAGATTGGGTGATAAGTGTAACAACCATCATCTTCAACATTACTCTCTCTCTCTCAAGCTTCTTTTGTAATCTCTCTCTAAGACTCTCTTTGTAGAAACCCTAGAACTCGAAAACCGCCATTGATAAGGCGTGTGTAGCTCTCATTTCTTTGATATAGTGGAGTTTGGGAGGAGAGGCTCCCACGAGACCAGTCGCCGGCTGGAAACTCGTTAAGAGGCTATGTTCTTTACTTTTGAGCTCAATCCGATTCTACACACAAGGAAAATAGATCGTTAGCTTTCTTATTCCGCAAGTAATAACTCTACAAAATAGAATAACAAAAGTCATAAAGGAGATAATCGAGTCGAGATATGAATACACTTTTTTGTTGAAATAGAAGACAAGAGAAGCTACTTATACACGGCGTAACGGCGACCATGACAAGGAACCCTAATCACTAGGCTTGACAAAATGCCAACGTATTACAATAGCTCATGGGTTTAGTATTCATTCTAAGGATGTTATTTATTTTTTAGTTAATCTATGTAATAATAAAAAAATATATAATTGACAAATCTAACGAAAAGCCTAAATTTAGTGGCTAAGATTTTGTCACATAAAGAGCTTTCGGTGTGGAAGTCATTTGGCCTAGTGGTCAAGGGTTTAAAGGCTTCTACACCAGGTTTGGGGTTCAAATCCCAGACTATACAGTTTCTTATAGATTAATGGAGGAAACCCTTTTGGGAAGTTCCAGAGTGCTACAGGTTGAACCATTCATCGTCTACGGAGACCATATCCATCGTTGGAGATGTTGTACATGCAGAGCCGTTTGTCAGGGAGAGTTTGTCCATCATGAAAGATGTCAAAGCCGTTCGTCGGGGAGAGCTTGTCCATCATAGTAGATGTCGTACATGGAGAGCTGCATTATGGAGACGTATGTGGAAGTTGTTCAGCCTAATCGCATAAATTGCAGGTAGTTGAATATCATTATAATAGGATTAGATCACATATATCTAATGATGATGTAATAGAGTATATGATAATTTAGTGTAAAAATAACAAAAAAGAGCTTTTGGTTAGATTGCTAATTATATAAAAAAATTGGTTGAGTCACTAGTTTAATTTAAAATCTTTATAAATAAATATTTGATAATTTAATAAGTATGATAAAATTTATAATTTTATTGGTGTCAAATTGTAAAGATTTGGAAAACTGGAATTTTTGAAAAGTGACATTTCAAAAATAGCATTTCTAATTAGATCTAAGACGCAATACCAAAGGAAACCAATTGACATAGGCAATCTGATCAAGCTACACAAACAACAACTATTTATTTTTAGGTTTTATGAAATCAACACAAACTGAACAGAAGCAAATCCGTTAAGAGTTTTATTTTTCTCTAGATAGAATGAACAACTTCTAAGCAAAATATATAAGGGATAGAAAGATACAACCTGATGTATACTAGGAGCATTTTAAAGTATTTCAAAATATTTTAAAATTCAAACAGATTACTAACTAAAACATTTTTTTAAACAATTTTTAATGTGTTTTCCGGGTCATAATCTAGTGTATAGATACATCTTGAAAAGAAAAAGTAAAAAAAAGAAAACATCTGATTATTGAATTCTCAAAATATGTGACACAAGTGAAGGAGAATACAAAGACAGAAACATGGAAACTACTACATAAATATATATCTTAGGGCAATATATTCTACAGACATGAGCTTTTGTGTTCTTAGCAATAATCATGATTCATGATGTTACGTTGCAATGGACAGATTCAGTCTCAGGTACCAAAAGCATCGGACCAGAAAGCTGCCTGTGAAGACAGAATGTCTACTTAGAGTGACTCTGTCTAAATATAAGATCATCCGTTCAACACTTTGCCTACGAGCTATTTCTGATTCGACCAAAACCTGAGGTTGCCTGCCTCCAAATGAAGATACAGTTTTTGTTCTAACTTAAACAGACACTTCTTGCTTCACTTCTAAAGCTTGAGGTGTTGATGTTGCTGCTCTATCCTTGACAAATGTCCTAAGGCATCCGTTGATTATGCGTGGCGCTGATCCATCGCAGAACCGTTTTGCAAGATCAACAGCCTTTTTTGCACCATTTTGTAACAATATTAGTTCACAACAAGATCAAGGTTATCACATTGCAAAGCTAACTGAAGAGGGATATATATATATATATATATATAGATAGATAGAGAGAGAGAGAGAGAGAGAGAGAGAGAGAGAGAGAGAGAGAGTGAGACCTCATTAATGACAATCGGGTGTCGGGTTTCAAGGACTGCCATTTCAGACATTGCTAAGTGAAGAATCGAAAACTCTAGTATTCTTCCAGCTGGTGCACTCTGCGAATACATTCGGCAACATCAATAAGGTATTATCGGTATTAACAGATGAAAAGATATGGATACAATCAAACAACCAAACTAAGAAGATGCTCAAGCTAATTTGAAAGTAAATGTTGAGCTCATGGTTCAAACAGTTAGTAACAATGAGAGCAATCACAACATAAGGACAATGGAAGAAAACGATCAGAAATGAAGCTTTGTGTTTGGTGGTTCATTGGTTTTCACGATCTAATACTTGACTGGAGTTTAAGTTCACTTTATACCTTCCAATCTGGCGGGGAAATTTTCTCAATGATAACGACATGACTATCCCATTTATCAACCACTGCAGCCAAGAGTTTCTTTGCAAACCTTTGGGAAAACACATAGTGGGAATAAGATATCCAGAATCTATTTCAGAGTAAGCAGCAATTGCTATTCATTGATACATTTAATGGATTACCGTAAAACAAGTTTGCTGTACACCAGCTTTGGTGGAGCTGAAAGCACTTCTGCTTCTGCAAAAACGGGAGGATAAAATACAGGTAATAGTAGTATGTCATTTACATGTTAAAAGATGAGAAATTTCCATGAGCCAATCCAAACAAGAGTCTGTTTGCAATATAAGTAAAGCAGGACAGATGAAACTTATTTCCAGGATAAAAGCTAACCGATTTTCGATTCGTTTTCATCGTGGCGCACAAGCTCATCCTCCTCTTCACTTGTTTCCGTTTTAACTGGGGGTCCTCCAAAGCTCATGTGGTTATATTCCAACAAAGAAGTCTTGTCAAACTCGTATCCAGGCTCTGTACAAACCAACAATCATTACACAATGAAGTTATGTCACATGTAGAAGAATCAAGCAATTGATCCACAGAGTGTGATTCCTACATACAGGACATGTTTAGTTGATACTTACCTCTTCTTGCATTAATTCTCTTCTCAAAGAGACGAATTGGATCCGAGCCTTCTAAGCATGCGGCATAAAGTATCACCCTGCCAAGATTATCCAGTTACATAGATCAGATATAACAAAAATAGAGGGCAGATTCATCATTCTTACTCATAGCAAAGAATCACATAGTAGTTCATTTATAGCTGAAATTAACTAAAAAGAGACAACAAATGACTCAATAGAATGAATTTCATGACACATTAGGAGTTAGGTTCTGGGTTTAGGGTTTTGTGTAAAACCTTAAACCTAGACTCATGGAATTCTAATTTGTGACCTTTATCCTTGTCACAAAATGACCAAACGGTTCCAATTTCAGTAAAGAGAGCTAAAATTCCAATTCCATTAAAATCATCCAAGCAATTACGATTTCAAATGGAAGGAACCAAAGAGAGAAAATGAAAAGGCATACAGAGCGAGTTCGCGAGCGGCTCGAGGGCTGCTTAATCGGCCACTCTTATCTATCTTAGGCATCGGGACATCTCTTACTTCCTCCGAGGAAAGTGTCGGCGTACGGAGAGCGCTTCTCGTCGGAGAAAGAAACAGCCGCAGTGACGACGACCGTCTATTCAGGGAAACCAAGTTCGTTGGTCGGAGAGAATGAACCAATGTAAATCCCAGAGAATCTGGTGATAAATGAGTGGACAAGAAACAGAGACCCGAGGAAGAACGTAGGCAAAGCGGCGAGATTGTTCCCTCCATTTTGTCTGTGTTTGGAGCTCTCCTGCGAGCAGATAACGATATCCAGTAAAATTATTAAAATAAAATATCTCTCTCGGCAAAAAGAGAGAAGAAAAAGAACGACGACGTTTTAATGCTTTGACCGAGCGTTGGGCGGAAAAAAAAAACTAAGCAAAATGGCCCATGCAGGTTTCGAACCTGCGACCTTCGCGTTATTAGCACGACGCTCTAACCAACTGAGCTAATGGGCCATTTGCTTATTGGCGGTACATGTACAGAACAATTTCAAATTTGATCCAATCCGTAACCTTTTTTCCTGTTTGGTAAAGGAATCCGTAACATTGTTCTTGCTGACCGTTCTCTGTCAAGACGTGAAGAAAAGAAAATGGCATAAACTTTTTAAATAGACAAGTAGTAATCACTAGTACTTTAAATATTTGATGTTTGGTGTTTTCTCTTTCAATATATGCTTTAGTTTGATGTTCTAACTTTGATTAGTTGGTTTATTTTAGTATGAATTTCAGTTGAAGGCAATGAAAAATGATAAGCGTATTGTTAAACTCTCATAAATTAGGAAAAGCCTTTAAGCGGCATAAACTCTCCCAAAAGAAAACCCTAGAGAACAGACGCCATCTTTTCTGATCTCCTTTTCCGGTGGTCTGTAATTCTCACTGCCACCGTGAAAAGGACTGATTTATGCTCATTTGTCTCTGGCTCCTCTTTGATTTGGTTTTCCCTTGTAGAGTTGGTGTAGATCTGGTCTCGATGGTTCGTGAAAGATTAGTCGGTTTGGGTTCGGAGCTCTGCCGGTCGACGAGTCTCTCTGCTTTCACTTCTCTCTTGTATCAATTACTTGAGGCGGTAGTCTGATGCAGGTTAGAGTTGTGAGATCTGGGTTCCTCAACTCGTTAAAGACCGAGCTCCTCCTTGTCTTTGCTTCCTTCTTAAAGCTCTGTAACAGTTGTCAGGTTAAGGTTTTGATTTTTAGGGCTGAGGTGGTTCCTCCGGCAAAGCTTTTGAGGTAGAGATTTTTCGGTTGGTTCTTGCCTTGTATCCTCTTCACTTTTGCGGCCTTTATTGCCTTATACGGCGACTCCTTTTACCCCTAATACTAGTTGGGGTTGGAGTGAATCTTCTGGTTTGTTCCTCTCCCTATATAGTTTGAGTCCCCTTCTTCTCTTCTTTGTGCAAATCGATGCTTGGTTGTTGTTTTCCCTTTGTATCTGGTTTTGCTGTTTGAATCTTGCTCTATTTTTGCTTTGGTTTGCGGTCTTTATTGGTTCTCATTTGCTCCCTCGCTTAGATGCTTCTCTTCGCTTCTTTGCTTCTTGGAAGGCCATTTGTGGTTTGAGGATACTTAGGACCACAAATTCTCAGGTTTGGTTTTTGTTTTTCTCCCTCTATCCTGGCCTGTTGTGACTTAATGCTCTGGTGGTCTCCTCTTCCTTCATCAGTCCGGCGACATTGCTGTGATGGAGTTATTCGTGTAGGTGCAATTAGAGGCTGTAGAGATTAGGCTTCTATCTGCATTGTTCTATCCTCTTCTTCTTGATGCAGGTGTGGTCTGATGTCGTCTCCAGACCTTGGTTGTACCTTCTTCTAGTTGGTTGTAGAGGCCCATTCTATGTCTCTAAGAGCATCATTATTGGTGATACCATGTGAGTATCACCAAAAATAATTTAATATTAATTTTAATAATTTTTTAATATTTGAGACCCATTTAGAATTTTGTAAATTTTGGAGGTTTAATGGTGATCTTGAAAGTGATTTTTCATGCTCAAAGCGTTTCCTGTGAGTTTCACGAGATCGTCGAGGAAAGTGATCGTGTCGACGACTTGCTTCGTATCATTTACTTTTTGGAGACCTGCCCAGCAATCGTACTGGTAAGCTAGAGCTGCGCTTATCCAAGCACGAGCATCTTTGATTCCGCCGCTCTTTTCGGCGAGGTCCGTTGATTTGGTACGGTGCTCGGCGTAAAAGAGGATCTGGAGGCAAATCGTAGCGATGTTGATTCTGTTTTCGTTACCTCAGGATGAGTGCAGGATCGATTTGATTTTCGATTTGCCGGATTTGAGATTCTCGAAGGAGACGGAGATTGCAGAGTGGATTATTTGAACCGATTTAGGATCTGGGAAACGCGTTGCGTTACATGCGGCACGGATCTGAGCGATTGGTGGTGGTGGAGGAGGAGTTTTCGGCGGAGGAGAGTCGGAGGAGGAAGGGGGTTTGTGGTGGTTGTGGGAGAATTTTGCTTCCGAGATCGGATTTTCTTTGGAATAATCGCAGAAGTTTTAGCAAAAAAAAAAACAAGAGACCACTCACCTCCTGCCACGTGGCTGCTTGAGACGTCTTATACGTATCAGTCAGTTGATACGTATCACCATGATTTCTTCAATTAAAATTATTTTTTAATTTGTTTTCATTAAAATATTCGGCTGATACCATGTGTACCGATGCAAATGCTCTAAGTGAGGTTCTTGCTCGGTTCCTTGATGTGGTGGTTTGTCAGTTTGGTATGTGGTTTCAATTTGGTGTTGCTCTTCTAGAGACTTAGTGTCGGACTCGGGTTCTTGGTTGTGTCTGCGTTCTGCTCATCTAATCTTGTTTGGATAGCTCACGGTCACTCCTTGGTTTTGTGAAAGTTCTGAGTCGTCAAGAAGACGTATATACCTTTTTGTATAATTTCTTATTGATCTGCCGCTATTGTTGTTCTTATGTAATAATTTCTCATGTTGTAACATTTTCATCTGTGCAAGTTTTAAATAGAAAATTTTTTCCAAAAAAAAAAACTCTCATAAATTAATATTGAAAATTTTGAACTAAAGGAGTTAACTATTTTGTCCAGTAACATGTTAGCGCAAACATAAACTCTATTTTAAAGATTTATTTAGTTCAAAATGTTGCCTTAAAAATTTAAAACGTGAATGCCAAATTTTGAAGGTCAAATTGGTAATGGTCACTAATTTTTATGCGATAAACCTGACTGACTAGTGATAAGACATGTTTTTTTTCATCTTCCGCATTGCCTTATCGTCACCTATCCATCGCATTATGCATTAATTAGTTCATTTATTTGTTATATATGAAATTACAAACCAATCAAAAGTTAGTAAAGAACTCTAGGTGTCAAGGGAGAGAAGAAAATAAATTTTTTTATGTGAAATTTGGTTGATGGCCGAAAGCTTTTTTAGCTACGGTATTAATATGAATGTCAAAATAGATATCATAACCCAATCCAATCCATAACCCTAATGAGTTGAGTGTTAATGGTTCATGGATCAACTCAACCTATTTATTAATTGGATTGGACCAATCCATGAAACCATCAAATTTAAATGAGTTAGATTGACTTTGACCCAATCTATTTAAAATAATCAAATAAATTAGTTATATGTATGTAAAATTTTAAAACATGTTTTAATAATTTTTTATTTTTACAAATTCACGTTTTCATAAAATTTTAAAATAGTTAATTAATTGTGAAATATATTTGGATCTTTGCTAATTAAATAGAACATTATTATTATTTTACAACCTTTAAAACAAACAAAAGCCATAATTATTTTTTTTCTTTTCTTTTTTCGTCAAAGATTCTATTATTAAAAGAAAAATAACCATGGTTTTGGGTCCAACATGTACCAGTTCAAACAACCAAAACTAAACCAAAATAAAACCATTAACCAAAAGGAAACAGAGCATCGTATCCTCGTATTGCCTTCACATACGATGAGCTTAGGAATATTATAAGGCAAGTAGTTCCAAGACACCTGCTCCAAGCAATTTCAGACACAAGCTCGATATAGAAAATTGTTGGAAAATCATAGAACAACGAGCATAAGCCACTTGTTCCAAGCCACTTGTTCCAAGCAATATCATACATAAGGCAATTTGGTTTCTTAAATTAAACGGCAATCTCGCCATTTATAGAAAGTGAAGATCGTGATGTACCTGTTAATGATTGTCCGACACCATCACAACGAGGAAACTCTTTATTATCCATCAATATCCTGTGATTTTTTCTTACATAATCAAATAAAATATTCAAAATTCTCAAACAGAAAACAAGCCTCCAATTAGGGCTGAGCACAGATACCCATTACCCGTTCTTTACTCCCGACTCATACCCGTCTTGAAAAAAGGGTACCCGTGACTTCCGAGTCGGGTAAAGAGTATTATAATCCAATTACCCGCGGGTAAGGGTTGGGTATCGAGTATTATTTTTTTTACTATCCGTCTCAGTACCCGTCCTACTACTCGATTTATTACCCGACCCGTAAATACTCGTATTTTATATCACTCTTATATTTAATAAATTCAATTTGATATATAATTTGACTTGAAAATTTTCCTTTTATAATGTATTTTCAATTAAGAAAATATGAACATAAAAATAATTAATTATCTAATTGTAGAACCCATAAAACAATAGTTGTGTTTAGAACTCAAACTAACAAAATATAGAGTCCATAAAACATTATTACGAGCCCAATTATAATAGGACTTATCTGATATTCGATAGAACCTAAACCCATCAAAGTTAAAGCCTATCCTTTCTTATTAGTATAAAAGATAGCATTAACCTTTCCCATAAGTTTTGACCTAAATCTTTATGCTGGTTTTTGTTTCGGCTATCTGAGTTCTTTGAAAAACGGCACATTATCTCTCTTGTGGTCACTGGTCATACACATGTTAATTTCTATCTCTTTCCACCTTTATATCTCTCTTTATACAAGTATTTGGGTTTTCAACTGTTTTGGTCAATAACTTTCGTTGTATCTAGCTCTCTGGTTTTTATATGTTTTCTATGTATTGTTGTAGATGGAACCTAAGCAAAATAAGTTTCCACCTGGAGGACAAAATGTACTTTCAGATAATGAAGGAAATCCAACCAAGGAATCTGAGGTATATCCAAAATCTGCATCACCTGCTTGGGATAACTTTAAGAAAACAGAGAGTGGTGATAAGGCTAAATGTGATCATTGCAACAAAGTGGTTAGTATAAAGAGTAAATCTGGTACTAGTACTAGTACTATGTTGAAGCATATGAAGAGATGCAAGAAACTACATCCAGAGCTTGATGTTGAAGTAGTTGCTGGAAAAAGATTGAAACAGTCAACCTTGTTCCATCGATCTAGCAAAGAGAAGGATGTTGAGGTTGTTCCGTCATATTTAGCTTTTGATCAGGAAGATTCACGCAGACCTTTATTGGTGATGATTATAAAGGATGAGCTGCCTTTCAGGTTTGTCGAAAAAGAAGGTTTTACTCAATACATGAGCATTGTTCAACCTCGCTTTGCTATTCCTTTTCGTAAAACATTAACTAGGGGCTGTATGAGTTTATTTCTTGAAGAAAAGAAGAAGATGAAAAAGTTCTTTAAGAGTCACACATGAACTGTCTCTCTCACAACGGATACTTGGACTTCAGTGCAAAACTTCAACTACATGTGTTTAACTGCACATTTCATTGATGATGACTGGAATCTACACAAGAAAATCATCAACTTTTGTCAGATTCATAGTCACAAGGGTGAAATGATTGGGAAGATGCTTGAGAAATGTTTAGTTTCTTGGGGAATCAACAAGGTTTTCACACTTACAGTTGACAATGCAAGTGCAAATGATGTAGCTGTAAGATTCTTGAGAAAAAGACTTAAGTCATGGGGTACAAGTGTCCTTGATGGTGAATTTCTTCACATGAGATTTGGTGCTCACATCTTAAATTTGGTTTTTAAAGATGGCTTGCAAGAAATGAATTCTTCTGTTTGTCGAATTCGTACGGCTGTTCGCTACATAAGATCCTCTCCAGCAAGATTACAGAAGTTTAAGGAATGTCTTCTTCATCAAAACATTTAAACTACATCTGGTCTTACTTTAGATGTAGAGACAAGATGGAATTCCACGTACTTGATGTTGCAATCTGCTGTAAAGCTTAAGAAGGGATTTAATATGCTGAAATTGGAAGATGAAAAATATGTGGAAGAGCTTAAGAAGGTAGGAGGTGCGCCAACTGAGGTTGATTGGACATATGAAATCTCTATTTTACCTGTCTTTAAGTTCTTCTATGATGCCACCTTGAAGGTTTCTGCAACACGTTATGTCACGGGAAATGCTTATATGAAGGAGATCTTTGGTGTTGGTCTTATGATTCGGAAAATGGAGTTAAGCGAGGCAAATGCTAATCTCAAGGCAATGGCTGGTAAAATAAAGCTAAAGTTTGATAAATATTGGGGAGAAAACATGAACTTGGTGATATTTATCGCATGTATTGTTGATCCTCGATATAAGATGAAATATGTGAGTTGCCTGATCCGTGAAAGTTATGGTGGTACCATTGCTGACATTTTGATTGAAAGTATTCGTTCTCTACTTGAGAGAATGTTTGAAATCTATGAGAATTATGCTTCTACTTCTGAAGAACCAAGTAACCGAGTGCCAAGAGCAAGACAAACCAATAACTCGGAAGCAATGGTAGTGGATAAAAGTTATGATCTTGATTCTCTGATGCATATCCATGAAGAAGCTGAAGCGACTTATGTTTTTAAATCAGAATTATAGTGTTATCTGGCCGACGGGTGAGTGTCTAGGTCAGATCCGAAATTTAACATATTGTTGTGGTGGAAAAAAGCAAGTTCAAAGTATAAGATTCTCTCTTTAATGGCAAATGATCTTTTGGCGATACCAGTTTCTACGGTTGCATCTGAATCAGCTTTTAGCACAAGTGGTCGTATTCTGGATCCTTTTCGGAGTTCTCTCTCACCAATGCTAGTTGAAACACTGATTTGTACTCAAGATTGGATTCGACAAGATTATCCACAAGGTTCTTTGGAGGAAGAGCCAATGGAAGAGCCTGAGACTCTAGAAAATGGTAAGTTTTCAAAATGTTTGAACTTTTATGGATGTTTTCATTTATTTATAAACTAACAAATTATTTCTGTTTTATAGAGTTTACAACTTTATTCCAAGGAATTACTCTTTCCTTGGCAGATGAATGAGTCTCAACTTTTTTAGGTAAGTTACGTTAGTATTAATTAGATACCAAGCTGAAATTTGTGATATTAACTTGTTGGTGATTTTTGTTTTGTTTATTATCACTCATTTGTTTGTATTATGCAAGTCAAAACTTACTGTCTGTTTTCATTTGTAGGTAAGTAAATATAAGGGAAGAAGTAATCTTATGGAAGAAGCAATCTTATGGAAGAATGATCCTCGCAGCATGAATCTTTTGTGTTTTTGAATTATCATTGATGATTTCAGAAATGATAGATTACATTCTTTAAGTTTTGAAGTTTGTAATTTTATATCTTTTGAACTATATGTTGCCTATTAAAAGGAATTCTTCCTCTTTTTGTAATGACTTCTTCATTCTTTTGGTATAAAATTTTCCTAATCATAACAATAGATAAATTTTATTGTAACAAATAGGTAAGGGTAATAAGTCGGGTACCCGGCGGGTAGAAGAATTTTTGCCGGGTACCCGGTTTTTGCCGGTCGCATAAGAGTATTGTTTTTCAAATACCCGTTAGGGTCGGGTCGGGTATAAGGTATTCCAAATTTTCAGGGTACCCGTCTCATGCCCAACCTAACCCAAATCTAGAAAAGAGACACAAATCTGATCACAAAGAAGATATAATAAACAAACAATCAATTCCAGTAAAATAAACAACCTATTGCTTCGAGTTATGAACTTACGATAATTCAGTGCGAGAATCTGTAGCTAATGATTCTTACATTACAAATAGTTTCGTGTTCTTCCAAAGTGTATGGGTTCGATCGAAAAATAACCATCTCGCCGTTATCATTTGCAATTAAATTGTCTCACTGAATTATATAAGTCAAACTAAATAAAAAAAATTAGTCGAGAATGATTATGAGTAGTTTGTTTCTTTATCTTGGAATAGCTTGATGTGTTTCTTGTAAATGACTCTCCCTTCGCTTCGACTCACTGAGTTAGTCGATTGAATCCATGAAATGCCATTAACGAGCATCAAATCTCTAAAACTTGTAGCTTCCACAAATTGTAGTGAGGACTGGGTAGTAACAAATGAAGAGATAACGAAGAAAGTGAGATCGAAAGTAAAGAGAAATCGATTTTTCGTTCTCGATCGAAGACGAAGAGATTTCCCAAATCGATAACGAAGAGGATGAGATCGAAGATCTCGAACAAAGAAAATGGGGTTTGTTTCAATTTTGTGTTATTAAAAATCGGTTAATAAAATTATAATTTAAAAATTTATAATTTAATTTTGTATAATAAATCAGTTTAAAAAAAATTGATGGATCGAAAGTGAGTTATCCATTAATCCATTTTATTTGAACCCACTTCAACCCAAAACCATATGATCCACTAAAACATTTAGTCCATCAATCTATTAGGGTAAAAATCTCCAACACATTAGGGTTGATGGGTTGGATTGGATTAGGGTCATCAATGAGTTTTGATCCATTTTGACATCTCTAGGTATTGGTGTAGATTTATATTCTTACTTTTTGTTTAGTCTTTTTTTATATGGATCATGTTTGTTTTCTCATTTGGCATTTTCATCCAAATGATTCATCTGAATTGTGTTTGTTTCAATTTTCTATGTTCATATGAATAATTCATCTGAATTGAACATTTGTATGTTTGTTTAGTTGTGTGTAAATTCACATCTCCATTTAGATGCTTTTAATAGAAAGGACTAATATTCTCATACTTAATCTAATAACATTTTTAACCTTAATCATAACTACATTAATATTTAGTTCTTGATCTAAAACATATTTACAACTAAATAATTTTCAAATTATTATATTTTACATTTATAAAATTTTACATTTTCATGAAATATAATTATTTTATAAGAATCAAAATATTAGTTAACAAGTAAAGAAGAACCAACATCAAAACCTCAAAAGATTTTTCTTTTAATTAAAGTTCTTATCAAAAGATTTATCTTTTTTTTAATTATCAATGGCAAACATAATTGTAAGTGAACAAAATATATTAAGACAAAGTTGTTATTGTCTTTAAACACATGGATATGAGATGAGAAGACAAATGAATATCATGCGGTAAATTGAAATCAATGTCTTTTCTTCTGATATTTTATCTGGACGATTCCTAAGCTAAGAAATTTTTGGATTTTGTTCATGACCATTGGATTCTCTTGGAGACCAAACAGTACCTCTTCAAAGAATAAGTTTTGAATTCCGTCAAGGCATATCAACATAGATATAACTCAATATCTGATCCAAACATAGATTTGTGAATTGTGACATCATCTATAAAAGTTGTTTTTTTTTTGCTTGTCTCATTAATGAATGCTTTGGATTTCTAGTTGTTAATATGGAAGTCTAGTTCCTTTTGCAATCTACATAGTGATAGAATCACGCATAGCCTCCATCATTCTATCACCAACCAGTATGTATGGAACATGTCCATCATTTTCATCCCCATATTGTTCATACGTTTTCACCGTTTCCCAATGTGAAAATCAGAATCTTCTTGCTGTGAATCTCGGATAAAATAATGGAGAGTCTGTACTTGGGGTGTTTCGTGATCCATTTAGCCTTTCATACACCAAATGTTCGCTCAATTACCGATCTCAAATTAGAGTGCTTGCGGTTAAACAATTCCATGTTGTTTGTCACTTGTCCTCCTCTATTGAATTCATATAGGTGGTATCTAGTTTTACGATGAGGGCTTCGGTAACCACTTCTAGGTGGATAACCTAAGTCGACTAAATAGAACTTTCCAGACGGAGGATAAGAAAACAAAGCTTCTTGCCGAGTATGTTAGCACCTTTGTGTCATGTGTTCTCCTGGAAACCCCAAAAAATCATATATGAATTCCATACTAAAATTGCATATAGCAAGAAAATTCATTGTTGTTTATGCTTTTCAATACAGATGGAGGACAAAAAATACACATGAGTACCATCAAGAGCACCAATAAAATCTCTAAAATAAGGTATATACCGATCATTATCTATTAGAAAAGGACTAGTAGTTCTGAACTATTAGAAAAAGACTAGTAGTTCTGAGCTCATCTCTTGTAGGTTTCACAATATCTGTTGCGAGTTTTAAGAGAGCATTCAAAACATCATTTAACTTCCTATTCACTGTTCTGTTAGCCTCTTACATAAACTCCTATATGTTGAGTGGTTCATACGTAAAATATCAAAGTATTGTACCCTAGACTCCAACATAAACCGTTGCACATGACGCCAACCTCTACCTCGATTTATCCTCACTAGTGTCTATCAATATTAACTTCCTTCACTCCATACATTTCTTCAGTAAGAGCATAATTTTTTTCTCCTCCTCTATTACCAAATCCATGTCATCATCCTCAACTCTGAATATTTTCTGCAAAATCAGAATAGAAAACGAAATGAAATCTTTGCACTTGAAGAAGCCAAATCAAGCAAAAAATACGAACCAATATCCTTTTACTATTCATCTTGTCTTAACATTCTGCAATCAACAAGAACATGAAATTTAATGAATTTATCACCAGATATATGATTCATATAAAAAGATAAACAATGATCAATATCTTCAAGAATATAAGCAATGAGATATAAGAACATGGAACACATATATCTGAACCTTCCATAACAAATTCCATTAGAGATTTGTTGAACTTTCTAATTATAAAATCATGATAATTTTTTATAACATCCGATTAAAGCCAATTCATAACATAAAATAAGAGTCAATTCATAACAGAACCAACTCATAATCTTGTATTTTATAACATTAGATCACGAGCATTGTCAGAAACATAGATCACATTACTTCTCTTACAAGAGCTTAGTCCATTCTGTATTACGCAACAAAGAACACAAATTAATTATAACATTAATTAGAGTATAAAAGTAATAGATCACATCTACCATAATAATCAGAACTGATAACTGGAAAAAAAATTAACAATATAATTTCATTCTCATTCACACAAAATAAAGCTTGTTTTCATACACAAAATAAGATACAAGAGTTCATCGAAAACATTGAAAAACACTAGACCAAGTAAAGACACAAAACACCAAAAATAAAATACTAGAGTTTATCAAAAACATTGAAAGCATAAATGGTCATCATGCATCCTTGCTTTCACCAATTGCAAACTTCAAATACAGAACCTTATTCTCATCATCTTTATAACATAAAAACGTTTGACGATTGGCAATATCTTAATTGAGATGTTGAATTATTGTTTTGTACAAGGGAGAGCATATCCTTATAGTATGTAGCGAATGTAGAAGGTTGTGCTTATAGAGTTTCAATAAGCAAAGAGTAATTGTTAGTGATGCATAAAACAAGAGGCTATTGGATACTGAAGATGGTAGTAACAAAACTACTATGATTTTGTAGAGTTAATCACAACAAAGATATTTTTTTTATATCAGCTGCCAACGGATATTGAAGATGGTAGACATAAGCTGTCAGCAGTGCCGGCTCTAAGGGTAGGCAAGTGGGGCTTATGCCCTGGGCCCACGCCAAATTTTTTAAAGGAAAAGAGGCCAATTTAAAAAAAAAATTTACCAAAAAGGGCCCAAAAAAATTTTTGGAAAAATTTTTTATACTAAAAAAACCCAAATTTTTTTTTTCGCCTTGGGCCCTTAAAAGTTGTGAGACAGTACTGGCTGTCAGGGCCGATCCAATAGGTTTTATTGCCTAAAGCAGAAAACAAAAAATTGGCCCAACAATAGGTAAAAATATGAAAATATAAATTTTTGACAAACCTAAGACTCAAACATTAGAGTTTAACCACTATGCTACCAGACATATCTAAATGTTTTGATGTCCTAAAATTAATAAACTAATTTTGCTGCCTAAAACCTTTGCTTCACGGGCTTTAGCCCAAGGCCGACCCGGTAAGCTGTTATAGATTAAAAAGACATCCTAAATGGGTACAAAGATATTCATAGTCATTTATGTAGATATTTTACAACTGAGTTTAAAAAATAAACATAGATAATTAAAAAAGCCTTGAAGGGATATGCAAGCACGAGAATTATCATTAGCTATTATCCACCGAGAAATTGGGTGTTCACATACCCGACCACTCGTTGGTAATACATTTATTTGGTCCGAGTCTACAATTGAATAATCAAAGATAATTTTGAAAATATTGTACAAAAGTTGTGTTACGTGAATTATTTGGGATTAATATTTGAAGATTATATGATGCTGTACACAATCATAATCACATGTCTTGCCTTCTCAATTTGATATGATTATGCAAGAGGATTGTAATTAGTTGAGCTTGGGAGAAAATCAAGGATAGTGTTAAGTGTGTCAAGAGATCTCGGTCTAGAGTAAACATGTCTCAAAATTGTATGAAAATATATTTCGAGTGGGAAAAAGCAGAATTGATAAGAGATAATGAAGATTCTAATGATCAAATTATTTGGGAAATGGTGGAGGCTATGAATATTCTATGTGAAATAGCGTCATTGGCGTGTGATATTCTTAGTATCCCTATCACAACTGTGGTTTTGGAATCATCCTTTAGCATAGGTAGTCGTGTCCTTAACAAATATAGTTGCTTCTTACCTTTAAATGTTCAAGTTTTGATGTATGCAAGGAATTGGATTCGAGGCTTTGAAAAAATTGGTAAAAACTCCACATTTTATTTGCATATTCTAGATGATAAATTCTAACTATATTGTTTTACATATAGTAGTTGATGAGTTCTAACTACATTTGTTTGCATATTGTAGCTGGTGAATTCGAGTTTATTGAAGAGGAAGAGAAAAAAATATAATGTGATGAATTGAGTTAGAAATCCATTAAATGTTTGATAAATTAACTAAGATGTTTTGCTTATGGTTATATTTAGAACTTTAAGTGTTTTACATGTTCTCTTGTCTTCTTGTGGTTATGCTTATATGGTTACATTAAATGCTTGTTGTGTTAACTAAGATGTTTAAAAACATGTTAAATAAAGGATCTTGCGTGATAAACTTGTTTATCTTTGAAATTTGATAATTTAATTGCATAACCATAAATTACGATTTTAGAGCATCTCCAACCCCACTCCAAATTTCACTCCAAATGATATTTTTGAGTAAAATACTCTCCAACCCAATTTCATATTCCACTCCAAAATTGTAACGCCCCGACCGCCGTCGAGCTATCGGTATGCAGGGAAAATCCTCATCCCCTCGAGAGAAATCTTCATCTCTCAATAACATACAGGAGAAATCCTCATCCCCTCAGGAGAAATTCTCATCTCCTAATAGGCCCCACGCCCACTCTCGGCCTGTGGGCCCACCCCTCTCCGACGGTCGGTGCGTTAGTCCGGGAGGCTCGAAAGACTTGTTTACTAACCCTGCAAATCACCACGTGATCTTTCCCCGTATTTTGTCCTCACTCACACGGTACTAGAAATGACTTCCCAGTAGGTCACCCATCCTTAAATTGCTCCAGCCCAAGCACGCTTAACTCTGGTGTTCTCTCTGGATGTGTGACGGAAAAGATAAGTGCACTTTGGTGATATAGGTAGCCAAATCAATTCTCTTAACCCTCTCCGCATGCACCACATATTTCAGAAACTGGGATGTTACAATCACCCCCCCACTAACTGATCGCAACGTCCTCGTTGCGTACCAGGATCGTTACCCCCGACAGTGTGACTCACACACTCATTAGGGTTCGCTCTGATACCACTTGTAACGCCCCGACCGCCGTCGAGCTATCGGTATGCAGGGCAAATCCTCATCCCCTCGAGAGAAATCTTCATCTCTAAATAACATACAGGAAAAATCCTCATCCCCTCAGGAGAAATCCTCATATCCTAATAGGCCCCACGCCCACTCTCGGCCCATGGGCCCACCCCTCTCCGACGATCGGTGCGTTAGTCCGGGAGGCTCGAAAGACTTGTTTACTAACCATGCAAATCACCACGTGATCTTTCCCCGTATTTTGTCACCACTCACACGGTACTAGAAATGACTTCCCAGTAGATCACCCATCCTTAAATTGCTCCAGCCCAAACACGCTTAACTCTGGTGTTCTCTCTGGATGTATGACGGAAAAGATAAGTGCACTTTGGTGATATAGGTAACCAAATCAATTCTCTTAACCCTCTCTGCATGCACCACATATTTAAGAAACCGGGATGTTACAAAAATGGTGTAAACCCATTTTTTTCTCCAAATATGGAGTAATCTCATTTTTCACTCCATTCTAGGGCTGTATTTTTTAATTTATAAAATAGTTCTTCAAATTTTGAATAAATTTATTATTTTTATTTTTTCCCAATTATTACAATAAAACACATTTTAAGTGAACAATCTTACTTTATACTTTATAGTAGAACACAACATTAAATTATATTAAATAATAATTTTATCTATACAAAATAAAACGCAAATGACATATATTTAATAAAAAAAATTAAAAAAATAAACCAATAATAAAAATAAATATACAAATTATGGGAAATGTATTCAAGTGGTAGTGATTAAATTCAAATCTAGTTTGTTTTGTTATTTCTATGTGTGTGTTATGTATTTTTCTTTTAATTATAAATGTTAAGTTTAAATAACATTAATTTATGGATGTTTTAGAAAAAAAAAGAAAATGGGGTTAATTTATAAATTTTATAGATAGAATGTATAATTAGTAATTAATTATAGAATAAGAAAAAAAGAACATATTTAGAATATTTTTTTATATTAAAAATGGAATACTTTATTGGAGCAAAATTTAATCCCATTTTAAAATTATTTTATTTTGGAATAAAAAAAAGAATGATACATTGGAGATGCTCTTAGAATTTAGTTCATAATAGTTTATTGTTTGGATAATAAATATTATTCATACTTGAGCAAATCACCAATTAATTTATTAATTTTAACTTGGCCCTCCATGATTTTTTTTGGGTCAAATTTAATTTGATCCTCCATGTATTTTAGTTTAGACGTACCAAACGAATCTAGTGTTAACTAAAAGCTATCACCTTTTACAAGCAAATTTGTTAAAAAAGTGTACAAATTCTAAATTTAAAATCATGTTAAACGGTGTCCGCAGGTAGATTCATCTGGACATGGTCTTTATTAGGCAGCGTCATTTCTGTTACAGCCCACAAAAACAAATGGTCCGTGTGGACAAGCCTAATTGGACGCCAAAACCCCATTTGACAATTCAATATACGTATAATATTTGCCCATTTCATATATGAACTTATTTTTGCTTAACAAACTAGAGTTTTAACAAAATATATAGTAAAACCCAAAGTTTGAAATTTCACTAGGCGTTAGTCGGACGGTCGAGATAGGTTTAGCGACTAATCAATTATTCGGAGATTAAACGAAGATTAAGCGGAGATTAATTTATGACTATTAAAACTAATATTAGGTTTATATTACATTTATGATGTTTAATGTCATAAAAAACCTAGTGGTGCAGTAGTGGAGACTATTTTTGTATACAATAGGTGACAAGTTCGAGCTACAGCATTTTTTAACATGTTTGCATATATTGAAGATCCACAACATGACACTCGATTTCAGTTTATAATGAACAAAAGAAGAAGATTTTCGTGATTTCCGATTTTATCGCCGCGGCTTTCGCCTGTTGAACAGATTTCCGGTGATTAAATGGCCTTCACGCCGGCGTTTAAGAACATGGGTAAGACCCATATGAGAATGGGCTAATTTGCTTAATAACCCAAAAAAAATATATCTTATTTTCAAAAAGATGATGTGTCCAAAATCATTTTTACAAATTTTATTGTGATATGACAATTATTACATGGTAACTCATAACTAATTTGGTTACAAAGTTCCATAAAATTATATTGATATGCCATTTTCATTTATCTTTTATAATAAAAAATTATTTAAAAATTAAATACAAAAACTTAAAAGCATAAAAAATTATTATACAAGAAATTAAAATTAATAGAAAAAAAATATAACATATTGAACACAAACTCATGAAACCTAATATAGAGTAAGTAATATAAAATAAGTTTTTTATATATGAATGTGAAATATTTAATTACATGAAATAACAAAATAATCTAAACTCAAAGTTTGGAAATTAATCTAGAATAGCTCATAATGAAAATATACATATATCAAAAAATAATTTTACAACATGTAAAAATATATTTTATAGTTAGAAAAAGATAATTTATAATTAATATCGATTTAGTTTTTGGAAGATTTGATACCTAAAATTTAATCCAATAAAATCTCTTATGGAAGATAAGATACTCTTAAAGATTGTATTTTCGTTTATTGTGTTTATAGTTTAACGTAGTAGGCTAGCAACTCAAACAATTTTAAACATTAGGTTTTTAGGGAATAAAATTTTACTTTCTCCTACCATTCTAAAAATGAATCATATTATACAATTGGTTAATTTTGTTATGAACATGTTTTGCACTGATAATTGTAATTGATAATTCATTTAATTACATCAACCGTATTTGAAGCTCTATAATCACTCTTAACCAACAAAATATGATATGACATTCTAATAAAATTGATCACAAAATTCCATTAAATTATGATCATATGCCATTATTTATTTTAATAGAATTTTCATTTGATTAGTTATCGTAAATTTCATATTTAGTAACAATAAGATTTGCTATATTGATTTCTAAACAGATTTATTTTCTTAAACAAGATCTCAAATCATGTTTGCAGATCTTAATATTCAATATATTCAATAAAAAAAAAAAGAATGGTTAAGAATTTTAAGTGATTTGATATTTTAAAGTGTTCAAAATTCAATACCACAAAAAGAGACTATCTAATTCAACATTTAATAAAAAAACATTTTGATATGCCTTTTAAGGCCATCAAATATATCATCATTAATTAATAAAAATTTGCATTGATTCAATAATAATAAAATTAAAATATGCCATCTAAAATTTTTGATGTGGAATTCAGTTTTTATTTAAAATTCAACGTAAAAAAAATATTTAAAAATAAAAAAATGATCAAATAGGGGATTCAATCTTTATGAGAAGATACATTCCAATATATTAAATTATTATACATTTGATTTGATTTGACACGTTTATATATATAAAATAATAAAATGATATAACTAAACTTTCGAAAATTCATATTATTAACAGAAACAATATTGGGGCATTTACAAAAATGCCACAAATCAAAACACACTTTACAAGCATGCCATCTCTGTGTGTGATTTTGCAAATCTGCCACTTTTTTGTCTAAAAAGGACAATTTTGACCCATTAAAAAAACACTTTTCTTTTTCCTTTTTTCTTTTTTTTTCTCTTTCTCTTTCTCTTTCTTCGTTCTCTACGAGATTTGATTTCTCTTTCTCCCTTTCTCTCTTTCTCCCATAACAAAAACAGATCTTTCTCTTTCTCTCTCAAACTCTTGTTAATAGAAAAATGGTGGTTACAGTGTTGAAAAAGAAAACAAACATATCTAGATTTGAATCTCTCTCTGTCTCTCTCTCTCTCTCATATAGATCTATATCCGGATTTCATAATTTTTTTTTTGCAAATCTGGGTTTGTTTGATTTGTGTTGTAGATCTGAGTTTTTGATTCAACTTTGTTTACAAATCTAAGATTTTTGTTCGATTTGGCTTACATAATTGAATTTTTGATTATTTATAATTGAGTTTTGTTTTTGATGTTATTCTTACTAATCTAGGGTTTTGAACTTTTTTATAAAGTTTTTTTACAGTTTTTAAAAGGCTTATAAAATTTATAAAGTTTTTTTATAGTTTTTAAAAGGTTGATAAAAATTTTAAGGGTTTATAAATTTTTTTAAAGGTTTTGTTAGACTGTTTAAATTTTTATAACTTTTTTAAACAGTTAATAAGAGTTTTGTATATGTCTTTAAAAATTGAAATAATAATTTATAAGATTTTTAAAAGGTATATAAAGTTTTTAAGAGATTTATAAGGGTTATTTCACAATGTTTATAAGGTTTTTAAAAGGTTTATAAAGTTTTTAAAATATTTATAAGGGTTTTTTACAAGGTTTTTAAAGATTTATAAGAGTTTTTTACAATGTTTATAAAGTTTTTAAAAGGTTTTTTACATGGTTTATAAGGTTTTTATAAGGATTTTATAAAAATTTTATAAGGATTTTATAAAGATTTTATAAGGTTTTTATAAGGTTTTATAAAAAATTTATAAGGTTTTTATAAGGATTATATACATCAATTTTATTTATAAGAATTTTACAAGGATTTTATAAAGAGTTATAAGGGTTTTTTACAAGGTTTATAAAGTTTTTAAAAGGTTTTTTACAAGGTTTATAAGATTTTTATAAGGAATTTATAAAAAATTTAGAAGAATTTTATAAAGTTTTTATAAGGTTTTTATAAGGATTTTATAAAGTTTTTATAAGGTTTTTATGCATCAAATTTATTTATAAGTATTTTTTACAAGGTTTATAAAATTTTAAAAAGTTTTTTACAAAGTTTATAAGGATTTTTTTAGAAGGTTTATAAATTGTTTAAAATCTATATAAATTGTTTAAGAAAGTTATCCATAAATAAACAAAAACTCATATATGTAACATAATTAGAATCAATAACTTAGATTTAACATAAATCAAAAATCAAAACCCAAATCTGTAACAAAAAATGATAAAATTCGATCTGGATCTATAACTGGATGAGAGAGAGAGAAAGAGAGAGAGATTATTCTTTTTCTTCAATTACTATTTTTGCATAGAAAAATAGAGAAAAATAAGAAAAAAACAGATCTAGATCTAAGATACCTAAGATCTAGAGAGAAAGAGAGAGAAATTTGATTTGATTCTATCTTTTTCAATTTTATCATTACACTATTTTTGTAGAGAAAGAGAAAGAGAAGAAGAAAAAAAAATGATATCTGTTTTTTTCACGAGACAGAAAGAGAAAAAGAAGAAAAAAGAGAAAAAGATTAAAGAAAAAAGAGAAAAAAAGAAAAAGAAATAGAAAATGGAAAAAATATAAATTTGATTTTTGGTTTAATGAATAGTCGCACGCTTGCAAACAATTTTAAAGTGTGGTATTTTTGTAAAGTGGCATGGGACATGTGCCATTTTGTAAAAAATTTCCAATATTTTTGACAAAATGATTAACAATAAAAATGTATGTAATAAAAAAATAAAACAAATACGTATTTTTACATTTTCAAAATGTAAAATTAAAAACAAAATTATAAATAAGTTATCCGTGTATATATGGAGGATTCACCTCTTTATAATTAGAAAATTAACAAAAAGTAGCATATATGGTATATGTATATCCATTAGATGTATTGATGTAGGTTAATTGGTTAGATTTTGAATTATAGTTTTTTTTTTTTTGGTTATTTAACCCAATTTTCCTATGCACATGAATTATAGCTTGAGAGTGATCATTTTTTTTTTTTTCTGCAGCACATGAATTAAGCAAGATGATATAAAACAAAGAAGATATTTCATTCCTCGACACAGTGTTTATTAATTTCAACAATCTGAAAAACAATATTTTATGTACTTGAAGCTGAGGAATAGTGATCCAAGAGAAACGTAGAGATCGTTCTGCTTCTGATTTTTTTTTATCCTGCTTATGTGTTCTCATCGAGCGGAGATGACCCTGAGGCTGATGCGGATGATGAAGAGGAGGAAGAGAATAATCCGCTGAATGGCCACGGAAAAGAGAACCTTCTCTCGCTCCCATTACCGTTCCTTGCATCATCTTCAACATTCGCGTTAGTAACGTTGATCTCTAGAGCTCTTGTTCTCGGTCTTACTGGACCAACCTTTGTCTCATCATCGGGAGGGAGTTCATATCGGCACACGGGACACGAACTGTGAAGCTCAAGCCACGGTAGTATACACTGGATGTGAAACTTGTGCTTACACGGCATCTCTTTGGCTTCACATCCCTTTTCAAAATCATCCAAACAAACCGAGCATTGCAATGGCTGACATATCTTAACCGTTGGGAGATTTTCCACAGCTTCCTTTCGTGCTGGAAGAGTCCCGTGCCTTATTGGATCGTTATCAGCTAGATGTTCAAGCAATTGGTCTAACCCAGGTCCAACAAAGTAATCTCCAATTGCAGAAAGAGAAGTATTGTTCCTGTTTTGATCCAAACTCGTGGAGTCCTGAACAACAGATGATTGATTAAACGGGTTCCTGTCCGAGATCTCATACTCAGAATTAATCCCTGCACGAATGCCCTGAAGCAACTGCAATATGGTAGCCGAACTTCTCCGCCTCCTCATAAGGATAGACTCGAACTCTCTGTCTAAAGCAACCTCTCCATGTTGCCTGTGGCGATGATGACGATGATTATCGACATTATTGTCATTTCCATCAACACCAGTAGCACCATTGACCTCATCATCATTATCCACACCAAACTCTGTCCTCCTAAACCTCCTACGTCTTCGAGGATTGCTCATCATTCCAAGCAAGATTGGACCCCATAGAGACAACGCTCGGTCTGTACCGAAATCGATCTCTGGGTCTTGAACCTCCCTTAGGCTGCTGCGGCTGCTTCCGCCATTAATCTCACCGCTTATTTCCTCGACGAAGCCGCTTTGGCAAAAAGGGCATTTGATCTCGGCATCAAGAATTGGATTCACCATTTCTGAACACATATGACACCAATACCTAGCCGCCATTGCCTCTTCCTCCTTCCAAATCTCTCTCTATTTCTGAAACAACCCGAAGAAGAACACAAGAAAGAGGATGAAAACTTATAAATTCTCCATCTTTCTTTTGCAAATCTTCTAGCAGATCTAAATAAAGATAAGGGCATACCCAAATATTTCAATTAAACGAGGAGAATCATCATTGGCTCCAAATATTCAGACAGGAAAATGAAGCTTCCGATGCAAACACCAACAAACAACAGAATTGATCACCCCCAAAGCAAAAGAATATGATTACCCAAAAAGAGCAAAAAAATAGAAATCAGAGCAAATCCATGAAAACAATGCTCTTTAAAAATATAATCCATGAAAACAAAACTTCCAATTCTCATGCACATAGAGAAATCCAGACAAATACAAAACCATACCTTGAAAATGTTACTACTTTCTGAAGATCCAGAGGGAAAAAACAAATTACCTTCCTCCTTCTTTAGATCTCCACCAAGAAAAAAAGAACCACGAGAGCTCTTCGTTTATCTAATTATCGTATCACTGCAGAAATGGCGAGAGAAGAAAGAAAAGGGAAAAGGAAGACGAAGAAGAAATGCAGACCCAATCTAAAGCCCATTAACCGCAATCTGATATATAAATGGGCCGGGTCAACCTTTACCAATTGTAATTAGAAACGAAATTGAACCGAACCGAACCGAACCGGTTGAAGTTGAGGAGGTTGAAAGAGGAGAAAGTCTCGTCTCGGTGCCAGAAAGGCAATTTCCGACGATGAGCGAAACCGAAGCAACCGGCGTTACTGAAGATTCGGCTCCGGCGATTTCAGCTGCTTCTGATGCGACGGACGATAAAGCGATCGGAGTGGTAGATTCCGTGGAGGAAGCCATCGGAGGAGCAGAGAAATGGGTTGATGATTTCAGCCGGACGGTGAAGGAATCGACGGATTCCGCCATTCGCTCTGCTCGTTCCCTCCGTGAAAACTCTACCTCTCAGTTCCGATCTATACAGGTTAATCTCTCTCTCTCTCTCTCTTTTTTCCACCAACAAGTGTTCGAGATTCTTTAGCAACAAATTTCAGGATCCAAACTCTGGATATCTAGGTTCAACATCTCTCTAGCGTTAGAGCTTTTAGGCAGTGATCCCAGTCTCTCATGGACTCTGATTCTGTTTCATCTCTTCAAATGGCGTATTTTGTATAGAAATATTGCTTTGATTATCTCCCAACATTGAGTTTGTCTTCTCTTACATCTCTTCCAAAGAAACAATGTTGCTTAAAGATATCCTATGGATTACAGTTCCATTTGCTGTATGTGTATATGTTTCCGTCTCTTCCAACGATAGTTACTTTTGTTTTTGAGATTGCAGGATTTCATTCCACATGCTTTGACTCAGTATAAGACCTATGAGAATGCTTTCTTCAGTAAAGTAACAGGTAACTTGACGCCAATTTTCATGTGCTTGTAGTTTTAGACTACTTTAATGCTTGCGGACGAGTATTTAGATCAAACCATTGAGATACAATAGATAGTTTCCCAAAACCTTCATTCGTATTTGTGGTGCATCTAATTCTGTGCTTAAACTAGAATTTCTTATCATTCCAGATGATCAATCTTTGCATGGTTCACTAGAGTTGTATCAGCTAATCGATAATAAATATGACCCACTATCCCCTTCTGTTTTATTTTGCTCTCTGCAGAAGAATTGGTGAACGCAAAGGAGCACCCAGCTGCTGCTGCTGGGATTGGTCTCACTGCTGCTCTCGTTCTTATGCGAGGTATGATCACTGCTCTCTTATTACTTTAACAACATATAAGATTCCTTTGCTTAGGAGCATCCAAAAAGTATCACATCTCTTTTGTTTAGATGTGTCTTGTATGAATCTGGTTTACTGTGGTTTTAATTACAGGCCCAAGAAGATTCTTGTTTCGCCATACACTGGGACGATTTCAGAGTGAAGAGGTATCAATCATGCCACCGACTTCAAATTCATGTTATACTTTCCCTGGTTTCTATCGCTTTTATTTTCATCCGCTACAATCATCTCTTCAGGCACAATTCTTGAGAGCTGAGAAGCAGGTCCAGGAGTTGAACATGTCTGTAGACTTGATGAAAAAAGAGACCAGGAAATTGCTTGAGAGGGCGGCTTTAGCTGAGAAAGATATGAAACGCGGTCTCTCTGAACTCATGTATTCCTCAACATTGACGGACCCCTTATTTTATTTAATTAAATGACATCATTGAGTTTATAAGGCTACTACTGTCATATCTATAGGGATTCTGGGAATAATATACATCGTCTTGCTAAATCCGTCCACAAGGTTGAATGTGAAGCTACAGGTAAGAACACCATATATACATCTTTATCCTTTTCTACCTTCCGTTAGTAATATTCATTCATTCATTCCCTTTGTCAACATAGAATGTGTTACTGAGCTTAAATCCATGTTCTATTTGATCTACTGTGATGATGCACTACATCAAATCTCAATTTAGACAGAGACTTGTATTCTCCGCAGATTTAATGGATGGACTGCGGCAAATTCCGGGAAGGGAAGCTATTAAGCTTAGAGCAGAAGTGAGTCAAACTTTTTTTTTTACTTCTCCCTTGTGATTTAGCTTCATCGCAATGAATACTCATCCAAACTCTCGTCTTAAATCATTAGGTGGCTTCCATGACTTCACTCTTGAGACAGAAGAGGATTGCATTGAACAAAAGGATCATGAGGATGTCTGAGCTAGGAGTTCCCGTCTGATATATCCAACACAAATCCACCATTTCTTGAGTTTTCTCAAACAAACAAAGTTTATCAGGTATTTTCCCGATTCAGTCGGAGTATTCTCGTTCATAAACATCAACTCTGTCTGAAACCAAAACCTTAGCTTTGTTTATGACTTATGAGGTATTTTCCCTCATAACCACCAACTCTGTCTGAAACCAAAACCTTAGCTTTAGATAGAACTTGAGGTTTTTTTGGGTCCGAGACTATCCTGAAATTTGTGGCTCAGAGAGAATTAACTGATTCAGAAAATTATTCGTGCTTCAGTTTGGAGAGTCCTTAGTCTAGAGAATTTATAAGAAACATATATTAAGTGTTATTGGACCAATCAGTCATGCTTAACATGGAGTTTCTGAAATTAATACTGAAATGTAACTCTACGGGAAACGGAGTGTTGGCCATCCACCCACGCGACTAGGCGAACCAACTGCTCTGGTCGGTCTCATTGCGTTAAATCCTCCAGACGAGCAAGAAGCTTCAGTTGTCTGACCATTCCGGCCGTTAATGTCCAGAGTCCGATCTCTCTTCCTTAGACGCTCCCTCTTGAGCAGAGTCCCTAACTTATCTTTTCCCTTTTTGCCCTTGACCGGAACTGGTACCATCTCCAGGCCCATCAGCTTCGCAACCACCCCAGTTTCGCACCACACCACACTCTCTCCAGCCACTGTCCGAGGCAAGCGCTTTAACTGCAAGCTCATCTGGTCTGATCTTCTTGCTCTCTGTTCCTCACCGCAGTGCGCTCTCTGCCCACCCTGTCTTGCCATGCTAGCACCAGCGCGAGTGCCAAGCTGGCACCGGAATGATGACCGATACATCGCATCCTTACCGTCCAGCGAGAAACGTGGGTACTGATTCAAAGCATTCCTCGCCGACCTTGACAGCAATCACATAAAGCATAGATTTTTTAAAAACTAAAAACAAAACACAACTTAAAAGATGGAATGCGTAAATAACAATTTGAATCTCGATCCTATCAGTACTGTACACAATAAATACATTTATTATCACTACAAATTTCACTAGTGTAACTAACTACACAAAAAAATCTACAAATTTCATCAGTATAAGAAATCAATAAAGTATAAAAACACTTTTAATCGTAGTCACTTGTTTCATAAATCGAAACCCAAACCGGTAATCAACCAGGAAATCAATTTTTTTTCTCCTGTATTCATCTTGAGTTAACAATTTATAAATAAAAATCAAAAGTTAACAATTCGTACATCTCATGAGTGATTACTATTACATATTATACATACGTATGACGCACCTCAAAATATCGGAGCTATTAACGCATGACATTCGAACGGGCTCATGGTATAACGTATCATCATCATCGTCACATTGATCATAAGTACCGTAGTAAGATTCACGGAGTCTAGCTCTTCGAACAATATCTTCTTCAACCTCTAGCTGAAGTATCATCTCCTCAAGTGTTCTCGGCGAACCTCCACCAAAAGGAGTGTTTTCAGGTGTGGCAGATGGTCCCACATCGATCTTTTGATGTTGGTTTAGTGTGGAAGTCGATCCATCGCCACCACAAGAGCTCGCAAAGCCACCACGTGGACCTCGTCCTCGCATTCTCGAGGCGAGAGAGTATTTCTTGAGGAAGAAGAAAGACAGATCTTTCATTGTGTTGTTTGAGATATTGCCTTAAAGATTTGAAATTGATGGTGATGGAGAAGAAGCCACGGTGGTTTGTGGCGTGAGAGGAATGAATTCGGGGTGGTGGGAGATAGTTTCAGTAAGTTTTGGGGTAAAAGATTAAGTATTTTGTTTTAATGAGTGTCACGTAGAAAAGTGTCATTGGTGGTCACGGGGTTCTCTTTACTCATCTTTTCACGTATTATAATTGTTTTCTTTCCCGAACCATTCTTTGTAATTGTTCTGATCTCAAATATTGATCAAGGTGTGACCACTATAACATATCTGAAAATACAACGTTTCAGTCTAATAATCACTTATTCCAACATTCATTAAACAACATCGTAGATATTCCCTCTCTTTGTGAAATAGTGTCATTTTAACCATATTCACACAAATTAAAAAAAATATTAAAATTTCTATTTTACATTTTATTAATACACTAAATAAAGTTTTCTCTCTAATTAATACATTAAAATAGTAGGGTTAAAACTGAAATTATATTTCAAATTCTGAATTGTAAATACAAAGCGATACTTTTTATGAAACAAAAATAAAGTAGTAGAATGACACTCTTTGTGAATCTGAGAGAGTATAATCTTTTTACATGCTATACTAAGCATATGCATAGATAACAATCAAACCCGAATCGCTGAAACAACGATCATATAATAAATACAGCTTTGGTTGAGGATTTCTTTGTTGACAGTAACTCGAATCATGGTTGATGCAGCATGAGACTCGGCAGCGGACAAGAGCATAGCCTTGTGGTTCAACAGGCGTTCATGAACTTCGGTGATACTCAGAGGAGTATCTTTGCCTTCAATTTGGTCAATGACTGTTTTGTAATCATTTGTGAGGCCATCAAGAAGAATTTCAATTTGGTCTTCATGATTCATTGGTTTGCCGAGAATGGCGAGTCGATCCAGACTCGTCGTGATACCTTGAACGTATTTGTCAATTGTCTTGGAGCCTTTGGTGTAGTTTTTGAGCTGGTCCTTGAATTGTCTGATATGGCCCCGACTCGGTTTTACGTAAGTGGCCACTAGTTTCGACCAGATCTGAGAAGCTGTGGTTGAAGGAGACACCAATGGCTGAAGCGGAACAGAGATGGCTCTAATAAGCGCGCTGAAAATGAGTTTGTCTTGGGGAGACCACAATGTATATGCCGGATTGGTGGAGACTGTATCACCAACCGTGAGAGTGGTGGTTAGGATGACAACTTTTTCATCAAGGTGATGTGCAAGGACATGACCATCTAAGAGAGCATGGATTTGCAAGTTCCACATCAAGTAGTTGGTGCTGGTGAGTTTCAAAACATTCGACATGTTGATGTGGAGGACCGTATTGGCGTTGAAAGTAATGGTGTCGGTTGAGTTTGTCGAGGCTGTGGGCAGAAGACATGGTGGCGGCTGAGTATTGGAGAGAAGAAAAATTTAGGTCTTATTAAAATGATTTGTACAAGTATTTATAGTGATAAACTCAGAGAACTAGGTTGAGACTAATTACATTGAGACCTTTAATACATATCTATATTTACCCTTAATAGAAGTCGTTGGAAGGCAAGTCGGAGAAGAAGACCTCTGACTCCGTCTCCGGCTCAGCTCCACCGTCATTCACGGCCAGCTCCCACCACAACACCTCAACCACCGTGGAGACGTGTTGTCTCCGATTGCACAGCCTAAATCGTCAATCTTTAGGTGAGAGGAGAAGCATCTGTTGGTGAGCTTCACGGAGTGGATGGCTGACGTCAGCACTGGTTTGCTCATTGCTAAAGCTGCGGTCGGACCGTAAGCTAAAGTCGTTCTCGCCGCCTTGCATGGAGAGCACGTGCTCGAGGCTCCGGGAAGATTCCATCAAGTAAAGGTGCTAACCTTTATTAGAAATAGTTATCCATAAATTTATTCTAACTATTGAACTTAATAATTTTTCACAAAACAACTGTTTACACATTTCAAAAGCTAGGTTTGCTATATGCGCACACACTTCTATGGATACAAGGAGTTTTTAAAAAACAAACACTAATATTTAATAAGGGTGTCTTTAGAATTAAGTAATAATAAATTTAATAATATTTTAATTTAAAAATCACCACTAAAAAAGTAAAGTATCTTTAAGTAAAAAAGTAAAAAAGTAAAAATTTAGAAAAAGTATAGATATTTTGTTATAAAAGCAAAATTAATATCACATTCTAATCAATTATTATCCTAATAAAATAGGATATTACATTCATTATTAATTAAATATAAAAGAGATTAGAAAAAATTTCCAACGATCCACAAAAAAATAATATAATTACAATAGAGATTAGGAAATTTTAGAAGAAACTGAAAAAGATGGAATGTAATAAAGATGAAGCTAGAAGGGCAATTGATATTGCAGAGAAGAACTTTTATAGTGATATAGAATGATTACGTTGGAGCGAAAAAAATCGTTAACAAGACTAAAAATTAGTATCCTAAGCTTGATGGTTCAAACAATTATTGATAATGATCAATGTTTATATCTCTGCATCAAAAAACGAAAAAGGAGAAGCTAATTGGTATGGAGTTCTCGGTGTTGATCCTTTAACTGATGATAAAACAATAAAAAAAAATACAAAAATTTAACTCTTTTACTTCATTCGGACAAGAAAAAGTGTAAAAGCGCAGAAGATGCGTTTCAGTATTATCAAAAAAAAAAAGTCGTTTAATTTAGAATTATGGTGTTTGTTGCGTGATAAGGCTAAGAAAATGTACTTATGATCATAAGAGGAAATCAAATACCGGGATGCAGAAACCACCAAACGCTCATTAACCAGCTTCTACTAATAGGAATCGAAATTCAAAAGACGGTGTTGATCTGAGTGCTAGGCTAGAAGTAATAAGCCTACGCCTCCACCATCTCCGTTTTCCAATGGACTCCATCTCCTATCTCTGCTCTTTTTCTAATGTCCGTTTCCGTTTTGGATCGAGGTAAGTAATCTCATGATTTATAATTAACTGATTTGTGCTTAATAAAGTCATGACAAATTTACGGTGCTTTACTTATGCTTCAATATTCAATATAGCATATTGATTCATGGTGTATACTATAGATCTAAGGTAGATTGACTTTTGCTTGGTCTGTTTTTGCATGTTTATAATATGTTGATTTTTGCTTCATTAATTAGTCTCTTCTCATGCTTTACGAGTCATGCTTTTTTTTATATGGTATTGTTCTATCTTATGATATATCAACACAAGTTTATTGCTTTATTACATGTATCAAGTAAAGTATTTGTTTCACCGCGCGATGATTTATTTGCTTTGTTTGATGGATTTTGCGATTAATAGGGTCACATGTACTTCTAATTATTTGAGGCGAGGTTTGTCTAAGCATGTGATGTTATTTACATGATCTTCAAGTTCTTTAATTAGTTAGCCATCAAATTATTCATCAAATCTTTCTTCATGCTATATTTCGTTCTTTAAGACAATAACATATCCTTAGATCGCAGGAAAATGAGATCTTAGAAACAATGTTTTACACAAGGGATGTATGAAATTTAATAGAATACCTAATATATAGATATCATTTTTTCTATGATACTCAATTTCTTTTGTACTGAAATTGATTTGTGTACTAAAGCAAGATCCGCATAAAGAAGCAAATGCAAGTTCATTCAAAGAAAGCATGGATGCTTGAATGAGAGGAATATAAACCTTTTTGACTTTGGTTTCTGAATATATGCAATTTTGAAGTTTGTGTTATTTTTTTCTTTTTTTTTCTTTGGATTTTACAAGGAGCAAATCCATTTTTCTCCCACCACAGTCTATCTCAGAAACTACATTTTAAAGAAGTCATTTTGGAACAACATTGTGTTATGTCTATTTAGATTTTGTTTTAAACGATTTTTTCTACTACTAAGTATGAATGGTAGTTAACTATACTTTTGTGTAGCCATTTGAACATGGAAATTGAAGGTACATGTTTGTACAAAAATGAGAACTTTGGAAAAAATTCTCTTGAAAGACGATGACTTTGCAAGATTGAAAGAAGAAGATTCTTAACTGTCATCAACGTTTTACAAGTATAAAAAAAATTGGTGATGAAGAGGAACTGAGAGAGCGTTTGGATAAACATTTAGCCCATGATTATTTAAAAACAAACTGCTGGATTTACAGCAAATTGCAGATTGTAAAAGAATGGAAAGCTGGTCAAGATGAGCTGCCAAAGACAAGTGTCTCCGTGCTTTCAAACTACAATAGGAATATGCTAGGGAACGGTACGGTCTCCTTTACTGATGCCGCTTAGAGAAAGAAAGTGCACAAGGGGACTTAGGATGGTTTTTCAAGAATGAAGCTTAGAACATTAATGAGGAATATGTCGACTCCATATCAAATGTTCCATCGGTCTTCGCAGCTGAATCATGGGCTGTGATCAATGCACTACAGAAGGCTCGAGAAAAAGGTTTTGAGACCTTACACGTATGCTCCGATTCTCAGATTTTGTTTAACGTCATTCGAAAGAAGAAATGACATACGGAGATACATAACCTTCTTTTCGAGATTAGTATGTAAGCTACCCATTTTAGGCAACTTTTGTTTCTTTTTGTTCCACAAAAATCCAATATGTTGATGGATTCGTTATCTAAAAGAGAGTTTTCAGCTCTTGATTGTCATCTTCTTAACCAATCAAAAAAAAAAAGAGTGGGTGACAAACAAAACTTGGCAACAAAAAGAATTGAGGTTGGTTTCAGTGAAACACATACATCTCTTTCTCTATCACGAGGCCTCTCTAATAAACCATTTTTAAAACTGTTATATTTAACGAGGTTTTCAAGTCTATTTGGTTGCATTTTGGTAAAATCATTACTTTTTCAACATTTTTTTCTCTCATTGATTTTGATTGATGTATTTTGTCATCGATGCTAACTTAGCAGCAACATCATTTTGAAACGACCCGACCCATAAATTTAAAAAAATTTCCTTCAGATTATGATCATCACCAATCATAATCCTCAACTGGGCCAACACAAGCAACGCGGAACAATTAAAATAAACAATAACAACCAAATCAATAAATCTCATACTTTATTAATTCCCTAAACAGTTCAATTCAATAAGAACAATATTCAATTCAATCAATTCCAAAATAATCCAATGACAACAATTTCAGAATCTACTAGCAATCTAGCAATTCTAACGCTACAACCACTCAGACGAGATACTAGATCATCTCCTCTTCCCGGCCATGATTCCACGATCACATTTTCTCTTTACCTGCAACACATGGCAAAAACAGTTGCGTGAGTATTATCACAAATACTCAGCGACGCGGTCATCCCGTCTACAGGCTATTTATACAAAAGCATAAACAATAGATACAATATCAAGATGAGCATACACAAGCATTCACGAAACAATCAAACACGAACCAATCCAAGAACTTTGTGTCGATCGACACAACCTCTAGGTGTCGATCGATAGACAACCCGTATCAATCGACACAACCACTAGGTGTCGATCGACATACAGCCCCGTATCGATCGACACACCACCCTGGTGTCGATCGACACGACATCGCAGAACCCAAAAATGAGCCTATTCTCTCATGGCTCGAATCCGTCGCGATTCATCGAGTCTCCTGTACAATTTCATTCACAGAACACACGAAATCCAACAAGCAATCGCATTCTACCCATTTCTTACACTTATGTAAGCCTACAGTCACGCACTCACCTCGATTCGGGAAGAAAAAGAATGAGGTTTCACAAAGAACGCGATGAACACAGCCTCCAATCCGGAAATCCCCAACAAATCGAGCAGAACACGAACCCCTCACACCGAAATCAAGCTTTCAGGATTGAGAATTCAAGGAAAATCAACAATGATCCCTCCACAAACTCAATCCACTCAAGAACAACCTAATCTCTTCTGATTACGGCCCAAAAGAGAGACAAAACGCGTCTGTTCCTTTTTAAATACGAACCCTAGGTTCCCTAAACTGCCCCACCAAATGGGGCAATTAAACCGAACTTGTCGGTCCAAATCCCAATTCGTGTCGATTGACACACTACCTGTGTCGATCGACACACCACCAAGAATCCGACTTCTCACAAGTCACAACACCCGTGTCGATCGACATACACACCTCTGTCGATCGACACACCCAACCAAAATCTACTTTTTGGTTCACGGGCGTTACAATTCTCCCCCACTAACACGTATTCGACCTCAAATCACGCGACTCTGTCTCACTAAGGCTAACACTTTCGCCTAAAACCCAACCAGATTCTCCCGGAAACATCAACGATGCAATGTCCCCTGGTCCGGATTAGGGCTGCCCGATTGATCGCCCAACAATCAAACAAGAACATGCACGACCAACCGTTGACCCTAAATTGGACCAAATGATCGCACAACAATCAAACAAGAACATGTACGACCAACAGCGCTACATATGCTAATAGGGTTTTCCGAACGAAGTTCTAAACGTAAGTAAAAACCCTGAACTCGACATCCACCACACACTCCTGGCCCTCGGCCGGCACTATTCGTGATCACACCTGATCCCCGAGCTCTACTAAGCTCACACTAGCCCCATTGCACCGTCTCACCACGGCTGCAATACTGACCCCAACCCAGTCAGCAGCACCTGAGATCCACTCCCGATCCCCGAAATTCATCCAGTCTCATACTCACAACCACGTTCAGATGCTACTGCTCATAACTCATACTCATAACTCATATACATATACACCACACCCACTCGCAGGATCGTCACTCCTTGAGAGAACCACCATCCCTCAAAGTACATGTAGGGAACCCACCCATCCCCTAGAGAGAACCACCAACTCTCGAGTATATGCAGGGAACCCACCTGTCCCCTGGAGAGAACCACCATCCCTCAAAGTACATGTAGGGAACCCACCCATCCCCTAGAGAGAACCACCAACTCTCGAGTATATGCAGGGAACCCACCCGTCCCCTGGAGAGAACCACTATCCCTCAAGTATGCAGGAAACCCACCCGTCCCCTGGAGCAATACTCTGAACGCGAATCATAAGCACCTGTCAACCGGAATCACCTCCGTGGCTCCATCATGACATCCCCCACCCGGAATATCATCACATCCATGACTTCCACTAGGTCATCCGAAACAACTCCCACTAGGTGTTTCCACTAGAGTCTCTGGAATAGACAAGTTCTAACCACCATAAAACCTTTATTCCAGACTCTCCCTAGGAATAGACAAGTTCTAACTCGCATAGAGCTTCCATTTCTAGCCACTCCTAGAACATGAACAAGCTCATTTCTAGCCACTCCTAGAACATGAACAAGCTCTAAGCCGCATAGAACTTCCATTCCTAGCCATCACATGACCCAACCAGTTATAAAAATATAAGAACTTACATCTTATAAAACACATTTAATATGACAACTCATCTTATTAAATCTCCAAATGTATACTCGTTACAACAACAAACGAAATATACATAACAATAACATAGCAACATGCTAAAACAGATTCTGAAAACCAGAAAGACACTCAAGCCACCGCTTGTTTCTCGAACCACTTCGAGAACTTCCTCTTCATCGATGCTTTTAGTTCCCAAGTCTCCTCCTCAATACCGTTACAGTCCCACATGACTCTCACCAACGGTATACTCTTCCGACGCAGCACCTTGACTCTCTTTTCGAGAATCCTCACAGGCCTCACCGCCAACGTCATGTTGGGCTGAAGATCCTCTGGATTCCTAGCCAACACCTCCTCAGACTCATGTAAACACTTCTGCAGCATCGAAACATGGAAGATTTTGTGAAAAGCCTTCATACTATGAGGTAACTCTAACCGATAAGCTACCGGCCCGACCCGCTCCACCACCTTGAATGGACCCATAAACCTCGGACTTAGCTTATTCTCTGAAATAGATCTATTAGGACCCCTCAACATCGCTGCCTTAAGATACACCGGATCTCCCAGCTCAAACTCTAGCTCCTTCCATCTCCTATCAACATAACTCTTCTGCCGATCTTGAGCCTCCCTCATGTTCAGCCTCAAGACACGGATCTTCTCCATCATCTCCTGAACAAAGTCTGCACCAAACATGCTCCTCTCCCCCACTTGAGTCCAGCATAATGGTGTCCTACACGACCTCCCATACAGAGCCTCATATGGGGCCATCCCAATACTCGCCTGGTAATTGTTGTTATACGCAAACTCAACCATGTTCAGATGAGCCACCCAATGACCACCATAATCCAGCACACACATCCTCAACAGATCCTCTAATGTCAGAATCGTCCTCTCCGACTGCCCATCTGTCTGAGGATGATACGTTGTGCTCATATGCACCTTAGTGCCCATCTCACCCTGAAACGCCCTCCAGAACTCTGAAGTAAATCTCGGATCCCTGTCTGACACAATACTCGTTGGCACCTCGTGCAGCCTCACTATCTCCCGCACATACTTCTTAGCCAAAACTGCCATTCCATCGGTCTTCTTAATGGCCAGAAAGTGTGCTGACTTGGTCAGACGATCCACGACGATCCAAATCGCATCATAAGTCCGTGACACCGGCAACCCCATCACGAAATCCATGGTAATCATATCCCACTTCCACTCCGGGATAGGCAAACTCTACAACATACCACTCGGAACCTCATGCTCAGCCTTCACCAACTGACAGACGTTGCACACTGCAACCCAGTTAGGTACATCCCTCTTTATCCCGACCCAGTGATAATAGTGCTTCAGGTCACGATATATCTTGGTCGCTCCTGGATGAATAGATAACATGCTCGAATGAGCCTCCCTCAGGATCTCTTGCCTCAGATCCTCATCCTTGGGTACACAAACCCGCCCGTTCACCAGTATCATCCGAGTCGCTGAGACCACATACTCTGAACCAGCCGCCTTAGAAGCATCAATCAATCCCTGATCCTTCTCCTGAGCAACTTGAATCCTGCTCAACAAATCCGCCTGGTTAGCTGTCTCTAACCCCAACGGCTCCTGTGAAATCACACACAACCTCAAGGTATTGATCTCACTCACCATAGCCTCCATATCCCACTCCTGATCTGAAGCAACCTTCTTCCGACTCAACGCATCTGCCACCAGATTAGCCTTACCCGGATGGTACCCAATCTCCAGGTCATAGTCTGAAACTAACTCCATCCAGCGCCTCTGTCTCTGGTTCAGCTCCGGCTGAGTGAAGAAATACTTCAAACTCTTGTGGTCTGTGAATACCTGCACCTTCCCACCATACAAATAAGACCTCCAAATCTTAAGAACAAATATCATCGCAGCCAACTCCAAATCGTGGGTAGGGTAGTTGCACTCGTGCTTCCTCAACTGCCTCGAAACATATGCAATAACATTTCCCTGGTGCATCAGTACACATCCCAGACCAACTCCTGAAGTATCTGTATACACCACGTAATGCTTCCCCGACTCGGATAACGCCAAAACCGGTGTACTAGTCAACATCTCATTCAGCTTCCCGAAACTCTCCTCACAAGCTGAAGACCATACAAAAGGGACATCCTTCCTTGTCAACTTCGTCATCGACTGTGCCATACTCGCAAACCCCTTGACGAATCTCCGGTAATAACCCGCCAACCCAAGAAAACTCCTGATCTCGGTGGCACTCTTCGGTCTAGGCCAACCTCTGATAGACTCAATCTTAGCCAGATCTACAGAAATTCCCTCTGCAGACACAACGTGGCCAAGAAAGCTCGTTTCTCGCTGCCAGAAACTGCACTTACTCAACTTCGCATACAGCTTCTGTTCCCGCAGTTTCTCTAGAATTAACTGCAAATGGACCTCGTGCTCCTCCGGACTCCTCGAATACACCAAAATATCATCTATGAAGATGATCACGAACACATCCAGATACTCCTGGAACACTTCGTTCATCAACCGCATGAATGCTGCTGGTGCATTCGTCAACCCGAACAGCATCACCACAAACTCATAATGCCCGAACCTTGTCCGGAACGCCGTCTTCCGAATATCTATCTCATTAATCAGAATTTGATGGTAACCGAAGCCAAATCAATCTTGGAGAACCAAGTAGCCCCCCACAACTGATCCAATAACTCATCAATACGCGGCAGAGGATACCTGTTCTTCACAGTGACTCGGTTAAGTCCCCGGTAATCGATGCACAACCGGAAAATCCCATCCTTCTTCTTCACAAACAACACCGGTGCTCCCCACGGTGAAACACTAGGCCGGATGAACCCTTTCCCCAACAGATCATCCAGCTGCTTCTTCAGCTCTGCCATCTCTGCTGGAGCAATACAGTAAGGCGCCTTGGATATCGGAGCCGTCCCGACCGCGATGGTGGCAATCCCAACAACGACTAGAAAACCTCCTGGAAATACCAAACAACCCGAATATCCATAACTGCAACCTCTCCAATAGTCTCTGGCATCACTATCGTCGCCGGATACGCCTCACAGCCCTTCTCAATCAACTGCTCGGCTTGTATCACTGAAATCAAAAGATTCCCGAAAGTCGGTCTCACACCCTGGAACACCAACCTCCCTACCTCTCGCTCAAACACCATACGTCCCTGATGACAATCCAGGTGAACCCTGTACCGATCCAACCAATCTATACCTAGGATGACATCGTACAGCTCCACCGGACTAATGACCATATCTGCTGGCATCAACTCCCCCGCCACCAGAACCTCCACACCACGAGCCCGCCCGAAAGTAGCCAACGTCCTGCCACCAGCAACCTTAACTACTCCCGGCTGCTCTCCGGAATCGCTCCGGATCTCGCTGCCCTCCGCACACTTCGGAGTAATGAAGCTATTGGTAGCTCCCGAATCAAACAACACGTGGGACTCACATCCGCCTACAAGTAAGGTTGCTGCACAAATTTCATGTGCTTTAAGACCCGACACTCTAACGCAAACTCACAATTCCAAACAGACTAAATTCAATCACCAAAAGAATTTAAAAAGAACAAGTCTGAAATTATACCTGTGATCGATTTGGCACTAGATTCGTCCGCCTCTACCGACGTGAAAACCCGCGGTGTCGCTGAATCTGAGCCAAGGTCTCGACCACCAACGGCTGCACTGCCGCCACCGCCATCTGCTATAGTTTAAGACACCTGGGCTTGATATGCCCTGGCTCCCTGCAGTGATAGCACACCTGAGCCGCCCGATCCTCTTTCTTCTTCGGACAGTCCGCCACCTTGTGGCCCATAGCACCACACCCGTAGCATCCTGAACCATCCTGACTAGCTCCTAAAGTGCTCTCCCACTTCCTCTTCTGACCCTGAGCAGGCTTGCCGCCCCTGCTCGAATTCGTCTGCTGCTGAGATCTCCTCTGCTGCTGCTGCTGCACCGGTGGACTAACCACCACAGCTTGCTCTCTGAGGTCCTCCTCAATCGCCACAGCAGTCTCAACCAGCTCTACCCTCGTGGCAAACTTACTCGCCCTGCAGCGAGTCCTCAACTCAGCTCGAAGTCCCCAAAGGAACCTCCTCACCTGGGCCTGCTCGCCCTCCATGCTCCTACCAGCATGCACCAAGAGTCGACTTAACTCCAACTTGAACTCCCTCATAGTCCGATCTCCCTGAACCAGGTTCAGAAACCTCAACTCCATCCGGTCCATCGCCTCCTGCGGGAAATACTTGGCATTAAACTCAGCCAAAAAATCCTCCCAGACCATCTCGGCCTGTAACCTCCTGGCCTCAACACCTCTCCACCAGAGATGCGCGTCACCATCCAGATAGTGAACCGCTAGATCAATCCGGTATCTCTCTGGACACCTGATGGAGCAAAAGTTACGCTCCAACCTCCGCCGCCACTCATCGGCCTCCTAAGGCTTGGCACCACCTGAGAAAAACCTGGTGCCAATCTTCTGCATCTGCTCCATCATCCTTAGGTAGGATGGAAGCTCATCCGCAACCGCCACACCCGGCTGCACACCAGCCACTATTGACTGCACACCAGTCCCACCTGGCTGAACTCCCGGAGCCTCACCCGGAGCCGGCACCCCACCTGGTACCCGCTCCAGAATCAACTATAGCAAACCCGCCTAGCGATCATCTCGGTTTTGGGCCACACCTACGGGAGCACCCCCACCTGGACCCCCACACCACCAGCTACCTCGGGACCCACACTAGTCCCACCAGCCCTCACACTAGCACTCGTAGCGTCTCACCCACAGACCTCTCCTGAAATGCCTGCGAGTCCACCACCTGCTCCTGACTCGCGGCATCTGACTCACTCACAAGTCCTCGCCCGCGCCCACCACGACCACCTCAGCCTCCATGGCCCCCATGACCTCTGCCTCTAGCACCTCTAGCCATCACTCTGCACTAACCAGCAGATTACTAAGTACTAGAAAAACATAAAGTCAAATAACACATACCGTGGAATCTCATTGAAGGCTTGGAAGAGATGATCTAGGACTCCATACCCACACAGTAATCAATCAATTATCACACAATCAATCAATTACACCCGCCCTAGAACCATAAGGACTCTGCTACCAAAATAAAACGACCCGACCCAAAAATTTAAAAATTTTCCTTTCATATTATGATCATCACCGATCATAATCCTCAACTAGGCCAACACAAGCAACGCTGAACAATTAAAATCAACAATAACAACCAAATTAATAAATCTCATACTTTATTAATTTCCTAAACCGTTCAATTCAATAAGAACAATATTCAATTCAATCAATTCCAAAATAATCCAATGACAACAATTTCAGAATCTACTAGCAACCTAGCAATTCTAATGCTACAACCACTCAGACGAGACACTAGATCATCTCCTCTTCCCGGTCATGATTCCGCGATCACATTTTCTCTTTACCTGCAACACATGGCAAAAAGAGTTGCGTGAGAATTATCACAAATACTCAGCGACGCAGTCATCCCGTCTACAGGCTATTTATACACAAGCATAAACAATAGATACAATACCAGGATGAGCATACACAAGCATTCACGAAACAATCAAACACGAACCAATCCAGGAACTCTGTGTCGATCGACACAACCTCTAGGTGTCGATCGATACACAGCCCCGTGTCGATCGACACACCACCCTGGTGTCGATCAACACGACATCGCAGAACCTAGAAACGAGCCTATCCTCTCATGGCTCGAATCCGTCGCGATTCATCGAGTCTCCTGCACAATTTCATTCACAGAACACACGAAATCCAACAAGCAATCGCATTCTACCCATTCTTTACACTTATGTAAGCCTACAGTCACGCACTCACCTCGATTCGAGAAAAAAAAAAGAATGAGGTTTCACGAAGAACGCGATGAACACAGCCTCCAATCCAGAAATTCCCAACAAATCGAGCAGAACACGAACCCCTCACACCAAAATCAAGCTTTCAGGATTGAGAATTCAAGGAAATCAACAATGATCCCTCCACAAACTCAATCCACTCAAGAACAACCTAATCTCTCTCAATCTCTTCTGATTACGGCCCAAAAAAAGAGACAAAACGCGTCTGTTCCTCTTTAAATACAAACCCTAGGTTCCCTAAACCGCCCCACCAAACCGGACAATTAAACTGAACCTGTCGGTCCAAATCCCAATTCGTGTCGATCAACACACACTACCTGTGTTGATCGACACACCACCAAGAATCCGACTTCTCACAAGTCACAACACCCATGTTGATCGACATACACACCTTTGTCGATCGACACACCCAACCAAAATCCACTTTTTGGTTCACGGGCGTTACAATTTTGTGACAGGTTGTATGGTGTCTGTAAATAGAATCCTATAGGTGCAATAATTGGAAGATTAGTACTACCTCTTTATTATACTACCTAGCGGTGAAAATTCAGTTTTATATGACCACAATCATGAGAGGTGAATCCTTACGTAAAAATACTATTTTTGGTGTGTACATTTGTAAAAATACTATTTTGGGTTGTCCATTTGCAAAATACCACTAATTATGGATTTTAAAAGATTAAATCTTAAAATTCTAAATCCTAAAAATGTATTTACCTCTGTACAATCAAAACTAAATTATAATACAACATAATTAACATAAACACAAATAATATAATGAATATATAGTTTTTAAAAAGTGGCATTTTTGCAAATATTTTGAAAATGTGGCATTTTTAAAAATTTCTTTTAATTTTTATGGTAAATTAATTAATTAATTATCTACGGTTGTTTCACTTTTTACCATAACACTTTTGTATTCGTTAATATCTACGTCTACCTAATTTAAAATTAGCAAATCTAAATATATATATTAAACGCGTATATTGGTAACACAAACCCACGCGTAGCGTAGGTACAAAATCTAGTCTATACTATATAAAAGTTGAGGCTTTAAGGTCCTAAAGACGTCTACTACATGTGATTTAAATCAACCAATAATTTTATGCCAAGTCGATATTTAAATTTAAATCAATATTTCTTTTGTTGTTAATAGAAAACTTCCAATTTTTAAAAGTATTTAGTATAAGTTAATTTCTTTGTTTTGTTAGTAAATAGAAAACTTCTACTTTCTAAATCTTTATTTGTTCCATTATTAGCGTCACCAAAAAAAAAAGAAGGAAAATGTTTCATAACAATTTACAAAAATAAGAAAATAGATGCCATAACATTTTTTTAGAAAAAGACAAGGCAATTCTAACAAAGAAATTAAGTGTATATTTGCTAAAAAAAAACTTAATCGTATATTTACATATCAAACCATCTTAATAAAATTATGAAAAATGTTAATTTTTCATTCTCCAACTATGTACTGCATTATATATAGTGAGTTAGAGTATCAATATGCATAATTTATAATGTTATTGTATTTATTAGTTTTTATTTTTAAATTTAAGTTTATTAAACTAATGTCTATCTTCTTTTGTAATAATTATTTTTCACGTATATCTTTGTGTTCTTTTTCTATTTTGTTTCTTTTATTTTGTAGTTGACACTATTATTTGGTAGTTTATATTTAAAGCACAAAAGTAAGTTTCTGAAAATCACTTTTTTGCAAAGATTTATAATTAATTAAAACACTTTAATAAACTTGCATTTGTTTTATAGTCATGGCTATACAAAGAAAGAAATTTGGCCAAAAAGAAATTTTTGGATTGTGCAAAATCCCTTTTCTAAAAATTGAAGATATAAGCTCCTAAAGGTGTCCATATAGGATTTAAATCAACTAATAGTTGTTATGCCAAGTCAATATTTAAATTTAAATTAATTTTTCTTTTGTTGTTAATAGAAAATTTTCAGTTTTTTAAAAACATTTACTATAAGTTAATTTTGTTTGATTTGTTTGTTAATAGAAAATTTCTATTTTTCTAAATCTTGATTTGTTTTATTTCTATACAAACTTTTGCTTTTACAAAAATTATTCATACCTAAAAGTACAATATTATTAAACATTTTTCCTATATTAAAAAACATAAATGGTAAATAGAGAAAAGAAAAGTTTTTCTTTTGCTTTGAACCGAATACCTATAAGATTTTATCAATAATAATAGGATTCCAAATTCGTAATAGTTAACCGGTTTATATATAGAAGATGCATGCATACGGGTGTCAAAATGGATATTCCAACCCATAATTCTAATGGATTGAGTGTTAATGAGTCATAGATCAACCTAACTCATTTAGTAATTGGATTGGATCAACCCATTAATCCATCAAATTTAAATGGGTTAGATTGACTTTGACCCAACCCACTAATAAATTGGTTAATAAATATATTTATATATAAATTGTGAAATTTGACAAAAAAATTAGAAATCATATTTGGGCAGAATTTTTAATGGAACTTCTTTTTTGGCGGAAAAATTTAACGGCATCGCGTTTTTGACGTGAAATTATTTATGGAATCGTTTTTTTTTATGGGAAATCATTTTACGGAATTGCATTTTTGGCGGAAAAAAATTTACGGAGTTTCGTTTTGCAGAAAAATATTTTTCAGAATCACGTTTTTGGCGGGAAAATATTTTATGGAATCGCGTTTTTAGAGGAAAAATTTTACGGCATTGAATTTTTGGCGGGAAATTATTTACGTAGTTGTGTTTTTAGCGAAAAACTTGTGAAATCGTATTTTTGATGGGAAAATTGCGAGACCATATTTTTGGCGGGAAAATTGTGAAATCATGTTTTTAATTTAACTAAGTGTTGATGGGTCAACCATTAGCAATCCATTAACCCATTTTATTTCAACCCATTTCAACCATATCCGTTTGATTCATTAACCCATTAGGCTCATTAACTCATTAGGATCAAAATATTCAACTCATTAGGATTGATGGTTTGGACCTATTTTGACATCCATATGCATTACAAAGTACAAACACATGTTTGATTTCTTTAATATATATAATTTTATTTCATACGTTTACAAAGACATGTTTGATTTCTTTAATATATATATATATATATAATTTTATTTCATACGTTTATGTGGAAGTATATCATTAGTCATTGGAATAAAAAATATATATCTTTCTCGTGTGTGTAATGTATTGCTATATATATATAGAAACTTTTCATATGATTTTTTTAATAAATGTGTATGATTTCCTATATAAAGAGTAGCTACACATAAATTACATAATTATAATGACATAGCAGAACTCCCAAATGCCAACATAATTTAACGAGAGAGGTAATTTAAACATATAAATTTTATATACGTTTACAAGTCAATTTTACAAATTTATATGATTTGTTTTAGTTTATAGACATAATCAACTTATAATATATCTATTTTTTGCTAGTTATAATGAATATATTTGTGTCATTAAATTTAATCAAATATTTGTTTTAACTTTTGTTTTTTATCTTCATACTGTATTTCTCAATTTTATATGATTGAAATCTACCATATGCTATACCGACTAAATGGATTATTGCCAAAGAAAAAAAAACTAAAGATCATTTGGATTTCGGGAAGAAAACAAAAAGAGAATAGTATAAATATATAGCAATCGAACTATGTGCTCGATTCGTTTTGTGTGTGGTTAGACCGTAATTAACCATGTACATAAACCACTAATAATCATCAATAATTTTTTTATGATAGTAGATAGATCACAAAAACAACATTTATGATAGTATATAGAAGTAACGGCGTGACGAAGCTTTTGGTAGTGATACAGAGCAATTGTTCAGTGATAGTTAGACAAATGGCGAAAGATCTCATCAAAGTGATGAAGATTAATAATAATAATAATACATCTGGTTCTGCTTTGGCTGCTTACGAGACTAAAACTACTCATATCACATTACTGCTTGTGAATGCATATTGTATTTTACCACCAAACGCCACATGAAAGGAACACTATCTCTGACCTTTATCTTTCTCTGATCACTTCTTTCGCTACATAGATAAGAGGCAAGATACTAAACAATATGAATATTCTATGAAACTGATTCAAGACTCTACAACAAGTCGTTGAAAACATTTATTTGTTCATCTGATGCCCTCACGATTTGTTATTAACCATCAACCAGTTCAAAAAGAACCATCACAAGGCATTTGATCCAGAGAGTTTTTGAGTTAGTATATTAATAAGTGAACCGAGTAGTTCTAGCCTTTTGGTAGTTACTTCTTGTGCATTCATACAAACTTCTCCGAGCTAATATGAAAACAAGACAGATATTGAGTGAAAGATTCTTTGGAAGTGTTGTGTGTACTTACTGTGCTAGAGAGTAAAACAAGTTTTACTCGCATCCAAGAACAAATGTGTTCACACAACCATTCAGTCAACATATAAAAGTTGAAGCTATCACTCCCAAGGACAAGCTTTTGATTAGTCTCTCATAATAAACAATTAATAACATAGATTACAAAAAAAAAAGAGAAAGATCATAGTCTCTCAAAGAAAATCGGTTCTCATGTTTTAATTAAGAAACTCATCTACCATTTGTCCTTTTTCAATTGGTTGAGAATGATTTTAATAAATTTAAAAATAAACAACAAAACTAAATTACTTTAAAACTATTAAATGAGAGACTCATTGAGAATGCTTTTAGCTTCTAAAACCATTAACATAAGATTTTAATTGGTCAAAAGTTACATGCCACATCAACGTTTATAATTAATTTAATTTTCTATTTGTTATTAACAGGAATTTTTCTAAATTAAAGTTTATTTTTCACAAATTTTTCCATTTAAGAAAAATCTATGGATTGGAATTTTTTTGTTTCTTCTATTTTTAAATATATGCATTTTAATTTTTAAGTTTGTTTTATTTAGTATTAACTTTCTTAGCACTATACTTTTGTATTATTACATCTCGACGTCTAGCTAATTTAAAAATTAGCAAGTCCAAATATATATTAAACTTATCGATAAAACAAACCCACGCATAGCATGGGTAGAAAACCTAGTCTATACTATATAAAAGTTGAGGCTATTAGCTCCTAAGACCGTCCACATAGGATTTAAATTAACCAATAGCGTTATGTCATGTAAGTATTTAGAATTAAGTTAATTTACCTATTTATTGCTAATTGGAAATTAAGACATGATTTTCTTATTTCATAAATTCATAACTTTAAGTAATTTCCGTTTTTGTGGATTTTTTTTAGTTTTGATTTTCCTATTTAAATTTCATATATTATTGATTAGGAAATTTTCTTAATTTTAAGATAGTTGTAATCTTAATTATTTAAAAAAAAAAACCATTTATAGTTGACAATTTACTAAAACTTTTGTTATTATTATTTTTTAATTAAAAGAAAGTAAAACAATCAATATTTATATGCCACATTAATTAGCATTTAAAAAAATGTTAATAGGAAATTTATATATAATTTTCTTATTTCATAAAAGAAAGTGAAATTCACATGAGATTTAAATCAAACAATAGCAACATGTCATGTAAGCATTTAGAATTATACTAATTTTCTTTATATTGTTAATAGGAAATTAAAAACATAATTTACTTATTTCATAAACTCATAACTTTAAATAATTTCTATTTTTGTGGATTTAATTTCCTATTTCAGTTTTAGATACTATAGATTAGAAAATTTTCTTAATTTTAAGTTCTTAATTATTAAAAAAAATATCTATAGTTACCAAAACTTTGGTTATTGTTATTTTAAAAATAAAGTGAAATATAGTGATATATAGACATATGATTTAAAACATTCAATAGTTATATGCCACATTAGCATTTTCATTTATTTTGTTAATACGCAATTCATAAACAATTTTTTTATTTAATAAACTCATAACTTTAAAGAAGAGAAATTTTACAAAATGTCACATGTTCCATGCCACTTTGCAAAAATGTCACATTTTAAAATTGTTTGCAATCGTGTTACTATTCATTAAATCAAAAGTCAAATTTGTCATTTATCCTTTTTTCCTTTTCTATTTTTTTTTCTCTTTCCTCATTTAATTTTTATCTTTTTCTTCTTCTCTTTCTCTTTCTCTCTCGTGAAAGAAAACATATATCATTTTTTTTTCTTCTTCTCTTTCTCTTTCTCTACAAAAATGGTGTGATGATAAGATTGAAAAACATAAAATCAAATCAAATTTCTCTCTCTTTCTCTTTAGAACTGAGATATCTTTTTTTCTTATTTCTCTCTCTCTTTTTCTATGCAAAAATGGTGATTGAAGTTGAAGAAAAATAATAATCTCTCTTTTTCTCTCCCTCTCATCCAGTTATATATCCAGATCGAATTTTATCATTTTTTGTTACAGATTTGGGTTTTGAGTTTTGATTTTTGTTAAATCTAAGTTATTGATTCTAATTATGTTATAGATATGAGTTTTTGTTTATTTATGGATAATTTTTTTAGACAATATATATAGTTCTTAAACAATTTATAAATCTTGTAAAAAAATTCTTATAAACCTTGTAAAAAATCTTTATAAACCTTTTAAAATTTTAATAAACCCTGTAAAAAATTCTTATAAACCTTGTAAAAAAATCTTATAAAATCTTTATAAAAACTTTATAAAATCCTTATAAAAATCTTATAAATCTTTATAAACCTTGTAAAAAAATCTTTTAAAAACTTTATAAACCTTGTAAAAACCTTTATATATCTTTATAAACTTTGTAAAAAATCCTTGTCAGTTTTTGTTACAGATTTGGGTTTTGAATTTTGATTTGTGTTAAATCTAAGTTATTGATTCTAATTATGTTACAGAGTTTTTGTTTATTTATGGATAATTTTTTTAAACAATTTATATAGTTTTTAAAAAATTTATAAACCTTGTAAAAAAATTCTTATAAACCTTGTAAAAAATCTTTATAAAACTTTTAAAATTTTTATAAACCTTGTAAAACACCTTATAAAATCCTTATAAACCTTGTAAAAAAACTTTATAAATGCCTTATAAAATCTTTATAAAAACCTTATAAACTTCTTATAAATCTTGTAAAAAACTTTATAAACCTTGTAAAAAATCCTTATAAATCTTTATAAATCTTGTAAAAAACCTTTATAAATATTTTAAAAACTTTATACACCTTTTAAAAACCTTTTAAACATTGTGAAATAACCCTTATAAATCTTTTAAAAACTTTATACACCTTTTAAAAATCTTATAAATTATTATTTCAATTGTTCAATTTTTAAAAACATATACAAAACTCTTATTAACTATTTAAAAAAATTATAAAAATTTAAACAGTCTAACAAAACCTTTAAAAAACTTTATAAGCCCTTAAAAACTTTATAAATTTTATAAACCTTTTAAAAACTATAAAAAAAAATTATAAAATTTATAAACCTTTTAAAAACTGTAAAAAAACTTTATAAAAAAAGTTCAAAACCCTAGATTAGTAAGAATAACATCAAAAACCAAACGCACCCATAAATAATCAAAAACTCAATTATGTAATCCAAATCGAACAAAAACCTTAGATTTGTAAACAAAGTTGAATCAAAAACTCAGATCTACAACACAAATCAAACAAACCCAGATTTGCAAAAAAAAATTATGAAAACTGGATCTAGATCTATATGAATGAGAGAGAGAGAGACAGAGAGAGAGATTCAAATCTAGATATGTTTGTTTTCTTCTTCAACACCGTAACCACCATTTTTCCATTAATAAGAGCTTAAGAGAGAAAGAGAAAGATAGGTATTTGTTATGGAGAAAGAGAGAGAGAAAGAAAGAAATAGAGGAGAAAAATCAGATCTCGTAGAGAAAGAAGAAAGAGAAAGAGAAAAAAAAGAAAAAAAGAATTTGTAGCATTTTTGCAAATACTCCTTTAAAGAATTTCACTTTAGTGGTCTTTTTTAATATCGATTTTCGTTTTAAAGTTTTTTCCAGCTGTAATTGTTAATATGTCAAAATAAAATAATAGGTAGATGAACAAACACATGAAATTGTAAATGTGGTAGTTTCATCGTCGCAAGAGGTAAAATAATAGTTTTGTATTAGTAATCTCACTAAATTTGTTTCTATTCCAATATATAAGTTTGCTCACATGTATAAAACTTTTATTTTGTTGTTTAAAACAGTATATAAGAACAAGAAAACTTAACACTTTTATTGCTAGAATAAATAAAATATTCGATCATTAGTAATATCATTAGATTTGTTACTATACAATTTTATTGAAAAAAATTATCACTAATTCATGGAAAATGTATGAAATTATATATTTAGAAACTAATAATCACGTGATAACTTGAGATTTATAGTATGAATTGATTAATCTCAAAAATTAATATTGAAATTGCATACAATTAATATATATATATATATATATATATATATATATATATATATATTTAGATTACAAAAATATAAAATTTATCGCCATATTTGTTCTTAGTTGTTATAAATGTTTAGAAAAGGGTTATATGAATATCTAGAACTGAAGGTACTTTAGCATAGTTGGAAGTAATGAATAATTGTTTAGAGTATTACATTCCATATGATATATATATATGTGAGTATTATTTAAAAATCGAAGAGAAAAAAAAATACAACAACAATATATTTTAGGTTAAGACATAAGCGAAAACTAAGATAAAAAAAGAGCGAAAAGATTATAGAGAGAGAATAACAGTTTACGTGTGTGAAAGGATTTTGAAAATTATATTAGGATTTTGTTGATGTGATTTCATTGAGAAGAATATATATTTTGAAAAATGAAAATTATTATTTTAGAAGTGAAATAATGTGTTGAATATAATTAACATGCTAAATGTTATAAAGGTTATTTCTAATGATGTGGAAGTAGAGTATGTTAATGGTTACGGTTAAAAAGTAGTTCAAGATTTTTTTTGTTTGGATTGAAAAAGTTGAGCAAACCATTGCTATAACAAACGAAAGAAGCGTTCGATTTCCTATTGACAATGTTTTTTATCACTTTATGCTTGAAACAACCTGACCCTTTTTTTTTTAACATAATCAAATTAGTATTTCTATAAATACCAATTCTCAACACTTAGCAAATACCAATCAAAGAACCAGTCAACCAATCATAACCAATGAAAATCAACTTAATTCGAATAAACGATTATCCATTAAATTCAAATGAAACAACAAACCAATTCAATCAATTCCATAATCTAGCAACATAGCAATTCTAAACAATCGCATAAAAGCAAATAAACGAGACTCTGGATCATCTCCTCTTCCCAGCCATGATTCCACGATCACACTTTTTCTTTACCTGCCTCACATGGCAAAACGAGATGTGTGACTATTATCACAAATACTCAGTGAAACGATCATTCCATCTACCGGCTATACACACAGGCATAAAATAATACCATAATACCAAACAACTCAATCAACAATGAACAATTGTGAACAATTCACGATTACAAACCTTGCGTCGATCGACATAGAGCACTTGCGTCGATCGACGTACATCACTTGCGTCGATCGCGCACGTCGCAATGTCGATGAACACGAGCCTATCCTCTCATGGCTCGTTCTATGACTTGACGTATCGATCTCTTGCACCAAAAAAGTCAACACAGACATCCAATAACACGAGAATCACTCAAATCACACCATCAATCATCATCAAATCAATCCAAACCTCAATCAAACGCATCATGACATTCCAATTACCCAAATAAGTCATGATCACGCACTCATCTTGATTTCAACATTGAAAAGGAATAAGAATCAAGAAGAACACACGAAAATCAGAGATCCAACTCCTTAAATCTGGATTTCCTTCTTTCCTCGCGAAGAACACGGATCAAACACGATCTTATAGCCTCACAAATCAATAGAACAAGCTTTCAGGATCAAGAACACAAAGAAATCAACAATGATTCCTATTCTTCACTCAATCCTCACTAAAACTCTGATTTTCTCTCAAAACCTTCTGGAAAACGCAACCATAGACAACCCCTCGACTTATATAGTGGAACCCTAGGGTTCCCGTAACTCAAACCGCAAACCAAATGATTAAAAATCGAACCCGTCGGTTTAATTAAAGCTTGCATCGATCGACACACCTCCCTTGCGTCGATCGACGCACCTCCCAAAATTCTAAATTTTGGTTCACGGGCATTACAATTCTCCCTCACTAACACGAATTCAACCTCGAATCCCGCAATATCATTCACTACGGTCCAACCACCTGATCCACCCAACCAACAAAACTCGAGATCAACAATCCCGATCTCTAAGGTTTACATCCATTCCTATGTTTTTAGCCACATTTCAGACATTAATTGCTCCCAACTCATATCCACACCCTCACACTCTCAGGAATACGTCATTTGAGCTATCGGTGCACCATACCACTCACACCTCATGACACACTGCCCGTGGAACTATTGGTATGCAGGGGAAATCCTCATCTCCTCGAGAAAAATCCGCATCTCTCAATAAAATATAGGGGAAATCCTCATCCCCTCAGGAGAAATCTTCATCTCCCAATGAGTCGTTCGGGAAAATCCTCATCCCCTAGAGCATTCAATTCTTAAACGTCAATAAGCATCTCTAACCAGAACTACCTCCCGTGGTCCTTATATGACATTTCTCTAACCCGGAATATCATTTCATTCATGACCAATCCTAAGGTCAACTCTATACAATCCAATCGCTCAAGGTGTTTCACTAGAGTCTCACAGAAATAGAAAAGCTCTAAATCCTCATAGAACTTCTATTTCTCAGATCCTTTGAAATAGACAAGTTTTAAATCCTCATAAAACCTCTATTACCCAACCCTCAAAACACATAACTCATGACCACCAAGTCATACCATAAGAAATACACATCTTATAAATCTCAACCATAAGAAATACTCATCTTATTAATCTCAAAATGTAATAATCGTTACATCCACAAACAAAATTACATAAACCAAAAACACATAGCAAAAATGCTAACTCTAAGACTGAAAACAAGAAAGATAAACTCAAGCCTCGACTTGCTTCTCGAACCACTTCAAAAACTTTGCCTTGATCTTAGCTTCTGGTTTCCAAGTCTCCTCCTCAATACCGTCACAGTTCAACAAGACTCTCAACAACGGTATCTTCTTCCGGCGCAGAACCTTGACCCTCCTCTCAAGAATCCTCACCGGTCTCGCCTCCCAAGTCATATTGGGCTGAATATCATCAAGAATCCTCACCACTACCTCCTTAGACTATGCAGACACTTCCTCTGCATCGACACATGGAAGACCTTATGAAATGCCTTCATAATCTGAAGTAATTCCAATCGATAAGCCACTGGTCCCACCCGTTCCACAACCTTGAACGGACCCATAAACCTCGTACTTAGCTTATTCTCGGAAATGGATCTATTATGACCCCTCAACATCGCCATCTTAAGATACACTCTATCTCCAGCCTCTATCTATAACTCTTTCTTTCTCTTATCAGCATAACTCCTCTGCCGATCTTGAGCCTCTTTCATGTTCAGCTTCAAAACACGGATCTTTTCCATCGTTTCCTGAACAAAATCTGCACCATACATGCTCCTCTCCCCCACTTGAGTCCAGCATAATGGTGTACAACATGGTCTCCCATACAACGCCTCATACGGAGCCATACCAATACTCGCCTAGTAGCTATCGTTATATGCAAACACTACCAAGTTCAAGTGATCTGCTCAATGACCACCATAATCCAGCACACACATCCTCAGCAAATCCTCGAGTGTCTGAATCGTCCTCTTAGATTGCCCATTCATCTGAGGATGATAAGCGGTACTTATATGCACTTCAGTGCCCATCTCAGCCTGAAATGCCCTCCAGAACTCTGAGGTAAACCTCGGATCCCTGTCTGACACGATACTCGCTGGCACTCCGTGCAGCCTCACTATCTCCCACACATACTTCTTAGCCAAAACCGTTGCTCCATCAATCTTCTTAATGGCCACAAAATGTGCTGACTTAGTTAGACAATCCACAATCACCCAAATAACATCATAAGTCTTCGAAATTGGCAATCCTACCACAAAATCCATGGTAATCATATCCCACTTCTACTTCGGAATAGGTAAACTCTGCAATAAACCACTCGGAACCTGATGCTCTACCTTCACTAACTGGCACACATTGCAAACTGCAATCCAGTTAGCAACATCCTTCTACATCCCGACCCAATGATAGTACCGTTTCAGATCCCGATACATCTTAGTCGCTCCCGGATGAATAGACAACATGCTCACATGAGCCTCTCTCAGAATCTCCTGCCTCAAACCCTCATCCTTAGGCCCACACACATGTCCGTTCACCAAAATCTTCCCGTTAGCAGAGACCGGATACTCAGAACCTGCAACCTTAGAAGCATCGATCAAACTTTGATCCTCCTCATGAGCTACTCGAATCCTGCTCAACAAGTCTGCCTGGTTAGCTGCCTCTAACCCCAAAGGCTTCTGTGAGATAATACATAACTTCAAAGTGCTAATCTCACTCACCAAGGCCTTCATATCCCGCTCCTGAGCCGAAATAACTCTCTTCCGACTCAAAGCATTTGCAACTAGATTAGCTTTACCAGGATGGTAACCAATCCCCACATCATAATCTGCTACCAACTCTATCCATCGCTTCTGCCTCCGGTTTAGCTCTGTTGAATAAAGAAATACTTTAAGCTCATATGGTCTGTGAACACCTGAACATTTCCGCCATAAAGATAAGATCTCCAAATCTATAAAGCAAAAATCACTGCAGCTAACTCAAGATCATGGGTAGTGTAGTTGCTCTCGTGCTTCCTCAACTGCCTCGAAGCATAAGCAATTACCTTTCCCTGCTCCATCAACACATAACCCAAACCAACTCCCAAAGCATCTATATACACCATGTATGGCTCACCCGGCTCTAGTAACGCCAACACTGGTGTACTAGTCAACATCTCCTTAAGCTTTGCGAAACTCTCCTCGCAAGCTGAAGACCACACAAAAGGAACATTTCTCCCTGTCAACTTCGTCATCGACTGAGCCATACTCGCGAAACTCTTGGCGAACCTCTTGTAGTAACCTGCCAAATAGAGAAAACTCTAATCTCAGTGGCATTCCTAGGTCTAGGCCACTCTCTAATAGCCTCTATCCTCACCGGATCCACAGGAATTCCATCTGCAGAAACTACGTGACAGAGAAAACCCATCTCTCGCTGCCAAAAACTGCACTTACTCAACTTAGCATACAGCTTCTGCTCTCACAACTTCTCCAGAACCACTCTCAGATGAATCTCGTGCTCCTCAGGACTCCTCGAATACACTAAAATATCATCAATAAAGATGATCACAAACTCATCCAGATACTCCTAAAAGACCCCGTTTATCAGCCTCATGAACGCCACTGGTGCATTAGTCAAACCGAATGGCATCACCACAAACTCGAAATGCCCGTATCTCGTCCTGAAAATAGTCTTCCTGACATCTGCCTCATCGATAGAAATCTGATGGTAACCCGACGCCAAGTCAATCTTGGAGAACCAAGTAGCCCCTCGCAAATGATCCAACAACTCATCAATCTGCGGCAGAGAATACTTGTTCTTCACAGTGACTTGGTTAAGTCCCCGGTAATCGATGCATAACCGGAAACTCTCATCCTTCTTCTTCACAAACAACACCGGCACTCCCCACGGTAAACTGCTAGGCCTGATAAATCTCTTACCCAAAAGATCATCCAACTGCTTCTTCAGCTTTGGCAACTCTGCTGGAGCCATTCTATAAGGCACCTTAGATATCGGACTCGTCCCAGGCTCCAACTCAATCGTGAAAGGACCAGACCGAGACGGCAGTAATCCCTGGAACAACCTGAATATCTCTAACCGCAACCTCTCTAACAGTCTCTAGCATCACAATCGTTGCCAAATACGCCTCGCAACCTTTCTCAATCAGCTGCTCAGCCTAAATTGCCAAGATCACGAGACTCCCGGAAGTCGGCCTCACTCCCTGATAAACCAACCTCCCTGCCTCTCGCTCAAACACAACTCGTCTCCGACGATAATCCAGATGAACTCTGTACCGGTCCAGCCAATCCATACCCAGAATGACATCGTACAGCTTCACCGGACTAATAATCAAATCCACTGGCATAGACTCCCCAGCCACCTTAATATCTACGCCTCGAGCCCGCCCAAGAGTAGTTAAAAACTTCCCTCCAACAACTTTAACCACTCCCGGTTGCTCACCAGAATCGCTCCAGATATCGCTGCCTTCCGCACACTCCGGAGTAATGAAGCAATTCGTAGCTCCAAAATCAAACAAAACATAGGACTCAAAACTGCCCAATAATAAGGTCTCTGCACAAATCTCACGTGCCTAAGAACCCTACATTCTATCACAAAACTATCAAATTCCAAAACAGACAAAAATTCATAAACCACTAGAATTTACCAAGTCAAGTTTCAGAATTCACCTGTGATCGGCTTGGTGCTAGACTCCTCTATCTCCCTCGGAGTGTGCACTCACGGTGTTGCTGCAATCCGAGCCACCGGCTGCATTGTCGCCACTACTATCTGCTGCAGCTTGGGACATTTTGGCTTGATCTGCCCCGTCTCCTTACAGTGGTAGCAAACTCGAGTATCCCAAGTTCCGTCCCTCTCCGGACAGCTCGATACTCTGTGATCCATGCTTCTGCACCCGAAGCATCCCCAACCACCCTAACTCGCCCTCGCAGTGTCCTCTCACTTTCTTTTCTGTCCTTACTCAGGCTTGCCGCCCTTGCTCAGAACCACATGTTACTGCGATCTCCTCGATTGGACAGGCGGATGAACCACCACAACCTGCTCCCTCATATCCTCCTCGATCGCCGCAGCAATCTCAACCAACTATGTCCTCTTGGCGAACCTATTCAGTCTACAGCGAGTCCTCAAATCAGATCAAAGTCCTCTCAAGAACCTTTTCACTTGGGCATGTTCGCCCTTCATGCCCCTACTATCATAAACCATGAGTCAGTTAAACTCAACATCATACTCCCGAACTGACCGGTCACCCTGAGCCAACTCTAGAAATCTCGACTCCAACCGATCAATCGCCTCCTGTGGGAAGAACTTAGCATTAAACTCAGCCAAAAAGTCCCCCAGGCCATCTCCGCCTGAACCCTCCTGGCCACGACACCCGTCCATGAGAGATGCGCATCGCCCTCTAGGTAATGTAGTGTCAAATCACTCGGTATCCCTCTGGACACCTCCCGAGAAAAATCTCGTGCCAATCCTCTGCATCTGCTCCATCATCTTAAAGTAAAATGGGAGTTCCTCTGCAACTGCAACCCTCGGCTGCACATCCGCCACTAGTGCACTACCGGAGCCTGAGCTTGAGCCGGTACTGTTCCCGATAACCGCTCTAACAACATCTGTAATAGATCCGTCAGACGATCATCTCGATCCTGGGCTACACCTGCGGTAGCACCCGCTCCTGGGCCAGCTGCACCAGTGGCCACACCGGAACTAACACCAGTCTCACTAATCCTCACACTGGCACTCACACCGGCCTCACCCACGAACCCCTTCTGAAGCGTTTGCGAATCCGCCACCTGCTCATGCTTGGAGCTATGAGCCATACTCGCAGCGGTCTCACTCACATGTCCCTGCCCACGCCCTCGGCCTCTACGACCACCACGGCCTCCATGACCACCACGGCCACGTTCTCTAGCAACTCTAGCCATATATCTCTGCACTACCAACAATAGACACTAAGCATACTAGAAATTGCACAAGAATCACATAACACATACCGTGGAATCTCATTGAAGGCTCGAAGAAGATGATCCAGGACTCCAAACCCACACAACAATTGACTAAATCCACATAATCAATTCAATTCACCCGCCCTAAAACCGTAAGGGCTCTGATACCAAACTGAAACAATCCGACCCGTTTTTTTCTTTTTAACATAATTGAATTAGTATTCCCATAAATATTAATTCTCAACACTTAGAAAATACCAATCAAACAACCAACAAACCAATCATAACCAATGGAAATCAACTTAATTCGAACAAACGATTATCCATTAAATTCAAATTAAACAACAAACCAATTCAATCAATTCCGTAATCCAGCAACTTAGCAATTCTAAACAATCGCACAAAAGCAAATAAATGAGACTTTAGATCATTTCCTCTTCCTAGCATGATTCCATGATCACACATTTTCTTTACCTGTATCACTGGCAAAACAAGATGCATGAGTATTAGCACAAACACTTAGTGAGATGATCATTCCATATACCGGCTATAAACACATGCATAAAGGAATACCATAATACCAAACAACTCAATCAACAATGAACAATTGCGAACAATTCACGATTACAGACCTTGCGTCGATCAACACGCATCACTTGCGTTGATCGACATAGAGCACTTACATCGATCAATGCACGTCGCAGTGTCGAGGAACACGAGCCCATCCTCTCATTTCTCGTTCCAAGACTCGACGTATCGATCTCCTACACCAAAAATATCAACACAGACATCCAATAACACGAGAATCACTCGAATCACACCATCAATCATCATCAAATCAATCCAAATCTCAATCAAACGCATCATGACATTTCAATTATAGATAAGCCATGGTCACGCACTCACCTTGATTTCGGAATGAAAAAGAATAAGAATGACGAAGAACACACGAAAATCAGAGATCCAACTCCTTAAATCCTGATTTCCTTATTCCCTCGGAAAGAACACGGATCAAACACGATCTTATAGCACAAATCACTAGAACAAGCTTTCAGGATCAAGAACACAAGGAAATCAACAATGATTCATGTTCTTCACTCAATCCTCACTAAAACTCTGATTTTCTCTCAAAACCTTCTGGAAAACGCGACCATAGACGGCCCCTCAACTTATATAGTCGAACCCTAGGGTTCTCCAAACCCAAACCGTAAACCGAACGATTAAAAATTGAACCCGTCAGTTCAATTAAAGCTTGCGTCGATCGACACACTTTTTTTGCGTTGATCGACGCACCTCCCAAAATTCCAAATTTTGGTTCACAGGCGTTACAATGCTAACCAAAATATTTTTGTAAGTAGGCAGAATTTAAACTTTTATTCTGCACAATAGTTTGAGATGATATATTAAAAAGAAACAGAGATGCACTAAAAGAAAAAACTAGGTTTTGGTGTCACAGTAACATAAAGTCTTTATGTATATTTTTAATAAAACTATATGTGATCATAATATTTACATTTAATTTAAGATTTTCACTTTTATTAATTACTGTATAATTTTTTAATAAAACTAATATCTAAAAAAAATTCAATAAATCATTATTAAGTGAGGTTTGTCAATATATTTTTTACCGTCTTCAATTTTCTTGCCATTATATTTTTGCATTCTTCTATGTTAACATTACCTATTAAAAAAATTACTAAGCGCAAAAATATATTAAACCAAGTGATAAAACATATAATCCGTTAGAAAGATATTTTGGTGTTTTAAATTTGTTTCATATACTTTTGTGAATAAGTGGTTAAATTGGTATGCAAAGAAAATATTAGTCTTTAGTTGTATGACATGAAAATACTAGTAATACAATAATAGACATAAAGAAGCAACATAAATAAATAAAAAATAAAAATAATTAACTTTCAAAGATTTGTGTTTAAACTAAAGAAATTAACATTTTGTTATTATCAAATTCCAAATATTCGACGAATCCAAAAATTTTTGGAGAAAAAAAAATATGCATAAACATATGCAAAAATACTAAATTAATTTTAAATTTATTGGTAAGAAATGAGCTAAATGATAACTAAAAAAATATATGTCGCCAACAACTAAAATTTGTATTTATTTTGTATATATATATTTCATGAATTTTAAATAGTACAAACACTTAAAGTGAAAGAAATCAATTTATCATTTTAAATATTTTATATTTGATAAACACATAAATTTTTGTTGAATCCACAAAATCACAAAAACTTTTATGATACCACTTTAGCTCGTCCGTTTTAAATCATTGGTGTATTATCAGAACCTGATTAGTAATTTGCAAAACTTGGATTTAGGTCTTATTTCTCTATTATGTTATTGTGAGAGGATGCATAGGGCTTTCACGAGAAACCAGATTTGAGTTTTGCAACAGTGACACGTGACAAAAGAAGTGCAAGAGAGCCTTTGTTCGAGGCGAGAAGGTGAAGCTTCTCTAGACTAATAATATTAGTATTCCCAAGTAAGATCAGTTTCAATATTCAGGTAAGAAAACAATTATATATACATGTGTGTGCACAGTCATTGGCATATCCTTACTTCTACGGTCTAGCATACGTGGATCAGGAATCATCCACTCAACTGATCCCAAAATAGTTTGAGTTTGAAAGAAGTGAAAAAACGAAAGTAGCATGAGAGAATTGATATATAGAGATGTACACTAATCTCATTCTGTATTTTTTTTTTTTTATTGGTTAAGCTCTGAGAAATAGCAAATATCAGTTATAATTCTTACAAAACTTGAATGTGAAACATTGCAGATGTTATATTAAGTATCATCCTTGTGCCTCAAGAATATCTATGAGGTGAAAATGGACGAGCTCCATGTGCCTAAGGTATGTTATATAATATTTACAATCTGTATGCATATTATGATAATTAATTTTTGTTGTCCAACTGAAAACGCATTGGTGCCGAACGGTTTAAAAGACAATTTGCGCTGTGGAGCTGCGAATAAAGATATTTTATGTATAGTGGACAAAAAATTTCTCAATTATTTTTCATACTTGGACGTTTACTAAACATATTTTAGTATTTTCTTTATATTTAACTAAAAATTTAAAGAAATCTTTTTTATATATATATTTATGGTGGGGTTGGTCGTCTTACTCTGTTTGTGAAACCTAATTCATATTTAGCTTTGGTTTCATCTCTTATTATATATATATATATATATATATATATATCTTATTATATAAAGCTTGATGTGTCAAATTTTGTAATTAACATGATTGAGACACGTGTCAAGCCGGTTAACTAGATTTTGACACGTGTATACAAGTGTAAAATATTTTTTTATTAGATTTAACCATTTTTAAAAGATTTATCTATTTTTTTTAAATAGTGAAAGTAAACCTAATTTAAATAGGATAAGGAAAATCTAAACCTAATTTAATACGATTACGAAAACCAAATTATTTGGAAATATGTAATATAATTTAATTAGAAATCAAATAATATAAAAAATAAAATAGATAAATATTTGATATACTTCTCTATAAGTAGTTTTGTATTAACGTTCTCAATTTTATTTTATCACTTCATGGTATACTTCTCTATCATTCATTGCTTATTAACGTTTTCAATCTAATATTATTTACTTTTAGTGTGGTTTAATTTACTTTCTCAGTGGTAAACCTAATTTAAATTGGATTAAAAATAATTATTTTAAATATATGATATAATTTAATAAAAAAAAAAATAATATAAGAAATAAAATAGGTGAATAAAATAGATAAATATTTAATAGATTTCTCTATAAGTGGTTTCATATTTATAAATGATTTTGTGTTGACGTTCATTATCTTATTTTATTTACTTCATGGAGTGACTTTTTTTCCTTTTTTGTACTTCATAGAGTGACTTAATTTTGTCTTCCTTTAATTTGCATAATAAAATTATAAAAAGGTTTATATAATTTAAATAGGAATAAAAACTAATAATTTGAAAAAATGTGATAAATTTAATTGTTAATCAAATAGCAAAAACATAGAAATTAATAAATAAATATTATACTTCTCAATCAATGGTTTGCAACAATGTTCTTTATTTTATTTTATTTATTTTGATGGGTTATTTAATTTTGTTTTCCACAATAAAATATTTCACTTTTTACACGTTTTTAAAATATTAAATTATAAACCCGCATATATACGGATCCTTACTGTAGTATATATATATATATATACCACAAAGAGAAATAGAAAAATATAGGCATGGTTATATGTGTTGTTAAAGTGTTGTCCTTTAAACATGTTATATGTTACTCGGATGCAATTTATGATACTCTCCTGTTACTCGAATCTAGCTCTGGCATTTTAATCGAAACTGAAAAATCGAACCTAAACCGAACCGAAAAAAATGGTTTGATCAGATTAGATACATATAAATTATTCTAGTGGATCTCATCCTTCCGATCCATTGGTTTCAGTTTGGTTTGGTTAGTAACCGAAATCCAATAGATTAACCAAAATCCGAAACTTTTATATACATTACCTTATATATATGCTAATAATGTTATTAATAATTACTCGTTATGTTAATATAGTAACATAAAAAAAACCTCAAAAGACTAACAATAAAAAAATAAACAAAAGACTAAGATCGTTGGAAGAACAAAAAAACACTTACATAAGCTTCACATCCTCCATAAAGTTTGGAAATGTGTAAACCTTACAAGACTTAAACTCTTGAAATACTGAAACTTCAACTTTTGTGACAACTTTTTTCTCGAGATTGTAGTAAAAAACGAAGAAAGGATTTTGTGTATAACTTTGGGACAACACAAATTCTCCACTTCCAATCATACCAGCAAGGCATACATAGTTCGTTGAATTCATCCGTGGACCGGGCACTGTGTAGAGATGCTTCGACCATATATGTTTCTAGCCATCTTCTGAAACCCACAACTTATAATAACTAAAGTTAAGAATATTACAATTAACACCTAATTTACCCTTGTAGTCTATAAGACTAAAAGGTCTACGCATCTTTCTTGCTAACTCTGGATCAATGTTAAAAAAACTAAATTTCTCAAACCTAACATCAAAGCAAACCATAGTATGTATTTTGTTATTGTCCATTGCCGGAAAAACAATATACCATTGATGCATATCCCATTATTATCTTCTAGAGGATAATGAGGTGTGCAACATTGTATCTTCTTCCATAAAAGATTTCCATCTCCGGTCCCTAATGTCAAAACATGATACTTATCGAACCAATTGTCAGATTTGCTACTCAACCAGGTGATACTTATCTGCTCTTGCTTTTGTCGACTGTGACCGAACATTCCCATATATGCTCACTTTTGGTGTGGTTACAGTCTCACCTGTGATGGGATTAGAAATCACCGCCCATGAATCATTCTTTCCGATATGTTGACTACATACCAGACCGCAAACCGGACAACATTACCGATAGAAACCGATGCCGAGATTCGTGTAATGATGAGTGGCTACAACTGATGAATTCTGCTCCGGATTTTGAGGTTGAAGTGAAGAGTAGAAGAACAAGTTTGATCCAACTTCCAAGCCGAAAAGAAACCATGGTGTGGCCGAAGACTTGATCGGGAACAACCGGTCGTAGTTTGGTCGGGTAATGACCGATGACCAGAGCTTTGATACGCAACGACACTGAGCTAAAGACTTGAATGGCAATCTCGACAAGATATTGATGACAAGATCATCAGAAATCAGATCAAAGTAATCTGTTTTGGAGATATGCTGCTTCTTTTTGGTCATAGCGATGGAGTAAAACCCTAGATTGTGACCATAGTAAGCAGCTCTTAAGTAGTTTGATAATCAAAATAAAATTCTCAAACCATTACAGTAAGGAGAATGGTTTGAGATATAAATCCAAGCATTACAGTAATCAGAGAAAAGACAATAAATTCAGATCCATAATCAAAATTTTAGCTTAAACCCAGATCGGACAAAACAATTCCAGCACACTACCAATCATTTCAAGGTTAATCACAATGGCAGAACACTACTATATCATCGAATCAAGCACCCAAATCAATAACTCAAAATCAAGTCCCCAAAATCTGATCCGCGAGAACTGAATCAAAACCCCCAAAACAATTCAAATCGAAATCGGTGAAACCTCAAGGACATGCATCACATCCAGAGGAAAAAGTAAGAAATCAAAGGCATTACCTTTCGAAGGGATCTCACAAGATCGGAGATCTGAGTTCGTGAAATCGCTTTGAAAGTCTTTTCGTATCTGGAGAAGGAGAAGAAGAAGAGCTGTGGTGATGAGGAAAGAGAGTTGGCCAATTAAAGGCAAGTATTATCAAAAGACGCCCTTTCTTTATATACTAGATTAGGACACACTTTACAAAAATATTAATATCAAAATCTAAATTTTAATTAATAATTTTTTAAATTATAAAAATATTTTTAATATTTAAATATAAATTTTAAACTACTAAATTTTAATTCATATATTAATTTTCATATTTTAATTTATATTATACAAATTTAAAAATATATATATATAAATAGAATTCAAATCATATTGTTAATAACAAAATAAATAATTTTATCCATTATAAATTTATATTAACTATATGATAAAAGCTTATAACAACTAAAATATTACAAAGTTAAATTATAAAACAATAAATTATATGAATAATTTCATAAAAATTTATAAAATATTTTACAAAAAGTTTTATTAAGTATTATATATAAATCTATGATTGATAAATGTTATTGATGTCATCGGTTTATTTTTCATAGAGATATATATAGAGAAATTTTAAGATATGCCACATGTTCTATGCCACTTTTCAATTATGCCACTGTCTGAAAATCTTTACAAACATGTCACCTTCTTTTCCAGTATTTCCATATTATCTTTTCACTCATTTAATTAGACTTTTTCAGTTTTTTTGTCTGTTTTTTTTCCAAATTTCAGTTTTTTTTTCATTATTTTATATCATATCTCAATTTTTTTTCCTCCAAATCTCAAAACTTTTTTCAGATCTCGTTTCTCTACTTTTTGAACTAAATCTCATCTTTTTCTCTCAAAACTAGTTTAAAAACATGAATTTGAATTTCACAACAAAAAAAACTTAAAACCTGAGATTGAATTTTGTGAATCGAGAAAAAAAAAAGAAGGAAGAGGAGAAGAAAAATAAAAAATCTGAGATTTAATTTTTCTAAAATATATGTAGATATTTTTTATTTTAAACAGTTTCTAAAGTTTTTAAAGTATCTTACAAAACTTTTCAAAAACTTTATAAACCTTGTTAAAAATCCTTATAAAAACTTTATAGATTTTGTAAAAAACCTTATAAAAACCTTTATAAAAACCTTATAAATTTTGTAAAAAAATTCTTATAAGAACCCTTATAAATTTTGTAAAAAAAACATTTATAAACTTTTTAAAAACTTTTATAAACTTTGTAAAAAACTCTTATAAACCTTAAAAACCTTATAAATTGTTATTTTAACTGTTCAGTTTTAAAAATCTTATAAAAATCTTATAAATTTTGTAAAAAACTTTATAAAACCCTTATAAATTTTGTAAAAAAATTCTTATAAAAACCTTATAAATTTTATAAAAAAGCTTTATAAATTTTGTAACAAACCTTTATAAATTTTGTAAAAAATCTTTATAAACTTTTTAAAAACTTTTATAAAATTTGTAAAAAAACTCTTATAAACCTTAAAAAATCTTTATAAACTTTTTAAAAACCCTTATAGATTTTGTAAAAAACCCTTATAAACCTTTTAAAAATCTTATAAATTATTATTTTACTGTTCAGTTTTAAAAACCTTATAAAAATTTTATAAATTTTGTAACAAACCCTTATAAAACCCTTATAAATTTAGTAAAAAACCCTTATAAAAACTCTTATAAATTTTGTAAAACACCATTATAAAAATCCTTATAAAGTTTGTAAAAACCTTTATAAACCTTTAAAAAACTTTATAAACCTTTTAAAAACTTTTATAAACTTTGTAAAAAAACTCTTATAAACCTTAAAAAATCTTTATAAACCTTTTAAAAACCCTTATAAATTTTGTAAAAAACCCTTATAAACCTTTTAAAACCTTATAAATTATTATTTTAACTGTTCAGTTTTAAAAACATATACATAACTCTTATAAATTGTTTAAAAAGTTCATAAAAACGTCAAAACCTTAGGTCAGTTAGAAAAACATCAAGAACAAATTAATCTAGATTATTTAAGTCTTTTTTTTTTAATGTGTTGAAATTTTTTTTTAAAAACCTTATAAATTTTATAAGTCTTTTAAAAACTGTTAAAAAAAACTTTATAAAAAAAGTCAAAATACTAGATGAGTAAGAAGAACATCAAAAACAAAACTAACCCAGAAATAATCAAAAAACTCAGATTTATAAGCCAAATCGAATAAAAAACCTTAGATTTGTAACCAAAATCGAATCAAAAACTCAGATCTACAACACAAATTAAACAAACCCAAATTTTCAAAAAAATAATTATGAAATTCGGATCTAGATCTATATGAGAGAGAGAGAGATTCAAATCTAGCTATGTTTGTTTTTTTTTCTTTAACACCATCACCACCATTGAAAAGCTTAAGAGAGCTTGAGAGAGAGAGAGAGAGATTGATGGTAGATCTAGATCTACTTTTGGAGAGAAAAGAAAAAAAATCAGATTTGGTTTCGTGGAAAGAGAAAAAAGAAAAAGGAAGGAGAAAAGTTATATTTTTTTAATGGTCAAAATTGTATTTTTTATATAAAAAGGTGGCAGATTTGCAAAAGTACACACCGAGGTGGCACGCTTGCAAACTGTGTTTTGATTTGTGGCATTTTTGCAAATGCCCCATATATATACTCGTCAAATCTTACATTTTTAGATCTTAATAGTAAATATATTATTATTATTTTATAACATGTATAAATTTTCATTTTATATAATTTTATTTTTTAACATTCAAAGGTATAGGTAGAAGATTTATATTTTTTTGTAATATTTTATAACTATGTTTACAAAATAAATATGTTTGTAGATTTTTTTTTCTTTGGTATGTTTGTATAAACTTTAATATTGAGATTTCTATATTTTTTAATTTTTTTTATCTTTCAATTTATAAAAAAAAAATTTGTTTTAAATACAAAATATTTTAAAATTTCCTATCATAATAAAACTAAACAAATGATCTTGATATTATTCATGTATTGTGAAACTGGAGAAAAAGGAAATAATTTAATCATATTTATAAAATTTCAAAATTATTTAAAATTATAGTAAATATAATATAATAATAATCTAAAAATAGAAGGAAAAAAAAAATTCTTAAATGTGTAGTCAATGTGGAAGCTCCGTTAGTTCAGTGGTTTCGTTAAAGGCTCATTCATCGTTCTACACCAAGAGATCTAGGATTCGACTCCTAAAAAATGCGATTTATTAATATTTATGCAGATTAATAGAGACAAATTTACAAAAAAACGTTAGTGTAAGACAAGATATAATTATTTGATGTGGATCAAAATAGAAGACGTATTTGTTGTAGAATAGTCAATATAGTATTTTAATAATTTATAATAAAATAATAATAAATTTAGACGAATTAAAAAAAAAAGTGTCAATTAAATATGTTAAAAAAAAAATCCCGATGGGCTTGAAAGAAAGCCCAAAGACCAAATCTTGACCCGAATCAGAGGCATTTAGAGACTCCTCGATTTAGGAATTAGTAACCAAAAGGGCACACAATTTCAAGCGCCGGGAAAAAATCAATGGCTCCTTCTTCCTCGAGCGGCCTCACCTTCAAGCTTCATCCTCTAGTCATCGTTAACATCTCCGATCACTTCACTAGGGTTAAGACTCAGCTTAATCCTCCAGCCTCTGTCTGCGCCACCGGGAATGGCTCGAGCACTAACGACGCGATGTTCCTCCAGAATCCTAGGGTTTACGGCTGCGTGATCGGTGTCCAAAAAGGCCGTACGGTTGAGATCTTCAACAGTTTCGAGCTTTTGTTTGATCCTACCACTGACACACTCGATAGATCTTTCCTCGAGAAGAAGCAAGAGCTCTGTAAGCTTTACACTCGCTTCTTTTCGTCTCACTTTGTTCTCTGCTGTCTGTAACTTTGGTGATTTTTCTTCAGACAAGAAGGTGTTCCCTGATTTCTATATATTGGGATGGTATTCTACGGGAAGCGACGCTAATGAAGCTGATATGCATATCCACAAAGCTGTGAGTGCAGGTTCATTGGTAATGTGTAGTGGTTTGTGTGAATTTTGGGTCTCGTTGTACTGATTCTGTGAGTTTTTCATCATGTCTTCTACAGTTGATGGATATTAATGAATGTCCTGTTTATGTCCTTCTAAATCCGGCTATCAATCACGCACAGAAGGATCTTCCAGTGACTATTTATGAAAGTGGTAAGTTGGTTTTTCCATATTCCTCCTGCTTCACTATCTGCAAATTACTGTTGCACTTGATTTTGTGGATTCACATAAACGGTTTCTGCCAGTAGTGTGTGTTTTCACCTTATTCATCTTCCAGTATAATTTTGTTGAGTCTGATTGTTTGAAAGATTCTAATCTTTTTGATCCTATCGTGTGATTGCCTTCAAAACTTCAAGAATTCCATGTCATCGATGGAATTCCTCAGCCAATTTTTGTGCATACAAGCTACACAATTGAGGTATGTGCTTAGGCCGCTTAATATGTAATCTGTCTATTATATTAGAGTGGCCCTTTAGTAACATAGCAAAGATGTAACACATGCAGACAGTGGAAGCTGAAAGAATATCGGTTGATCATGTTGCACACCTTAAGCCATCTGATGGAGGCTCAGCAGCGACCCAGCGTAAACCTTATTATACTCTACTTATTTATCATATTCCTCTTATTCATTTGGATGGAATTTAGGTTGATTCCTCGATATTGTGCAGTGGCAGCTCATTTGACTGGCATTCATAGTGCCATCAAGATGCTAAATAGCAGAATCAGAGTGCTCTATCAGTATCTTGTCGCAATGCAGAAAGGTATATTTTATTCTTGCTCAAGTCCCCACTCTTAGTCCCTCTTCAATTTCTTTATCGAGCTTTAGTGACCAGTCCTTGTTCTTAGCTGGAATATTTGTATATTTGTTTTCCTCCTGTGAAGAAAGAAAGAAAAAGGATATTGACCAAAGGTAATGTAGTACGTAGTGTAGGTTCCATGGGTCACTGTGGTACTAATGACTTGTGTGATTCTGCATCTAGGTGATATTCCTTGCGAGAACTCACTTCTGAGACAAGTATCTAGTCTGCTCAGAAGTTTGCCTGCCTCACAGTCAGAAAAGTTTCAAGATGATTTCTTGATGGTAAGTAATGCTTTACCTTATCTAGCAATGTTTGTTAAAAAAAGTGGCATTCGTTTCTCTTAAACTTTTAATATAGCATGTTGTTCTGAATGATCTCTTTATATAACATGATGTTGTTTCTTTTGCAGGAGTACAATGACAAATTGCTGATGTCTTACCTAGCAATGCTCACGAATTGTGCCAGGTATGTGCTCTACACAGATATTCCATTTAACTAATTGAAGAACAATGATAGACAGGCATGGAAATGTTTGTCGTTTGGTTGATACAGTGCAATGTTGTACGATACTAAGGCAGATGGAATCACTGGTACTTGCTTTAGGCAGACAATGAGATAGTTTTATTCATTTAGTCTAGGACCTTGCTCTAATTAAGATAGTAATCCTGTAGGAGCTTAGGGAATATAGCCATTTTTTCCATCTATCCAAAGATATGGCTTAGAAGTATCCTTGCTCTATTTGATCTCTCACTTTTGTTCCAAATTGCAGCAACATGAACGAGGTGGTGGACAAATTCAACACTGCATACGACAGACACAGTCGAAGAGGCAGTAGGACTACATTCATGTAAAGATTAGTTTCAGCTTAAAACCCGCTTTTGCAATTCCTAAGAGAAATTTAGAACTCAAAGGCATTTGACTTTTTGGAACCAAACAGCTAAGGAATTATTTTTCTTCTCTTTGCTAAAGCTTTGTTTAGACAAAAGCTAAGTTTAGATCATCTATATTTTGACCTCCTAAATCTTTTGACAATACTATGAAAAAAAACTAGCTTTTACCTTCCGCAAGCTTTCACTGTTCAGAACCATTTATTCAAAATAAGAACAATCAGTGAACAAAGAGATTTGTTTCATATCTGTGGTAATCTACTCATTATCTCTCTGTATACCAATGAGCTACTCGACAATCCAAAACCCTCTTGTGACACTGGTTCCGCCTTTGGCTCTGCCTTTAACTGCAACATCAGCCCAGCTGGATCACCAATGGCAGGTGCTGGCAGGCCAGGAAGCTTCTCTTGCCCGATAGCTAAACCAGGCATTGAAAGATCAGAAAGCTCATTTTGGCCAATGTAAACTGAGAAACCCGAGCGAGGCCTCAGATGTGGGTGGAAGTCATAGAGAGATGAGTTGGCTGTGACCAGTCCCTCAGGTCTACTGTGTGGAACTGGATAGTGCACATGGTGGTTGTGTGCCTGAGATGCTAAACCACATTGGATGGTCCCTGAGCCTCCTGAACCGACGTGGCTGTTGTTGCGTGCTGCTGGTACATTGTGGGTGTGCTTGCCTATGTAAGTGGTTAGTACGGACGTGAGGTCATCAGAAGCTCTCTCCACATGCTTTGTCACTGTACATCCATTGGCTGTGCATTTATAGTAACTCCTGAAACAGTACATAGAAAACAAATGATGTAACTAGTGGACAAAAGCTGGAACAACAGAGGGAGAGAACAGAACAGAGCATCTGAAGTACAAGAACCTTGGATTTGGGTTTCCTTTGACGACTTTTTGCCCATACTTGCGCCAGCGATAACCATCTTCAAGGATGTCGATGTCACTCGTGGTCTGCAGCACCACTCTTGGCTCACGGGCAGCTCGGGTTGATCCAGTCATTTCCGTTGCATAAGCTTCGAGTTTCCTAATACGTTAATTGCATCAGAAGGCAGAACGTTTTTTCTTTCTGAGTATTTTAGTGGTTATGAGAGCAACTTTCTAACCTTCTCTTTGACTCGGATTCATCTACTTCTCTGTTGTAACCCAGGGAAACACTCATGTGGGTCGTGCGATCTGCTTCATCTTCATCCCCAAAGAAAGAATCAGTTGTTGCATCACCATACCCGAACTGTGTCCTGCTTTGAACCTGCAGTGATCCATAATGGCATCCGTATTCGAGCTCTGCAGATACAGGTGATGTCCATTCTGTGTTTTCATTGGTTCCGACAAAACCTTCTTGCTTAATTTGTTTGGTTCCATCTACTTGCATGTCAAGGCCTGTACCGGATGATCCAATGCCTGAGCGGCGGTTAGGTGGAGGTTTGGGGTGATTATGAGCTTTTGTGTATATGATCTCAGTAATATGGCCTTCCCGGGACCGTTCAACCTTCTTTTTGACCTCACAATTCGGGTGTGTGCACTTGTAATAGCTACGCGGATACTCGCTTCCTTTAACTAGCTTCTGTCCATATTTTCTCCAGTTGTATCCATCGTCTGCAGGTGCACTACTAGCCACAGAGTCTCCTAAACCGCTGGGCTGTCTTTGCTCATAGTCTTGGGAATCATCGGGTTCCAAACTGATGATGATTGTAGGATCAAGGCTTCTTGAAATAGACTGGGCGGCTAAGGACGTGGCAATGTCGTCAAATAACTCATCTTTAGCTTTATCAGAAGGCAGTGATGAGAGCTTTCCGGTGGTCGGAGATGGCTGGGCTTACAAGTGATTATAGATTTCAGACACAGAAGCGCGAAAGAGAATACAGTAATGAAATGTTGAAAAGAAAAAAGTTACCAAAGGGTTTGAGAGGAAAACCGGAGACTCTAACAGAGTTGCAGGGCTAAGAACAGGAGAAGAGATGGTTAAACATGGAGGCCGGAGAATATTCTCAGTCTTTAACCTCGCTACATTAAGACCGGCCCTCGCAGCAATCCTTTCACTAAGACCACCTTGTGAATAACTCGGCGTCTCTTGAATGCTGGTTTGCAGAGAATCTATGGCTTCTAAAGAAACCTCTCTATCAAGTTCCGCTTTTGATCTCTTCTTGTGGTTAGGACTATGGTCTAACCATTCTCCCGTTACAGAAACGTTACCATCAAAAGCAGACATTACAAATCCAAGATTCAACTTTAACTTGGGGCTTAACCTGAAATGTGATAATGAAAATGAACCATAAGTCTCAAGTACATTATACAACAAGGACATTACATATCAGCAGAAAGTTCATAAAATGGAGACAGAACAGTAACATGTTGTAATAAGCTTCAAGCTAAATGTGACATTATGTCCAAAAAGAACAACATGAGAACTCTCAAGAAAAATATACAAGGATGATTATTAGATGAGAATGGTGACCATTACCTGATTTATTGAAAACGGAATGGATCAGATACGTTTTTGCCGTTTAGTAGTGTAAGAGAGATCGAAACAGAGGACTGCTCTCATTTCTTCTTCCTAAAACTCTTTCTCTCTTTTCCTATGGGTTATTCACAGAAAATGAACAAAAGTAAAAGAAGAAATCTTCTCTAAAAATCTCTCTTTCTTGATTATCGTTTGCCCTAAAACACAATGAAGATGTGTATCGCCAAAAACTACATGAGATTTACAAGCTGTGTTAGATAAATTTTCTCCTTAACTTTCTCACAATCCAAACTAAAAAAGTTCAATTTTTGTTTTCACTTCACCTAACAATTTAACTAATTTTAGAAATAAATACACTATTTTTATAAAATACACATAAAACATTTAGTTCAGTTGTAAATAATATAGTGCATGTGAGTATTTTAACATAGTTAACGAAATTTTTGGTTTTTTTTTTTGTCATCTCAAAATAATTAATAATAAAAGGCAATAAGTATTATACAAATGGCCAAGACCGGTAGGAGATTAACCCATCCGTAGCCATACGGCACGGATACGACATTTCTAGATCTATGTTAAGAACAATTTCTAAAATTATTAACAATTCATTAAATCGATTATGCAAAACTTAGTAATGCCAAAATGAACTTAATACTCTGTTTGCGTATTTTACTATAAACTAGTATATTAATGTATTGTGCCCGTGCATATGCTTGAAAAAAGAAGTAAATATAATGGAGGCTGTAGTTAGAAAAACATGGAACAAAAAATCTTATTTGCGAACTATTTTCAATTTATAAGTGATTGAGTTACAAAAATCTATAAGAAATAAAATTGTTAAAAATATTACAACCACTATATATAAATTTCTATTGTTTTAAATAATTTTTAATGCTATTTTGTCTAACGAACTAACTTTTAGTTGTTCTTCTCATATGTTTTTCACCGCATTTGTCTATGAATCCTTAATTAACGTTCCAAATATATTTCTGATTTAAATGTCAAAAAGAATAGATATATATATATTTCTGATTTTTGTGGGAAACCAAATTGTAAGTTTTCCACATTTTGTCATTTCAGTTTGAGTCATGAACATTTTTGTTGTTGTTGTTTTTGTTTTTTCAATGTTTAACAAAAGTTGCTTATTCTCATTTAGAATGTGTAGAATATATAGGCAAAGTGTTGTTCGTTTGCCACCTGCGGCAGCGTATGAAAATCTGCGATCAGACACTGCGATTGTTGTTAGTTTGGGAGTCACAACATTTGGTTGCAGGTTTCCAGACACAAAACTAAATTTATTCAACGTTCAAAAAATTTATACACCAACTGCAATTTTTTTTTTGCAGCGTTTGATCGCAACATTCTAGAGCAAATGTTGGGGTCAAATCTCACATCGACTGAGATCATTAAAAAAATGGCTAAATGTCATTTTAGTGATAAGATGACAAGCTGAAAAACTCATGATGACGAGCTGACGAGCTGAACAGTCGTATTGACGAGCTGAACAGTTGTATTGACGAGCTGAAAAGTCATATTGGCGAGTTAACGAGCTGAACAATCGTATTGGCGAGCTAACGAGCTGAACAACCGCATTGGTGAGCGGACAAGCTGAACAATCGTATTGGCGAGATGACAAACTGAACAACCATATTTGCGAGGTGACGAGTTGAAAGGGCTCACCAAGGCTAGTGCTCGCCATGGGCCGAGCTCACCAATACTTCAGTTCGCCGTGGGTCGAGCTAGGCGAATTAACCACGAAGACAAGATGGACCGAGTTCAAAGTCCATGGAGACGAAGTGGCGAGTTCAAGGATTACGATTACAAGATAGTGGGCTCGATTTGTTCAAAAAGCCCACATGACGAGTTGGCGAGATCAAACCTAGAAAAGAGATGCGACAAGCTCAAAACCCATAAAAATAAAGCCCATGGATGCAGCCGAGTTCGGTTTAGTATTCAACCTCATCATAATATTTGTGTTTTTTATATAGTTAACCACATTTTTAATTCTACTAATGTGAAGTCGATTGGGTAAAAATTACCAGTGCTAAAATGATTTAATATTCGGTTTGAATGCTTTAATATTAAAGTTTGTGTATATTTCTAGATTCTAAATTATTAGTGAGCGTTATTTAAATTTCTGTGCAGTCGGAAAAAAGGATTCAAATGAAAATTTATAATAAATTTTAAATAGAAAAAATAACAATAGTTATAATTTCAGTTCAAAATCTGCGTGACTGCTGAGTGAGCAAACAAAAGTTCACTTAGCTGATGAGTCAATAAAAAAATTACATGAGCCTAATGAGTCAGCACACATAAAGACAGTTGACCAAGCCAACGTAAATTATAACATTATATTATGGGAAGCTTATTGAAATAATCTTAAATTTGAGGTCAATTGCAAATGTAACCTCATCTTTCTCTCTCTTTAAAATTTTATCAAACCAACCAAAAGATTTAACTTATTTACAAAACTGCCATTATATTTGAATTATTTTTTTTCTTTTTAAAATCAGATATTCAAAACTATCAAATAAACACCCAATTATATCAAGTTATTTACAAAAATACCATTATCATCAATATTTCCAACCACCGTGAACAACCAAAACCAAGCTCTAAATGCTTCTCCAACTGATTTTTCGTGGATTAAAGCTTCATTGGTGAGCTCATAACTTCGTCCTCACCCATTTCCTCTCCAATTTCATCCAAAAAACTCTCTAAATTTGGTTTTCAAAATTTTTTCTCTCATAATCTATCGATTTTCAATGGTTCTTGCATAAACGATGGTTGGGCTTCTTTGTTAAGAGTCATATTAGAAGTTTCAGGTGATTGACGGAACTGAAATCCGAGCTCTACGGTGAAAACGGAGCTAAAATTGTGTTTTTCGATCTGGTAGACTGCACCAGAAGTCTACTAGTCAATGAAAGGTTAGATTTGCAATTGACTATTTTTAAAAATATTCAAAGTAGACTGCTTATGAAGTCTACTTGTTTTCCTTTGATAACAAAAAAAAATACTAGTAGACTGCACATGAAGTCTACTTGAAAATAGGTTAGTTTTGCATTTGACCAAAACTTTGACTTTATAGAGTAAACTTCTCCAGTAGACTGCAAATAGAGTCTACTGCAAGGTTATTTCTGGCATTGACCAGATTGTTGACTTTTTTAGTAGACTGCATCAGAAGTCTGTTATGTACGGACAAATTAGTTTTGCGTTTGACCAAAATCTCAAACATTGACCAAGAAAAACATTTATCAGTAGACTTCTTATGCAGTCTACTACTTTTTAAATAAACCAGTAGACTTCTTAAATAAATCAGTAGACTTCTTAAATCAGTAGTAAATTGCAAAAGAAGTCTACTCATAAATGTTTGGTCAACACAAAACTAACTTTTTTCAGAGTAGACTTCTAGAGAACTCTACTCGAAAAGTCAACAATTAGGTCAATTGCAAATGTAACCTGACTTTTTGAGTAGACTTCTTTTGCAGTTTACTGGTAGACTCTCTACCAGTAGACTTTATAAAGAAGTCTACAGATTTTATTTTTTTTATAAATGCATTTAAAACTTATTTATAATGCATTTTTTAGATTTTCTTTCTCCCACATGTTTGTTATCTAATGTGTTTCCTTGTGTGTGAATTTGACATATTTAGGTGCAATATTTATTGTATAAATCAATTTTCTTGTTTTAGTAGTACTTAGCTATTGTTGGTAGACTTCTCTATGAAGTCTACCAGTAGATTTCATAGAGAAGTCTACAAATGTAATTTTTTATAAATGTATTTAAAACTTATTGATAATGAATTTTTTAGATTTTCTTTCTCCCACATGTGTGTTATCTAATGTGTTTCCTTGTGTGTGAATTTGATATATTTAGGTGCGATATTTATTGTATAAATCAATTTTCTTGTTTGAGTAGTACTTAGGTGTTGTTGGTAGACTTCTCTATGAAGTCTACCACCAGACTTCACAGAGAAGTCTACCAGTAGAGAGAAGTCTACCAGCAGACTTCAAAGAGAAGTCTACCAGCAGAGAGAAGTCTACCAGCAGACTTCAAAGAAAAATCTACCAGCAGAGAGAAGTCTACTAGCAGACTTCACAGAAAAGTCTACTAGCAGACTTCAGAGAAGTCTACCAGCAGACTTCAAAGAGAAGTCTACCAGTAGACTTCATAGAGAAGTCTACAGATTTAATTTTTTTATAAATGCATTTAAAACTTATTTATAATGAATTTTTTAGATTTTCTTTTTTTCACATGTTTGTTATTTAATGTGTTTCCTTGTGTGTGAATTTGACATATTTAGGTGCAATATTTTTTGTATAAATCAATTTTATTGCTTTAGTAGTACTTAGCTATTGTTGGTAGATTTCTCTATGAAGTCTGCCAGTAGACTTCATAGAGAAGTCTACAGATTTAATTTTTTTATAAATACATTTAAAACTAATTTATAATGAATTTTTTAGATTTTTTTTCACATGTTTGTTATCTAATGTGTTTCTTTGTGTATGAATTTGACATACTTAGGTGCAATATTTATTGTATAAATCAATTTTCTTGCTTTAGTAGTACTTAGCTATTGTTGGTAGAATTCTCTATAAATTATCTTTTGAACACTTAAATCCCAAAATAAAGATGTTCTGTTTATAACTCTAATACAAGTACGTGGTTTGTCTTGACAATCTTATGGTATATATTTACTTTTTTCTCTTTGTTATGTCTTCTTCCTTTTATTTTTCTTCTTGAAAGTAGAAAATATTCAAAATCTTGTTTAGATGCAAGGAAATTGAAGATGATAACCAAACTACAGATGAATTCAAAAAAATTGAACGCAAAAAGAGAACATGTTCGGTCATATATATAGTTTTTAACAAAATCATTCACTAATACATACTAAGATGGAGTCAGACAGAACTGTTTACCCTCCAACATCACTCTTACGCCTATTAAACAAACAAACGTCCAGAAGATTTCAGTACGCCAACAAGATCTCGATTTCATAAAATCATGAAGACACATGCCTTTTAGAACAAGCTCCATTAGCTGATGCTCCAGAGTTTTTTCCAGTCTCATTGTTCTTTCCTGTAATCATATTCAAACTTCCCAAGCTTCCTTTTGATCTTTCGATTGGCAACTTTTCCTTCCCATCAAATTGTTTAGTAGTGTCACCCTCGGTACCACTTCCAGTATTTCCCTGAATGCAAATCATTCCTTAGTCAAAATTTCGTTTGAGCCAGAACCTAATAAAACAACAAAAAAATGGTGATAAAATGAAAAACTCACAGAAGCTTCAGCCATTCCATTAGGAGAAGGCATAGCATAGGGACTATATGGATAAGATCCCTGCAGCATGGAACATGTTAAGACAAATTACTTAAAACATTCACAATATTTTCAATACATAACCGAATATCCAAAATCTAGCAGTACCGGAGGTAATGAAGGATGAGGATACATGCCACCTGGAGGATACATCGCAATATAAGGATGAGGAGGCGGTATTCCATAAGGAGGCATCATATGCTACCAAAAGAAAGACCGAGCTATTAATCACCATAATAGTAAGAAGATTTTAAACAAATTATTTATATTTAGAGAAAGACCGAGCTATTAATCACATATAAGGGTGAGGTTAAGGACTCGAAGCCACGTAACCATGAGGAGGAAGTTCAAAGCTTCACACAAGGAAGCTTAACCCAAGACCAGAACAAGTCTTGCTTATAACGAAAACCTTAAGCGTCATGTCCAAAGCAGAATTGTACATGGCTGCAGCTCCTCCAGGCGCTGACTCCAAATGTTCCAAAAATCAGAATAACCAATAATCAGAGAAGCAAATAGAGAATTTAGAACTACAAAGACCTTGATGTTTTTATTTTGCTTATTCTTCTTCGCTGACTGTGACTTCTTCTCCTCCTTTATTGGTCCTCCGATATTGTTGTTGGAGAGGTTACTGGTTGAACCACGAGAAAACAAAGACAACAAAAAACTCTAGTCAGTGGCTTTAAAATCAAAAAATAAATGCGAGAGAGATGGGTAAGGCTTGGAGATTTAAGTAAGAGAAGCCATTTTTCGATTGAAGCTTCATGAACTTATCAAAAGATCATACATGAACTTAACCCAACAACACAAACAAATCAAGGAAAAAGTGTGTACCCTCCTCATTGTTGTCTTCATCATCATTATCGTTGTCACCGATTGGATATCCATGAACCGGCTCTCCGTCATCATCCTCAAGCTCATGATCCTCTGTGCGGTGAAAAAAATTCAACCTTTTTAGACAAATCGGAAGAAATAGGTCCAAGAAATTAAGGATTTGCTTCGAGATTCAGAAATTTCAGAGCAAGACAAAGCAAAACATCAAAGGCTCTCAAACTAACCTTGACACCAGAATCTGAATCCCCAGCTACTCCTCCATTCTCTGCCGCAGCTTCCGCGATAAGCTTCCATTTAAGAGGATTAGTCGACGGCGGACGCAGAGGCAGTGGAGACTTCAATTTTGCCGGAGATGACCCGAGACCAGAACAAGTCTTGCTTATAACAACCTAAAACAAAACACAAAAACCATAAGCTGCATAGTATAAATCAAAGTCACAAACACACAGAAAAGTGTTTTTCTTCTTCTTACCAAGTCGGTTCCAATGGTTTCATGATTTCCCGTCCCAAATGCTAACTTAAGTTTAGTCCCTACACCATCCGTACCAGCTATAAGATAAGAATCACCTGCTCAAACAAACCCAGTTTCGATTGAGCCAAAGATCATCAATAACAAATCATATGAATCCGCAAATGCCAGCCTGGACCTGTTCATCGCCGGCGACCTGGACCTCCTCTCGGATCTTTCAGACGGAACCAGCCTCACCAAACCAGCTCCTTCGTAGTTTCTCTTACGAGGAGACATATCGGTTATCCGGGTCGGGTAATTAACCATGACCCGGTTCCGAGATTTCGCCGGAGATCTCTGTCTCATTACCTGCAATCTGTTTCACTTCTTCCTCATCTTCTCCAGTTACAATAGAAAGAAGACTCTCGCTCTTTTGAAATCTGAAGAGCGATTAGCTCAGCAATTCCGGTTCCAGCCTTCAGAGAGAGATAAGCGATCTCTTCCATTTTTGGAGGTTTCTCTCTCAATGTTTGAAGAAGAAGAAGAAGAAGAAGAAATGGGCAATTAGAGCGATCAGATCTGGGGGTGAGACGATTAGGTTAATTTTTTTATAAAAATTTAATTTTTAAAATGTTTTAAAAATATTTTTTAAAAATTCAAATTTTTTAAAAATTCAAATTTGCCTCCATGTGTTAGTAGACTTCTAAATGCAGTTTTAATTCGTTTAGTAGACTTCTACTTGAAGTCTACTGGAGAAGTCTACTAGAGAAGTCTACTGAGAAGTCTACCGGAGAAATATACAAGAGAAGTCTACTGAGAAGTCTACCGGAGAAATCTACAAGAGAAGTCTACAAGAGAAGTCAACAATAGAAGTCTACAAGAGAAGACTATTGGAGAAGTCTACTGTAGAAGTCTCATGTAGTCTACTTGAGAAGTCTGCTGTAGTCTACAAGAGAAGTCTACTAGAGAAGTCTACTGGAGAAGTCTGCTTTGGTAGTCTACTAAACACAAAAGTAGTCTTCATAACCTAATTTGTCTAAGTAGGTTTAATTTGTGAAATTTTATTTTTCATACTTCATAATTGTTTATTGTAAGTTCATCAATCAAAAATTTTTATCAAAATATTTTTTTTGTTAATTTATAAATTTAAATTTAAAATATAATTATATAGTATGAAAACTTATGCCAAACATTCAAAACGTATAATATATTCACAAGTTAACACTTTTATGCAAATTTGACATTTTAAATATAAAAATGATAAACCCTAACTTTTAACCCTAAGTGTAAAATCATGTTTGCAACATATGATGTATCTTATTTAGTAACTCTTTGTTTAGTGTAGTATGTATTTCATTTATAACCTAATTTGTCTAATTATGTTTAATTTTATAAAATTTTATTTTTCATACTTCACAATTGTTTATAATAGGGTCATCAATCAAAAAATTTTATCAAATTTTTTTTGTTAATTTATAAATTTAAATTTAAAATATAATTATATAGTAGATTGCTTTACTAGTCTACTAAACCACAAAATTAGTGTTCATAACCTAATTTGTCTAAGTAGGTTTAAATATGTTTAATTTTGTGAAATTTTATTTTTCATACTTCACAATTGTTTATAGTAAGGTCATCAATCAAAATTTTTTATCAAAATTTTTTTTGTTAATTTATAAATTTAAATTTAAAATATAATTATATAGTAAACTGCTTTGGTAGTCTACTAAAGCCCCTCCAGTAGACTTCTCATGGAGTATACGATTTGATTTTCTAACAGAAGTTTACTGGTAGACTTCTACATTACTTAGTATACTTCTTTAGGTTAAAAAGTATGTAGTTGTAATTTCACTACCACTTTGAGTTATTTTTTTCAAACATAAGATATATATGGATTACACTTGTATTTTAAATCAATTTAGGAGTATTTTTTTATAACGAGGTCTTATATTATTAGGTCAGATATGATAATTTCGCAACATCGTGTACTATACAGCACTGCTCTATCATTCGGATATGAGTATTACTGTTGGGGATTTTTGGGGGATATATTGACCATTTTCCGGTAGCTTTGTGAGTTGACCGAAGTACTACGTTAGATAAGGATCAACCTGCTTGAAAACTAATAATAGTTTTAGATCTGTACATGAAAATTGTTTGCTGCAAAATCATGTCGTACTAGCACATATGTTTCAATCTTTTTAGTTTTGTTCACTGGATGGTGGTCAATATTTTATGTCGTCTGATTACTGCAGGTTTTAAGCTGAGGTCAAAAGTGTCAAGCTTCTTCGTGGTTGTGGGATTTCAGGTCAGAGCGAGACATCAAGTTTATAATTTTGTAAAACAATACTTGTATACTTTAATCGAGTTTTTATTTTAAAATAACGACTATAAGCTTTTATCTATTTATTTTATTCAGTATTGTTTCTTTGATTCTCTTCGAATTTTTTGGGCATTACAAAACCTGAACTAAAAAGCATTCAATTTTTCAAAGAAAGATTAAATAAATGTTATTTTGTTTTTAATCGAATTGGATAATATCGAATAAAATAAATGTTATAAATATTTAAATTTGGCCAAAACTTTATTCTCCCTGTGTTTCTAAATAATTGACTTTATAGAGTTTTCACTCATACTATTAAAAAAACATATTAAATTTTAACTATAAATACATTATTTTTTGTGCTAAACAATTTTCTATAATATTTAACCAATAGTAATTCAATAACATCAATTAATATGTCTTGAAATTTACAATTCATCATCATTATTTAATAAAAACTGCATAGAAAATATAAAACATCAATTTTTTATAAATAATTTTTTTTCCAAAACATCAAATATTTAGAAACGGAGGGAGTAGTATTTTAACTTGCTAATATTTTCATTTGATCAAAAATTAAAATATTTATTGTTGGGACTAAACCATTTCTCTTTAACTTAGTCGACTTTCTTAGCACCATTGTGTTGGTTCAGGTTTACCAAAATTTTTTTTATACGATGATATTGTTTTGTAAACTTCCTATTACTTGGAAACAGCATGGTAGAATTATTCCTTTCTCTGAAGTAGTCGTAGATAGCGACCTTCCAAAATATCAAGTGCCCATCGATCTTGATAATTCATACTTGGCGACAAAATTTCATGTCATTTCTCAAAGACATGTTCCCATGCTAAATTTGCTCATATGCATGTACTTTCATCAGCAGATAAAGTCGGAGAATAGCTTGTTAGTAGTATGTTCGTACTATTAATATCATCATCTGCATATTCCTATGACATCAATTTTAATAGATTTGGGTATATCCCAATCTAAACCAGCTCGCTTGCTCTATGCCAACTTATCAGCAGCACACTTTACAGCCAACCCCAAAATCCGTGATCGATCTAAACATATGGAAGTATACTACCACTTTGTCCTAGAGAAGGTTGCCTTTGGGGTCATTGAAACATGTCATATTCCGGCTCAGTTCCAACCCCAGTTCAAAAACGGTGGCGTTTATGCGATTCATCGTCCGCCTAGGCGCTCGATGCATCATGTCCAAATTGTTAATACACACTTAGCATATATGTAGTTGCTAAAAATCAAACCAACTCCGTATATTTCCCTTAAGAAAAAATTATATCGTATTTAACGATATACACAATGGTATAATTGTTTATACACCAACTTAGCCTATATGTATTTGCTAAAAATCAAGTGTAGACCAATATACCACAAAAAATCCTATCATAGACACATGTATATCCTATCTTTTGTTTCTATGTCTTCTACTAAAACTTATCTTTTGTTCATATATCTTCTACCAACTTTCATCTTCTGTTCATAAATCTTCTACCATATCTCTTATCTTTTGTTATATCTTCTGTTTTGTCATAAGTAAACAATATCTCTTTTCCCCACTTATCATATTGCAAAATGTTCCTAGTGTTAATGATATATATACAAAAATAGACCAGGGAAAGCAAGCACCTATCTGCTTCAATCTTTTAGTGAGATGTTGAGCCACAAAGTTGTCATAGCGATGAGTAACTCACGAACAATGGCAGAGTCGGAATACTTTTTAACTAGAGTCAAAAAAAGAAAAAAAATACTAAAAACATATCATATAAATAATAAAAAGAAAATCTTAAAAAGTAGCAAACATTCAACCATTGTTTAAAAGTTTTAATTTACTTTGTTTCATTTACCTCTTCAAATAATACTTAGGATTTTTTTTTGTTTGGTGATTCAAACATTCATATATATATGAGATGAATTATAATTCTGTTTGTTTTGAAATATAAATTAGGTGCATTTTTTTAATTAAACCTATATATGTAAATTATGGAAAATTACACTAAGTTTGGGTTTAAGAATTTAACGTGAATCCAAATTTAGTATTTTGAGTTTGTTCATTTCATGTGTTTAGATTGTTTTATTATTGTGTTTGGATTACGGGATCAAATATTAAATTTGAATGGGGTCATTTATTATTAATGTTAAAAATGTATAATAATTTTTTTGAAATTAGTAGGGGTCATATAATCCATCTGTCGAAACATCTTTGTACTCCATCCGTTTTAAAATATAAGTTGTTTTTGAGGTTTTTTTATGTTTCAAAATATAAGTTGTTTTGATAATCCTAAGTACTTTTTAACTTTATTGATTATTACGTGACCAATAGTATTTTGCAATCATTTTTTTTATTGGTTAAATTATTTTTATTATATATATAAGATGATACTTTTGAAAAGAAAAATAGTTTCTTAATATTTGAACTTTTAACCAAAATAACTTACATTTTAAAATGGAAGGAGTATTTATAATGCACAACATATTAGTCAAAATTCAGATTTTTGCTTCAAATCAAAATCGAAAACGAAAGTTTTTGGATTTGCTCGGTTATGTTTTGGAGAATATGAAAATAATGCTCTAAATGTTTGGTTTTGTTTAAAACAATTTTTTTAAAATATATTTTGATATTGAAATTTCATTTTTTATATTTATTCGATTTACATACTGTTTTATACATTTTTGTAATAAAAATTTTCCTGCTTTCAAACATTTTCCTTATACTACTCGTTTCTAATTTTATGCAACATAGCTTTGTATAAAATAAAATTGCATACTAAATTTTTTAGAAACACTTGAACTCTCCACAAGGTTTAAACTTAGAGCCCATTACTGATTCTTGAGGAATGTTCATAAACTTCTGAAGTAGCATGCTTCTCAAACCAATAAAGAGAAATCAATAATGTTAAAGGTAATCATTCGATCTGAGGATTCTAGAACATATCCGAAAACCCTACACAAAACTTCTAAGTACTCAAAGGCCAATCAATAATGTTAAAGGTAATCAACTAGTGATGCTTCCAGTCAATCGATATCTATTAGTGTAGGGTTTTTTTTGGAACAAAATGATAGAAATTTTTTGAACTAATCTATCAAATAACTTGAGTTAGCAAAATATAAAATGTTTTTTAGAAAAAAAAATCAAATAATTCTTTTTAATACAAAAAATTATTTTTTAAATCGAAATATCCCAAAAAAATTATCTTTAAAATACCAAAAGTATTATTAGTCAAAACTTTAGAATTCCATCGATCTATTCCAAAAAAAAAAAATCAAATAACCTGAGTTACCAAAATATAAAATGACTTTTAGGGAGAAAGTAGAAAGCAACAATTATCTTTGGGGAAAAGAAAAAAACACAAAAATCCAAATCGAAGTCCACTCTTCAACGCCATAAAAATATTCTGTGATTGGTGTCCAAATAAAAGTGGGACACATATCGGTAGAAAATGGAGATGGTGTGGAGGAGACTGGAACACACGCGCGACGTCTAGCGCGTGTTGAAGATGAATTTAGTGCCAGTATACCATAAAATCTGACGTGGCGTCTTCATGCTTTTCCTGTCTTTGCTAAAATATCGTAGCAAAAAACTTGGAAACGCAAATAAATCGCGAAAAACCCCAAATCGAATTTTGGCCGCTGAAATCTGGTGACTGAAACTACTTGTTCGTCTTCCTCATCGGAAACTGTAGATCGGAATTACATATCCTGATTTCTCTTTGCCTGATTCTGTCTGACTGAAATCGTCCATTGGGTTTTCTGAGAAATTCTAGGGTTCTTATTTGACGAAGAACTGACCCATTAAATCTTCCCAACAGATGATGTTATCATTTCCTTCTACGGAATCGGACAAGGGGACACAATGATCTTTGGATTCGGTAAGAGAGAGAGAGGTTAGATCTTTACCGAATCTGGGAACTCGAGATCCATCGTTTTGCTTGATTTATCTGTTTCTTTTAACTCAGACTGAAGAAGGATTGGTCCGGGGAGTACCAAGTTAAAGTTGAGGCTGCTCTGTTCTTGGTTTCTGTCAGATGAGACTGATTGAAAGTTGTCATTTTTAAGCTTGTGTATAAGCAAAAATGGTTTCACTAGTATTGTGATTCCTTGAATTATCAGGTTTTTGTATATTTAGGTAGAAAGATGCATGCTAGGCAGCGCAATGTTGGAAATGGGTACAGATCTGGAATGGGAATGTCTGGTTCTAGAATTTCACCTGACCGTCCTATGAGAGGACATGGGTTCTATGGTTCTGAACACCAACACCGTGGGTTTAACCGTGGATATGGACGAGGAAGAGGACGCTCTAAGTCATACCAGAATCAGCTGCCTCCGCCTCTACCTCCTCCATCGGTGCAACAAGGTAGAAGTGGTGGCGGCGGTGGCGTTTTCATGGAGGCAGGTCGTCTAGCAGTAGAGTACTTGGTTTCTCAGGGTGTGCTACCACAAACTGTGCTTTCCAGTAAGTGGCAGAATGGTAATTTCAGGAAGCAGGCTGGGGAGTTTCAGATTTCTAGGTCACAGGAAGCGTCTCGAGTGGAGGTTTCAGATCCTGGTGCAGATAAAAGGAGGTATATTGATGGCTATAGCTCAGCTGGCTCCAGGAATAATCTGAAAGGAAGGAGATCTAACCGTTATGAATCGGATTTCGGGAGGAGCGGACCCTGGTCAGAGAGAAGTAAAGGTTTTGAGGTCGAGGCTGGCGATGACTCTGTGTCTGGGCATCGAGAAGAGCAGCCACTTGCTGAAGATATTGCTAGCTCGGTTCAGCGGTCAGGCTCTGGTGAATTTATGAGAAAGCGTGAAGGAGCGGGTGATTCAGAGTCTGTGTTGGACAAGTACAATCTCCAGGATGAAGCACAGTCTAAGACAGGTTCCTCGAGTGCTGGGAAAGATATAGTACAGGATTGTGAAATCTCAAAAGTCTCTGAAGGTTCTTCTAGCTTGAGTGCTGGATCAGGAGAGATGAAAGGTAGGACTGGTGGTAATGGTGGAGAGAATGAGAACCAAACTGCTATCGAAGATGCATCTATCCATCAACATTGTGTGGCTGATGAATCATTCACCAGGAGTGGTATTGATTTGGCAACGCTGTGTAAATTTGAGAAGGTTCCTACGAGGACACGCTCTTCTTTGACTGCAAAAGGCCCAAAGCTTTATTTGAGTCAAAATATGAAGGAAACCTCTCATAATTCTGAACTTCTAGAAGAAGCTCAAACCGAGAATCAATGTGAGACTCAAGGCCAATTATCTGGGAAGGCCGATAGTACTGGCGATGAAGTTTTTAATGACCACGTCGAAGATTTGCCTCTTGTTCAATTCGTTGAGAACAGTAAATGTCATAGGTCTAATTCTTTCCCCAATAGCATTCTCAGGGACAATAATGAGAAAGATTCAGGATTAAAATCGCCTAATCTGCACAGATCGCATTCGGTGGGGAAAGGAGGGGAGAAGCGAGCAAGTGAAGGTAGTGACTTGGAGGAGGGAGCAAAAAGACAGAAAAATCGGGTGCCTTTGCCAGTTTCGGAAGCCAATGAACGCTTCAACGTGTTTAAAACAAGTGAAATCCAATCCCATCCGGGAGAAGAAGAAAAGACAAGCTTGTTCAACATGAGATTGATTAACAATGCTGCTGAAAAAAGGGTCAGCCATGAAAATCTTCTTAATAACTCTACACGTAATAGTGTACTCAAGGGAAAATCAGGTCCGGGGTATGCAGAAGAGCATCAGCTGTTTCCTGCTTCTTTTAAAATCTGTGATCTAAATCTAGGGGGAGGATCGGATGTGAATGATGGCAAAAGGGAATCTGGTCAAGCTGTTGATTTTGATCTCTCAATCAGCAGTTCTAGTAAGTCTCATGAGTTCAGTACTAGTACTCGGATGAGCAATGGTAAAGAGATAGAAGTGATTGATTTGGACAACGATGATTCTCCAGAAGTGGTCAAGTCTAACAATGATCCGGGAAGAAAGTATGGCTAAGTTCCACTCTTGACCTATATACACACATCTTTTATATATTGGCTAATGAGTTCTTGACTAAAATATTTAACAGGCAAGAAGCTGCCCCATACATGGCCATCGACGGCGTTCCCGACTACAATGACGGGCTCATGATGGTAGAGTTTCTTGATTCCTTTGGAAATATTCCTCCAATAAACCCGGGAATCAGTAGTGCGCCACCGAATAATGCAGTTGGCCTTCAAGACCAAGAGGTACTTACTCTACCTGTCAAGTGGTAAGTCACATAGAATGTGTTTTAATGCTAACTTCCCCAACAAACGTCTCAGGGAGCTCTTGGAGATGACCAAGTAGCAAATAATACAGATGATGATTCGATCTTCATGTCACTCGGAGAAATACCATTGAGTAAGGCCACATCAAACCATCAGTTAACATTTTGAGTGTTTCTTTCAATTTTGTATTAGCTTATTAAAGAGCTTGCTTCATTTACTTTCTCTGTGTTGCAGCATTCTTGCAAGCCTGGGACCAACCTCCGGCGCGAGGCTACGAGAAGCCTTTCTGATTCTCCTTTTATTGTTAGAAAAAAACAAAAAATTATGTCCCGTCTGTGTAATGTGTAGCCAAGGTCGTTTGTGCTAATCCTCTCAGATGTAAGATTGTGACTTTCGTGTTTTATGATTGTACCCTTGTAATTTTCTGCTTATTCTCCACTTTTAGGTATTCAATCATCAGCCCCCAACTACTTTTAAATCATCATCAGATATATAAAAGAAGGGTTTTACTCTTTCCCTTGTGGGGCATTTGGCATCTTTCATTCTCAATCTCATTGTAAATAAAACAAATGGGTGTGAAACTAATGACTCAACCATTACTGCCAAAACACATAACAGTGGATGTGAAAAGAACCTTTTTAACGTCTGAGGAGGAATGAACATTGAACAATTTCTAATTGGAAATTCCGGATTGAAGACACCATGGAATGAGGTGTTTGATAATCTCCAGCCTGCTTTCGCTTATGAGCATATGAAAAACGTGGTTTGTACTTTGACAATTGTTAAAGCTTTTAGGGCATAACATATTCACATACATAGAAGTGTGTTGTAACTTCGGATTTATAGGTAGATCCCAAATTGCTTCAGCTATGTCCGACTGATGGCCTAATAATGGAGGTGATATATCTGGTAAAGATTCCATACTGGTGATAGCTAATCGATAACCAGTTTTTACCGTATAAATGTGTTGAGAAAATTATCCTATATTCTTTTGTGGGATTAAGATGGAAATAAGATAATAAGAAATACAAGCAACAAGTTAAACTCATTTTATTATTAGGAAAGATGTTAGTAGTAACTTGTATAACTTGTTGCTTGTATTTCTTATTAGGAAAGATGTTAGTAGTAACTTGTAGATTATAATCAAGAGTACTAGTTTAAGTCTGATAAGTCTGACATAATCAAATCGTTTGATCGATAACATTTTTGTGATTATGTTTGATCAGTTCTCGTCAATGCGTAACTTATCGGTGGGAGTTTCTCTTCCGGAACTTCTTGGATCCAATTATGCAATATGTCGATGTGTTTCAAGAGAGAATGCAAGCTGATTTTTTTTGCTAAGTGAATATCGCTTTGGTTATCAAATAACATTATATATTTGTCTTGCAGATCTCCTAGCTCACACAAGAAATTCTTCATCCATAACATCTTCATTCAAGCTTTGTAATATACTCTACTTCAATGGTGGACAAAGCAACACAATCTATAGCTTTGATTAAACAACTTCGTCTTCAAAGGTAGCTGCATTCCCTAACGTTGAGCTTTGTTACCGGCGCAATATGCGGCAATATAGCTCTTCAACTCAAGCTTCCCAGTACCAAAACATAAACACCTTTTAATTGTGCTTCGTAGATAACATAATATCCATTTGATTGTTTTCCTAGTGCTTCTTTCCTGGAATGACTAGGAAAAAAACTCAAAATCCCAACTAGATGTGATTGCACACACTATGGCATACATAAGGGTGTCTACTATTGATGCATATGAGGTGGTCTTCATTCTTGGTTTTATTTGTTAGACTTTTCTTCGTATTTACTTAAATATCCACCAAGTAGAATGCTAATCGGCTTTGTTGTGTGCATGTTGAATCTCTCTGACCCTTTTTCAACATATATTTCTTGGGATAGCTATAACGTTTCGTTAATCTACCACCGATCTTCATTCTAATATTTTTTCTGTGCCCCTCAGTCTTTCATGGAAAAGCATTGGTTTAAATCTTTCTTTAGAGCAGCTAATTATGAAGACACAATGGTCAATCATTTTTTGTCTTCATGAAGTTATAATCAACCATGAAGGAGTCCAATTTTTTTTTCCATTACCTAGAGGCTTGTTTTACGGAAAAAACCTATTCTTTAATTGATACACCATGTTTTCTTTGCATGTGATCTTGACTTTTTCAGCAACCTCGAGGTTGGGTGTCGTCTTGACATCGAGCTGTTCCATAATCTTGAATAAATGCCAGATCATGAACAAATCCGATAAAATACATCTTTACCACTAGAGAAAATATCTCGTCAAAATTTATGCCTTTTTTTTTATAGTTGAATATGTTCACGATTAAGCGTGTTTTAATAAAGCTAGACTTTGAGCTCCCGTCTTTAATTTTTTCTGGTACACCCATTTGTTCTTAAAGACACTTCTTCCTTTCGATGATTTCATCAACACCAAAACGTGTGCGTTTTCTCATGCACGGATTCCATTTCATCTTGCATGGCTTTTACACACTCATCTTTATGATTGTCGACTATTGCTTCCTCATAGCTATGAGACTCCCGCTCATGTGCAATGGTCACATACTCATGTAGAGCATATCATATGGACGTTATCTTATTTCTAGCCAATAGTCTTAGTTTAAGCTCCTTTTCCAGGTTCGTCTAGTCCGATTATACAATCTTGTCACCATTACAATTTGTAGTAATAATACTTTCTTCTAGATTAACATCACTATTATCGATAACTTCTTCTGAAACATCAATTAATTGGTTAAGAAATACATTTATATTGATCCTTAGAGTTGGTTTCTATGGTCAAGAATTACACAAATCTATGCATCTAAGTATCTAACTGATGGAGGAGCATCGACGAAAACTTTTATTTATTTACTTATTTATTAATTATGATTAGTTTCCTTTAAAATTGGGTTTTAGGTTTATTTTTAGAGTTTTGTTTTACTATTTAAACACCTATTATTTTAGCCTACAAGATATCTTATTACTCTTAATATAATCTTTGAGAGTTTTTCTCTTTTCAGTGGATTCCAAAATCTTTTTCTTGTGAATTTCAAAGTTTTGCCTTTCAATTTCATCGCTTGTGAACTTGATTTTGATCTAGGTTTAGCGCTCGTTATTCCTAAGATTTCTGACTAGGTCAAGTGGTATAAGAGCATTCTTTCTCCTGTCTATTTTCGAAGCTTGATCATGAGGGATCAACTGGTAACCAGAGCAGATTTTTTTGGGTTTTACCGCAGCTAAGAGCATCTCCATCCATGAGTCTCGAAACAATAAAATACTAATAATTTCAAAATACTTTAATTATACAATTAAAATTTAAATTATAAAATAACTTGAACCAATTATGAGAAGACACATATCAAATGAGTCTCTCATCAAGATCTTATAGTCTTTAATATGAGAGTCTCTTCTCATTCTCTCTTCCTTTTGTTGTTTTATATTATTTAAACATAAGAGACTCCTTGAGAAACTTTCAATGGAGATGCTGTTACCACGACCTTAATTGCTTTGAAAGATCAGATGACAAATCTAGCAGCTGAGATTAGAAACGCCAATAACAACTATCAACAAAGAGGTAAAGGAAGTGAACCAGTTAATGTTAATCTTGGTGAAAAATATCAGGATGTAATTGATTTTTCTAATCATATGACGACGTTAATAAACAAGATTGGCAGTTGACCAGGAGGCAAAGGGGAAGAACTAATTAGGGTTCGAAGGAGTAAAGACATTCATGTTGTTACCAATGAAAGTTCAAGCTCTAATGAAGAAGAACCAATGGAGAAAGAGATTGACCAAAAATATCAGAATAATCTGTGCATAGAAGTTGATATTCCATTATTCAATAAAATTCAGAAGTGGACGAAATAATAATTCTAGAAGTGATGCTAATTTCAAAGAATTGATTACAGGTGATCAATATGAGAATGAGGTTACTCTTAACAAGTGTAGGAAGACCAACGTTTCCAAAGAGGGTGAAAATGTGATTGTGTTCTTTCATAAGATGAGATTTTCTATTGGTACGTACAACAAGTCGCAACCTAGCAACAATAATTGTCTATTCAAGTACGATGTGATTCGTTATCCAGAAAAAAAAATCGAGATCTGATGTAGGAGCATTGACTAAAATTTTTCTTTATTATTTATTTATTAATTATGTTTAGTTTCCTTTTAAAATTGGGGTTTAGGTTTATTTTCAAGGTTTGGTTTGACTATTTAAACACTTATTATTGTAGCATCCAAGATATCTTATTATTTTGAATTGAAAATTTGAGAGTTTTCTCTTTTTGGTGGATTCCAAAATCATTTTTTGATGGATCTAGAGATTTATCCTTTATTTTTTATCTAGGTTTAGCGCTTGCTAACCTAGAGTTTTCTGATTGCGTCACTAACGACCTTTATTTTTATTAGATCGCAAAGGCAATAAACACACTTGAGTTTGTGGCATGTATCTCATTGAACTTAGACTATAAACTCCATGAAAGCATCAAAAATTTGATATTTGGATTTCAACAAGTGTAGTCATACTGTTATTTAATGGTCATGAATAAAAGTGATAAAATATGATGCACCACCAGTGGATTTCTTTAACATTGAGCATACATCGATATGCATAGATCAAAGACATATTTTCTACTTGTACATGCAGAAATCTACAACTCTATGTTGCTATCCTGCTAAGTATTTAGAACACGGTTTAAGAAATACACCTCATACACCAGGGAGGAATTAAACAAAGAATAATTAAAACCTTTTTACTCGGAAGAACCCTCTTTCCTCTTTCCTTTCTCTCTCTAAAACCAGCAACTACTGATCTTCTCTTCTGATTTTTGTTCTTTTTGGCTAGGGTGGTCGTCGTTCTTTCGACGGCTACACCTTATTACTATCCATATCAATAAAATCCTCGGTTACCTTCGATTTTGGCATCTTGCTCTTCGACGACACCGCAACTTTAGATCTAGCACTTGTTCTGGATCTAATAATGGTGTTGCAGGAAGATGTAATTTGCTTGCCTTGTACAAAAGTAAGAAGGTGAATCGATGGAATCGAATCAGTGCTTATGAAGGTTTTTTTGGTTTGATGTGGCGGCGAAGTCATATTATTATCTCACAAATCGATTGGAAAAGATATGGAGATAGTCGCGGCGACGAAGGCTCTTCAGCGTCATGGTGGCCGCCTGTTGTTGCCGGCGTTGATTGCTTGGAGGAGAAGATGATGCCACGTCATTGTGTTGAGCAACTTGGAGAAGCTTCTCGTGCAATCCCACCTAATGGGCTTGGGCCTACAATTGATTATGAGATAATGAATATGAGTATGGGCCTCATGATGTGTTATATGTATGTCATGTCTAATTATGGTGTATTGTATTTATATTATATAAGTCAGCCTTGTTGTATTAATCGGAGATTACTCTCTAGGATACATCTCTCATGGTAACATCTCGACTCGGTTTTTACCGATTTCATGGGATGTAGTGGGTTCCTCCGAGTCTGGTTGTTGGGACGGCACCAGACTATGTAATCCCATTGTATGGGATCAGTCCCTTAGTTGTGATTTCTCTTTGAGGAATCAATTAGCTTGCTCCTTTAGGAGATGTTGTCTACCCCTTGATGGGTTTTGTATTTCTTCATGTGGGATGATTGTACCCATAGTTGGGTTATTTCTCTGATTTAATATAACATTTTGGCCGACAAAAAAAAAAACCCTTTTTACTCATATAATTGAGCCTTTAGTGCCATAACTCCATGTCAGCATTTGCAACATTTACTTCCTCTTTGTAGAGCTTACCTTGTGTCACATATAATGATCCTTCTTATCTTTGTTTCCTCCTTGTAGAGCTTAGTTTTTGTCACATATAATGATCCTTCTTATTGGTTCGGGTTCGAATAATTTCGGTTCTATTTGGATTTTAATAATTTTGATTTGATTCGGTTTTTGGGTTTAGGTTACTAGTGAGATTAATGGCCACAAATGACCAAGTTTTTTGCTGTGAGGATGGAAGATGGAAGATTTGATCCCAACAACCTTTTACACGTCCACGACTTATCCATGTCTTCTATTAACAAATATAGAAATTAATAACTGTAATTTTATAAAAAGGAAAATTGATCGTGACGAAAAACAAAAAAAGAAAAAAAACTTTTGGCGCAGGGAAAAAAGAAAAACGAAAAAACCTTTTCTGCGAATCGATAATCGGATTAGGGTTTTACGTCTTGTTGTATCCTGTGGCGTACCCTAATCCAAATTTTCGATTTTGTTGTTGTTATACCATTGAGCTGGATTCTTTTTGATTTTTGGAATCATTGCTTCTTGATCTTGTAGATGGTTCGTGGGTAGGAATGTTTTGGACTTTTGTCTATTGTATATAAACCCTTGAAGAAACTTTGGTTATAGTTGACTTTTGATTGAATTGCTTCCTCGACTTGTGTTATTTATTTGTGGTTTGAGATTATTTTTGTGGAGTCAATGGATTTGGAGAGTGAAAGCTCTTCGATTGAAATTGAAAAGAAAACTCTCATTCGAGCTTGGAATCTGACTCAAGAAAGCAGAGTGGAAGAATGATGGATTACAATGGAGAAAATGTCAATGATGATTCGGGAGGAGAAGGCGAAGAGTCGATAAACCAGAACAGTCTCTCTTCAGAGGAAATGGATCCATTAACAGAGGCCATCGACGGTGTCCTCCTCACCTTGCAAAAAGCTCTTGAAAAAGGTAACCATTTCTTGTTTTGAGTCTGCATTGTCATGTTGGAGTCAACCAATAACATCACATGAAAAATGCTTACACACGCTTAATAGTGTGACTCTTTATGCAATTCCATCTGCAGAGGTTCAGCAATTCTGTGGGATTGGCAACGAACCGATACATCAGGAAGGAGCCAGCGAAGTAAGCTCACCTTGCTCGGATATTGAAACCCTTGTGAACAAACTAGAGATAAAGCTAAAAGAAACAAGGTCAATGCTTGACGCGAAAGAAACACATATCCGTGAGCTTGAATCCACCACGAATCAAAACAGACACTCGTGGGGAGGAACAAAGACGACGTTGGTGGAAGATATCTTCAGGCAAAGGATTGAGTCCGAGATTCAATATCTGACATATTTAAGATCCATTGATAACTTGAAAAATCAGATGAAGTCGATGGAAGAACAAGAGAGATTGGCAGAAGAGGAAGCTCATGAGACACTGAGCAAGCTCGGAGAAGGAGAAACTAAGCCTGCAAAATTAACAAACAGAGCTAAAGACCTGCAAAAGGAGTGCAGAGAAATCAATGGAACCATCAAGAAGAGAGCATTTAAGGCCGCTTCATGCTTTGTTATACAGTTAGTATTGCTCCTAACAGTAGTTTTGTTGTTCATGTTGATGCCAGAGTCGGATATTGGTGTTTTACCCACATGACCTTTTTGGTTTTGATGCAAACTGAGTTTTTTGTTTTGGCTTTTTGCATATCTTACCATTTCGGATCTAACTTTTACCTCCAATAATACTCTTAAATTATTCAAAGATAAGTCTCGCTTTTTCTTTTAGTGCTACTGTTTACAAGTACTGAAAGGGGATATTGACTGATCTTTCTTTCTTTTTTTTGTCTACCCATCCCAAAACAAAGAAAAAGAAATTTGCTCATGTGACCATATTATTTTTATGATTATGATATTTCTTATATTTACTATAATAAAACCAAAATAACATTAGAAAAGGCGTTTTGCGTTTTCTATCATTTTGATGTCCGGTGCTTTTCGAGCATTTTTGAGTTGACTATAAACTAGTTGTTTTTGCGCTAGACATAAATCTATAAAATGTTTTAGAATTTCTCGTTAGACGCAATATGATGTTCAGTTGAAAGAATGCTTGTCTTTTCTCTTGTCTCCTTTCCAATATGCAGTTTGAAACGTTTTCAGTTTTTTTTATTGGCATTTCTGAGGTTGTACAATGCTATTTCGGTAGTACTATTCCATTTCAGTTGGAAAATGCAGTCATATGTTTGGGGTAGTATAAGTGATCAAGGGGTGGTAACTCATATTACTGGAGGAAACTTTGCACAGAGTTCGATTACTATTAATGGGTGGCTCCGCGATTTCTTATGGGCACAAGCATCCCAGATTCCTATAGCTAAAATGTTGTGGTTGGGATCATGTTTTTTTAGTAAGTGTCGATGTAGTAGCTGATAAACTTTGTTGTGATTCTTTTGTTTTTGTTTAGTTTTTCTCCTAGGATTAAGTTTTTTGTTGAGATTTTTTTCTTTTATAGAAGATCTATAGTTTGATTTAAATACTTAGTTTCTAGTCAATTCTAGCTATTTACAGATTTAAGTTTTTGCCGTTCAAATATATTCGACGGTGGTTTCACTAAAATCAATTTGGAACAAAATTGACAAATGCAATCAAAAGTTCGACTGCTATTATTGATATTGGAACACCTAATTGTTTACCTTGTACTTGAAATAAGACCGTTTTTATATAGCTAATGTGTTAGTAAATTTTTTGTCCTCACTTAATATATAGTCCGTAAAAGATCATTAGTTTCCCTTTGTATTTTATGAAAATTTCTTTTCTGATGTAATATGTTTTAAACTAGTTTCAATAAAATAATGTGTTAAAACAAAAAAAACAACACTAGTTGACAAGGAGGGAAGAAGAAAATTCTGTTTTTTTTTTCCGTTTCTTGTTAAATATTTTTTCTTCATTGTAATTACTTTCAATTTCTTTAAAAAACAATGATTCAACATAATTTTACTAAAAAAAATATAGATTTTTTTTTGCATTTGACATGTTTAAACTTTTTGAAAACAAACATAAATTTCTAAGAAAATTGATATATGATGTTAAAGTAAAAAAAGGGGCAATTCTAAAAAATACTATATTTTGAAATTTGTTTCCAAAAACAATAATATTTTTTATAATATTTACCACTATTTGGTAAATGTTCAAAAAATACCATAAAACTAAGATTAACTTTCAACATTCAAAATTATAACCTTAAACTCAAACCCTACCCCCTAAAAACTATACCATAGTTTTACAATAGTTAATCCAAACCCAAAAATTTAAATTATAAACCTTTAAAAATCGATTTTTGTATTTGTGGTATTTTTGAAATATTAAATAATAAAAATGTAGCACCATAAGTTAGTCATTATATTTTTTTGAATATGGTGCTACATTTTTATTATTTTGATTCAGTATGCTTAGTGTACACATTATTCTCTCTTTTTTAAACACCTGAATCTTTATTATAAAAAGTCGGAGACCAAAAATAGAGACAACGTCTAATATCTTTAACAACCAACATGGTTATGTCAACGCAACAACAATGTCCTAATGTACAAGGATTAACTACGAAAACACTAGCAATAGAATCGTGTAACCAAGAAAGACCTCCTAGAACAAGATATGATTGAAACCTACTATCATTTTCACACTTTTTGATATCTCTTGAGCTATTGCATTCTTACTTGACATTTCTTCTTCTTACAAAACCATAAATGCTAAACAACATTCGAAGCATCTCAATTTGTTTTATGAGATTATAATAATTTCACTACTAGAACATGGCAACATAGTCACAATTTTTTCGTAGCTATGATGAGATCTTTGTAGCAAATTTTATTTTGCTGAATTTACCATAGTTAATTCACCAAGATTGTGTTTGAAGAAAATTATCTGTTTGTAACTATTTATAACAAGTTGCTACAAAAAGCCACAAAAAGTAGTTGTAACTATTTGAATCCAAAATGCTACAAAATTTAATTGGTAGCAAAATTAGTTACAAACTAGTCACAATAGTTGCGTGGAAAATGGTTACACAAAGCCACAATATTGTTGTAGTAAATAGTTACTACTTGTGACAGTGTTAAGCGTGACTATTGCCACAATTTGGTACATGGTTTATGTTATTAATAGCAACAGTTTAATACAAAATCTTAGTGACTAATAGGTATAACTTGTTACAAAGTTACTGTGTCTAATAGCTACATATGATTACAAAACGCTAGTAATTAACTACTACACAGAATTGGTTACAAAGTTTATGTAACTAATACTCACACTTTGTAATAAATGTTTGTGTAACTTTATACCTACAATAAGTTTATGTATAAAACAATTATAATAACACATTAACCCATATTTTACCAAAAAAAGTTATAGTTTTGTTCAAAAGATCATGAATATCTATAATTAGAAAGCAGAGGAAATACACTTCAGTAGGCTGCGAAGGCTTCATTGCCTTCATCATCTGCATCCTCTCCTTCTGCTGCATCTTCTGGTACTTCTCCAGCTACATCACCTGAAACGACCCGACCCAAAAATTAAAAAAAATTTCCTTCAGATTATGATCATCACCAATCATAATCCCCAACTGGGCCAACACAAGCAACGCGGAAACAATTAAAATCAACAATAACAACCAAATCAATAAATCCCATACTTTATTAATTCTCTAAACCGTTCAATTCAAAAAGAACAATATTCAACTCAATCAATTCCAGAATAATCCAATGACAATAATTTCAGAATCTACTAGCAACCTAGCAATTCTAACGCTACGACCACTCATACGAGACACTAGATCATCTCCTCTTCCCGGCCATGATTCCATGATCACATTTTCTCTTTACTTCGATTTCGGGTTGAAAAGATGAAGAACGACAAAAAACACGAAGAACAGCCTCTGATTCGTCTTTCCCAGACCCGAATCAACCCAGCAACGATCCTTCCTCGTTCCCAAAAGCCTCCCACGCAATCCCCAGCCTCAAGAAAACTCAAAAATACTCAACACTTCTGATTTCAGACTTTTCTCTCAAACTCTTCTGATTTGCGGCCAAAAAAGAGACAAAACGCGTCTGTTCCTCTTTAAATACGAACCCTAGGTTCCCTTAACCGCCCCACCAAACCGGGCAGTTAAACCGAACCTGTCGGTCCAAATCCCAATTCGTGTCGATCAACATACACACCTCTGCCGATCGACACACCCAACCAAAATCTACTTTTTGGTTCACGGGCGTTACAATTCTCCTCCACTAACACGGATTCGACCTCGAATCACGCGACTCCGTCTCACTAAGGCTAACACTTCCGCTTAAAACCCGACCAGATTCTCCTGAAAACATCAATGATGCAACATCCCCTGGTCCGGATTAAGGGTGCCCGATTGATCGCCCAACAATCAAACAAGAACATGCACGACCAACCGTTGACCCTAAATTGGACCAAATGATCGCACAACAATCAAACAAGAACATGTACGACCAACGGCGCTACATATGCTACCAGGGTTGTCCGAACGAGGTTCTAAACGTAAGCAAAAACCCTAGACTCGACATCCACCACACACTCCTGGCCCTCGGCCGGCACCACTCGTGATCACACTTGATCTCCGAGCTCTACTAGGCTCACACTAGCCCCATTACACCGTCTCACCACGGCTGCAATCCTAACCTCAACCCGGTCAGCACCACCTGAGATCCACTCCCGATCCCCGAAGTTCATCCAGTCTCATACTCACGACCACGCTCAGACGCTACTGCTCATAACTCATACTCATAACTCATATACATATACACCATACCCACTCGCAGGATCGTCACCCCTTGAGCTACGTGTGCAGGGAACCCGCCCGTCCCCTGGAGAGAACCACCATCCCTCAACGTACATGTAGGGAACCCACCCGTCCCCTAGAGAGAACCACCAACTCTCGAGTATATGCAGGGAACCCACCCGTCCCCTAGAGACAACCACCATCCCTCAAGTATGCAGAAAACCCACCCATCCCGTGGAGCAATACTCTGAACGCGCATCATAAGCACCTGTCGACCGGAATTACCTCCGTGGCTCCATCATGACATCCCCCACCCGGAATATCATCACATCCATGACCCCCACTAGGTCATCCAAAGCAACCCCTACTAGGTGTTTCCACTAGAGTCCCTGGAATAGACAAGTTCTAACCACCATAAAACCTCTATTCCAGACTCTTCTTAGGAATAGACAAGTTCTAACTCGCATAGAGATTCCATTTCTAGTCACTCCTAGAACATGAACAAGCTCTAAGCCGCATAGAACTTTCATTCCTAGCCACCACATGACCCCACCAGTCATAAAACTATAAGAACTCACATCTTATAAAACACATTTAATAAGGCAAACTCATCTTATTAAATCTCCAAATGTATACACGTTACGACAACAAACGAAATATACATAACAACAACATAGCAACATGCTAATACAGACTCTGAAAACCAGAAAGACACTCAAGCCACCGCTTGCTTCTCGAACCACTTTGAGAACTTCCCTTTCATCAACGCTTCTGGTTCCCAAGTTTCCTCCTCAATACCATCACAGTCCCACACGACTTTCACCAACGGTATACTCTTCCGACGCAGCACCTTAACTCTCCTCTCGAGAATCCTCACAGGCCTCGCCGCCAACGTCATGTTAGGCTGAAGATCCTTCGGAATCCTAGCCAACACCTCTTCAGACTCATGTAGACACTTCCGCAGCATCGAAACATGGAAGACTTTGTGAAAAGCTTTTATACTCTGAGGTAACTCCAACCAATAAGCTACCGGCCCGACCCGCTCCACCACCTTGAACAAACCCATAAACCTCGGACTTAGCTTATTCTCCGAAATGGATCTGTTAGGACCCCTCAACATCGCTGCCTTGAGATACATCAGATCTCCCAGCTCAAACTCTAGCTCATTCCGTCTCCTCTGCCGATCCTGAGCCTCTCTCATGTTCAGCCTCAAGACACGGATCTTCTCCGTCGTCTTCTGAACAAAGTCTGCACCAAACATGCTCCTCTCCCTCACTTGAGTCCAGCATAATGGTGTCCTACACGGCCTCCCATACAGAGCCTCATATGGGGCCATCCCAATACTCGCCTGATAACTGTTGTTATATGCAAACTCAACCAGGTTCAAATGATCCGCCCATTGACCACCATAATCCAGCACACATATCCTCAACAGATCCTCTAATGTTTGAATCGTCCTCTCCGACTGCCCATCTGTCTGAGGATGATACGCTGTGCTCATATGCACCTTAGTGCCCATTTCAGCCTGAGACGCCCTCCAGAACTCTGAAGTAAATCTCGGATCCCTATCTGACACAATACTCGCTGGCACCCCGTGCAACTTCACTATCTCCCGCACATACTTCTTAGCCAAAACTGCCGCTCCATCGGTCTTCTTAATGACCATAAAGTTTGCTGACTTGGTCAGACGATCCACGATAACCCAAATCGCATCATAAGTACATGACACCGGCAACCCCGTCACGAAATCCATGGTAATCATATCCCACTTCCACTCCGGAATGGGCAAACTCTGTAACATACTACTCAGAACCTGATGCTCAGCCTTCACCAGCTGACACACATTGCATGCTGCAACCCAGTTAGCTACATGTCTCTTCATCCTGACCCAGTGATAATACCACGTCAGGTCACGATACATCTTGGTCGCTCCCGGATGAATTGATAACATGCTCGAATGAGCCTCCTTCAGGATCTCCTGCCTCAGATCCTCGTCCTTGTGTACACAAACCCGCCTGTTCACCAATAGCATCCCACTCGCTGAGACCACATACTCTAAACCGACCGCCTTAGAAGCATCAATCAATCCCTGATCTTTCTCCTGAGCAACTCGAATCCTGCTTAATAAATCCGCCTGGTTAGCTGTCTCTAACCCCAACGGCTCCTGTGAGATCACCACAACCTCAAGGAATTGATCTCGCTCACTAGAGCCTCCATATCTCGCTCCTGATCTGAAGCAACCCTTTTCCGACTCAACGCATCTGCCACTAGATTAGCCTTACCCGGATGGTACCCAATCTCCAGGTTATAGTCTGCAACTAACTCCATCCAGCGCCTCTGTCTCTTGTTCAGCTCTGGCTGAGTGAAGAAATACTTCAGACTCTTATGGTCTGTGAATACCTGCATCTTCCCGCCATACAGATAAGACCTCCAAATCTTAAGGGTAAAAATCACTACAGCCAACTCCAAATCGTGGGTAGGGTAGTTGCACTCGTGATTCTTCAACTGCCTCGAAGCATATGCAATAACCTTCCCCTGCTGCATCAGCACACACCCCAGACCAACTCCTGAAGCATCTGTATACACCACGTAAGGCTCACCCGGCTCGGGTAACGCCAAAACCGGTGTACTAGTCAGCATCTCCTTCAGCTTCCCGAAACTCTTCTCACAAACTGAAGACCATACAAAAGGGACATCCTTCCCTGTCAACTTCGTCATTGACTGCGCCATACTCGTAAACCCCTTGACGAATCTCCAGTAATAACCCGCCAACCCAAGAAAACTCCTGATCTCGGTTACACTCCTCGGTCTAGGCCAACCTCTGATAGCCTCAATCTTAGCCGGATCTACAGAAACTCCCTCTGCAGACACAACGTGGCCAAGAAAGCTCATCTCTCGCTGCCAGAAACTGCACTTACTCAACTTCGCATATAGCTTCTGCTCCCGCAGCTTCTCCAGAACTAATCGCAAATGGACCTCGTGCTCCTCTGGACTCCTCGAATACACCAAAATATCATCTATGAAGATGATCACGAACACATCCAGATACTCCTGGAACACTTCGTTCATCAACTGCATGAACGCTGCTGGCGCATTCGTCAACCCGAACAGCATCACCATAAACTCATAATGCTCGAACCTTGTCCGGAATGCCATCTTCCGAATATCTGTCTCATCAATCAGAATCTGATGGTAACCCGAAGCCAAATCAATCTTGGAGAACCAAGTGGCCCCCCGCAACTGATCCAACAACTCATCAATGCGCGGCAGAGGATACCTGTTCTTCACAGTGACTCGGTTAAGTCCCCGGTAATCGATGCACAACCGAAAACTCCCATCCTTCTTCTTCACAAACAACACCGGTGCTCCCCACGGTGAAACACTAGGCCGGATGAACCCTTTCCCCAATAGATCATCCAGCTGCTTCTTCAGCTCTGCCATCTCTGCTGGAGCCATACGGTAAGGCGCCTTGGATATCAGAGCCGTCCCCGGTTCCAACTTAATCGTAAAAGGATCTGACCGCGATGGTGGCAATCCCAACAACGACTGGAAAACCTCCTGGAAATCCCGCACAACCCGAATATCCCCAACTGCAACCTCTCCAACAGTCTTCGGCATCACTATCGTCGCCTGATACGTCTCACAGCCCTTCTCAATCAACTACTTGGCCTATATCGCTGAAATTATAAGACTCCCGGAAGTCGGTCTCACACCCTGGAACACCAACCTCCCTGCCTCTCGCTCAAACACCATACGTCCCCGATGACAATCTAGGTGACCCCTGTACCGATCCAACCAATCCATACCCAGGATGACATCGTACAGCTCCACTGGACAAATGACCATATCTGCTGGCATCAACTCCCCAGCCACCAGAACCTCCACACCACGAGCCCGCCCGAAAGTAGCCAACGTCCTGCCACCAGCAACCTTAACTACTCCTGGCTGCTCTCCGGAATCGCTCCAGATCCCGCTGCCCTCCGCACACTCCGGATTAATGAAGCTATTGGTAGCTCCCGAATCAAACAACATGTGGGACTCACATCCGTCCACAACTAAGGTCCTTGTACAAATCCTATATGCTTTAAGACCCGACACTCTAACGCAGACTCACAATTCCAAATAGACTAAATTCAATCACCAAAAGAATTTAAAAAGAACAAGTCTGAAATTATACCTGTGATCGGTCTGGCGCTAGAACCGTCCGCCTCTACCGACGTGAAAACCCGCGGTGTCGCTGAATCTGAGCCAAGGTCTGGACCGCCAACGGCTGCACTGCCGCCACCGCCATCTGTTGTAGCTTAGGACACCTGGGCTTGATATGCCCCGGCTCCCTGCAGTGATAGCACACCTGAGCCGCCCGATCCTCTTTTTTCTTCGGATAGTCCGCCACCTTGTGGCCCATAGCACCACACCCGTAGCATCCTGAACCATCCTGACTGACTCCTGAAGTGCTCTCCCACTTCCTCTTCTGATCCTGAGCAGGCTTGCCGCCCCTGCTCGAACCCGTCTGCTGCTAAGATCTCCGCTGCTGCACCGGTGGACTAACCACCACAGCCTGCTCTCTGAGGTCCTCCTTAATCGCCACAACAGTCTCAACCAGCTCCGCCCTCATGGCGAACTTATTCGCCCTGCAGCGAGTCCTCAACTCAGCTCGAAGTCCCCCAAGGAACCTCCTCACCTGGGCCTGCTCGCCCTCCATGCTCCTACTAGCATGCACCAGGAGTCGACTAAACTCCAAATCGAACTCCCTCACAGTCCGATCTCCCTGAGCCAGGTTCAGAAACTTCGACTCCATCCAGTCCATCGCCTCCTGTAGGAAATACTTGGCATTAAACTCAACCAAGAAATCCTCCCAGACCATCTCGGCCTGTACTCGTCTGGCCTCAACACCCCTCCACCAGAGATGTACGTCACCATCCAGATAGTGAACCGCCAGATCGACCTGGTATTCCTCTGGACACTTGATAGAGCGAAAGTTACGCTCCAACCTCCGCTGCCACTCATCGGCCTCCTCAGGCTTGGCACCACCCGAGAAAAACTCAGTGCCAATCCTCTGCATCTGCTCCATCATCCTCAGGTAGGATAGAAGCTCCTCCGCAACCGCCACACCCGGCTGCACACCAGCCACTCCCGGCTGAACCCCAACCAGTACTGGCTGCACACCAGCCCCACCTAGTTGAACTCCAGGAGCCTGACCCGGAGCCGGCACCCCACCTGGTAACCGCTCCAGAATCAACTGTAGCAAACCTGCCAAGCGATCCTCTCGGTCTTGGGCCACACCAACGGGAGCACCCCAGCCTGGGCCCCCCGCACCACCAGCTACCTCGGGACCCACACTAGTCCCACCAGCCCTCACACTGGCACTCGTAGCAGTCTCACCCACAGACACCTCCTGAAACGCCTGCGAGTCCGTCACCTGCTCCTGCGTAGTCTCCTGGGCCACACTCGCAGTATCTGACTCATTCACAAGTCCTCTCCCGTGCCCACCACGACCACCTCAGCCCCCACGACCTCTGCTTCTAGCACCTCTAGCCATCACTCTGCACTCACCAGCAAATTATTAAGTACTAGAAAAACAGACAGTCAAATAACACATACCATAGAATCTCATTGAAGGCTCGGAAGAGATGATCTAGGACTCCATACCCACACCGCAAGCAATCAACTATTTACACAATCAGTCAATCAATCACCCGCCCTAGAACCATAAGGGCTCTGATACCAAAATGAAACGACCCGACCCAAAAATTTAAAAATTTTCCCTTCAGATTATGATTATCACCGATCATAATTCTCAACTGGGCCAACACAAGCAACGCGAAAACAATTAAAATCAACAATAACAACCAAATCAATAAATCCCATACTTTATTAATTCCCTAAACCGTTCAATTCAATACGAACAATATTCAACTCAATCAATTCCAGAATAATCCAATGACAACAATTTCAGAATCTACTAGCAACCTAGCAATTCTAACACTACGACCACTCAGACGAGACACTAGATTATCTACTCTTCCAGGCCATGATTCCACGATCATATTTTCTCTTTACCTCGATTTTGGATTGATAAGATGAAGAACGACGAAGAACATGAAGAACAGCCTCTGATTCGTCCTTCCCAAACCCGAATCAACCCAACAATGATCCTTCCTCGTTCCCAAAAACCTCCCACGCAAACCCCAGCCTCAAGAACACTCAAAAATCACTCAACACTTCTGATTTCAGACTTTTCTCTCAAACTCTTCTGATTTGCACCAAAAAAGAGACAAAACGCGTCTGTTCCTCTTTAAATACGAACCCTAGGTTTCCTAAACCGCCCCACCAAACCAGGCAATTAAATCGAACCTGTCGGTCCAAATCCCAATTCGTGTCGATCGATACACACTACCTGTGTCGATCGACACACCACCAAGAATCCAACTTCTCACAAGTCACAACACCCGTGTCGATCGACATACACACCTCTGTCATCGACACACCCAACCCAAATCCACTTTTTGGTTTACGGGCGTTACATCACCAGTTTCACTTACTTGACTAACAAGCGCATTACCTGCTTCAGTACTTGGTTCGACGTCAGTGTCTTCAAAGCGGGTTGAACTAGTCGTCAAATCCATAATTCCTTGAGTGCGCAAAGTGGTGGGCATGTTTGGTTCAGTACCATCAGACGGTGGCAGGTAACGCTTCATTTGCTGCACCACCATGGCCAGCTGCTGCTCCAATGGGAGGACTTGGTGCTCGAGGGTGAGTCTCATCGCTGCCATGATAGAACTCTCACCTCGCTCGCGTATGGTATGTTGTCCACCAACACCAAAAACACTGCCTAATTGACTTGGCGTGATAACCTACAAGGCAAAAAAGCAAAAACATGAAACATATATTACAACATGATGACTTCATAATAATTTCAGACAAGTAGGAGAAGAAAATCATTTAAAAAAATAACTAGAAACATGCTATCAAAGAAGAGAGACATGAAATTCCTTTGAAGATTTGACAAGGAACATGAGTTCAGACAAATACAGGCAAAAACATCAAGATAGAAGAATTGAAAAGAGTTAAAATAGTTTATCAATTGTCAAAATTGTTTTAGTTTTAACCATCAGTAAAATAGATGTAGTGTTTGAACTACGTTTAATTTAATAGTTAGAAATAAATATAGAGTGTTACCTGCCAGAAAAGATGGTCCTCCTTAAGCTGAGTCAACAACGGAGGACCAGTTCCAACATCATCAGCAGATGGGGTTTCGGATCCATGAGTTGCTTCATTGATCTGTCTCTGAATCTCTTGATTAATGGACTAAGCCCTTACATCAACATATGTACCATCTATTCTCCTATGGGTCTCTCTTAGAACTCGCAACATGGAAGGCTCAACACCTTTCCTTTGTCTCTGCAAATAAAACAGAAATCAAATAACCAAATCTAAACATCAAATGATTAATAAAATGATTGATAGTTAAAAATTAGATGGACTGTCTACGTGGTCTATGACTTGGTAAAAAGACCCAGCGCCTGATGTGTGAGCATGAAGGCTTAATCCATCACGGTTAGACATCCGGTTTTCAGCAACTATTCGACTCTTCGTCCGCCTTTTCTCAGTTTTTGAATACGCCCACATTGCTTCCCTTTGGCCTTAGAGACCATGCCTCTAACCTTGGTTGTAGTTATGTTGTGCTGAAAGTTGTACTCCATTAGTCTATGTATTGGTTCTCAGAGAAGACTTGTTGCATATTAACATAATTTGTTAGAAGGCAAATGAAATATTTGTTATAAGTTATAGAAGAATCACAATCACAAAGTTTAATTCACACTTACGATAAAGTCACTCCACCATTGAATTATGGTTTCATTTGGGACAAAGTTAATGTTGAACCACAGTCCATCAAAATGCCTCATGATCGTTGCAACAATAACTTTTTTTGGAGCATTATCAGTGCTAAATCTGTAAATATAAACACCAAGACTGTCAATTAGCAATACAGTCACCAACCATAACACCAAAATATAAGTACTTATCGTAGAGAAAACAGATGATCAACCTCTACATGGTTTGTATTCATCTAATCATAACAAATTGTACTCATCTAATCATAACAAATTAGAAATTATTAGGTAAACAACAACAACTTGTGTACATGACTTGAATAGTCACTAATAACATATGTAATTGGAATATGATAATGAATTGAGCTAAGAAGACAATTCTAAATACACACCACAACAATAGCGGAGAATTAATACATGTTATATAGATTATGTGGTATAATTAGACAGGTTATTGAACAAATAAACAACTTCAGCAGATACTTTATCTAATGTAACCAAACAAAGTAGAATGAAAACCACAATTACTAGTCAAGTTACTCAACTTTCACAGATTGCAAACCACAACATTAAAACAACTTATACTATAGATTTGAGCACCAAGCACATAGTTTCTATGATCTACACACAATTATTTATACACATTTTGTAATTTATTTGGTCTTCCGTGTAAAACAGAGTACACACTAGTGAATTAACCTAAAATGCAAACTACCAAACCCATAACTTTAACAACCTCAACAAAACCATAGCATACACTGTTTACCTACACAAATGACTACACACTTACCATAAGGCTCCATTCTCTCTTTGTGGATGAAGCACATGCATCATAAGTCTCGCCTTGCTCGCGAGAAAAGCATATATGGAGTTATGGTTGGGGAGAACACCTCTACTAAAGCCACTACCTCTCCCACCTACTCAATTGTTTTCTCTACCACCTGCTCCACCGTTTCCTCTACCATCACCTTTCCGTTTTCTTGACCACCAACAACACCGTTTTCTCTCCCCACTACTCAATGTTTCCTACACCACTAAGCACACCGTTTCCTATACCACCGAACAACCCATTTCCAAGTCCCCCAAGGACCATGTCTCCTTTCCTATTGGGCGTACGTTTTGTACACCACCAAGCATCCCGTTTTCTACACTACCAGGAACCCCGTTTACTCTTCTCACTGGGCCTACGTTTCCTACACCATCAAGCACATTGTTAGCTCTCCCCATGCCTTGGTTTCCCCTACCACCAACAACAGGGTTTCCTCTACCACCAGCAGCACCGTTACCTCTTCCACCCACTATCCCAGCAACACCACCAGGACGACCTCCACGACCATGTTCGCGTCCAGCTGTAGGTCCATTTCCAGCGCCTGAGCCTTAAGAACCTGTATTAGACATCTACAAAGAGGAGAGAGTAAGTAAACAATAAACCCTAGAAGTCAAATTCTCCAAAGAATAAGATCTACGTTTGTCAAGTGAGAGAAACCAAAAATTGGACCCAAAACTTCATCGATAAAACTATTTACCTATTTTTTCACAGGTAAATGACTGATAAAGCGTCGGCGAAGGAGAAAAGATTTCTGATTTAGATGTCGATGGTCGAAGATGCAAAGAGAGGGATTGAAACAGAGTTGGAGAGAGTGTTTGAGAGCGAAAAAGACAGTCTAAGTCAGAGTGGGTTAGGTTTTTTAGAATCAAAAATCGGAAAAAAGAAATACGGAGGATGAGGAAGCTTGGGTTTCTATCGGTGACGACAAAGAAGTCGTATTCAGTGGAGATTGGTCGTGGATATCGAAAAACCTAGAAATTCACAAATATAACTATTCAAAATCAGACACTGATGACTATCAGATTTCGTTAGTGCAACATCAAAATCATACTCAGTGTCATAGAAGATTTCTAGATCTTCAGGGATGTCTTCAGCTACTCCACCAGGAATGATAAGGGAACTTACGTTCAATAACCCGACTATTGAAGATTGGTTATAGTCAATGTCTTCTTCTTAGACTACATCTAGTTGTTTGTTGCTTTCGTCAACTACATCTCGTGGACTAACCTTTATGACGACAATAGTTACTCAGGTGGTATCTAAGGAAACAAACTTGATTCGCTTGGGTTGTTAGTATAAATGAATCATATTGATCGTATTTTCTACTCGCAAATATCTCTACAACAACGGGTTTACGCATATTAGTTCCTGTACCTTGAGTTGTGTCAAACCATCAAAATAATGTAACTTTCAGGCCAACCGCTCCGTGATATCCAATTTTAACAATATGTTGAAGTGTACCATGGTAAGATTCTTCCACGCTCGAACACAATCTGAACACAAACACCGTAGTTAGTTGTAGTTCTATGTTCCCTATGCTGAACTATATGGAGGCTATAACCACGATAATAATATTTGTTCTATCAAGTGCATCGCTGATATACCCTATATTTTACCACTTTTACTATCTATTTTACTATGGTTTTTACATATATTAATAAAGTTTTTCGACCAAAAGAGATATTTTTCTCGTATATGTAGATTTTAAGGTCTTAACAGGTTTTATCATCAAAAGGATGTAAAAGGAAGCAAAAAGAGTGTTATCTATGATAAAGATACTCATACAAGTCAAAGGAACCAAGTCAAGTTATTTTATCTTGAAGATAATGCACATTCTCAAATTGGACAGAACGTATATGACAGAATTTCGCTGATAAACAGAGGATCAAATCAATTGGGAATTTAATGAAACTTGGTATGGAGATATCCCTTTAAGTTAGCTTTCCAATGGAGTTGGAATTTCATCAATTGGAGCTGTACTTTGGAAGATACACCTGAAACACTGAGGACATGTCAATCTGCATTTGAAGTAAAGTGAGTGCAGAATGGAGTCAAGCACCAGGCCGCCCATGGGCCGATGATCCAGACCTTTGCCGATCTTCTAGAAGCGCCATAGAAGCCTCTAATACCGGTCACGAAGCCCGACCGTTATTGTGACCGGTATTGCCTCAGTTTCGACTAAAAAGACGTTTTTGCCCGAAGACCTAGCCGACTTAAGCCTCCTTAAACCCTTATATATACTTGATTTTAGCCTCTCTAGGAACTCAGCCGTCCATAACAGCCTAAATCAATACCTAAACATGTATTTTTGTTTTTCTCTTGTTCTTAATGCATATTTGATTCCAGAAGCCTTTAAGGGTAGTTCGACTTTGCCCTATTGCAAAGAGATGAGATCTAATCCCTTACGCTTTGTAGATCAACGATTTATACTATGTCTATGTGCTTTAATCTTGCTGCTACGTGTTGCAAAATATGTTAGAGTATTAGCTTTGATTTGATTTCTATGCACTTTCTTAATTCTATGTCTTTACATACTTAATCGTTTAGAGTTTTATTCTAGAATTGATTCTTCATCTTTATTTATATTCAAAGCACGAACTGGCTTAGCTATCCAGGGATTAATCTTAGGTACTCTCCAAAAGCTTGTTATATCTCCGGACCAAGTATTCGATGAGCTAGGCGTCTTAACAATTCGATAGGTTAGTTAAGGAGTCTAGTGAACCATCAATCTTGAGCATAAAGCATGTTTTCACCTTGTAATAACCTGCGATAGTTGAGTCTATTAGGGTGCAAAACGTAGAAGGTTAGTTACGTCACGACAGTGGGATGACCTTACCTTAGTGATTTGAGTTCTAGAACAACTAGTATTAAAATCCTAAATCAATTGCTTGTGTTTTGCATATATTTGTGAATTGCTTGAATTCTAATCTTAATTGATATCTATCCCTTTACTTTTATTGCTTTGTTATTTGCTTCCATAAAACCCCAAAAACCAAATAATATGTTCCCTTAGTTTAATTCGAATCATATAGGTTTGTAGTGCATTCATCACTTAGTCCTCAGTGGATCGACCCCTAAGTACTACAATTGTCTTAACTGTGAACTTGCAGTTCCCTAGGGTTATAAATTTAAAACCTAATTGTATATAAATCCTACATCAAAGTTTTATGCACATCAATCGCCGAAATGTCCCTCTAGCAAGTTCATGTAACCATAAAGGATACAACATATTTGTGTAATTTTTTTGAACATGTGGAAGTGATAGGATATACATGTAAATGTATAATTGATCAACTCTACAATTCTGCATCATTGTGTACTATATAAAACTCACCAAATCTAGAAGCTAACTTGTACAACCTTGTTGTTTAGCTAAAGGAAGTGTATAATCAGTTATACCATGATGAGTTAACCTCATAGCATCATCGTACAACCTACACAATTGAAAAAACTCATATATAAATATATATATATATATATGGCTCATCTCAGCATAATTTAACAGAATGTATGTGTGAGCGATATGTCTGTCCTCATCAGTTAAATATTTCGAGTATGTTTTGCTGCTTCCACTACCGACATGTTGAAAGATTTCTAGGACTCAAACGAGTAAGTCGTGCTCTGCAAATATCATGCAGAGTCATTTTTTAAATTCAGCGTTCATAATGGTCCCTTGAATATCGTAGTATTGGAATGTGAAATTTGAGATTTCTTCATTTATAAATGCCTCTACAATTGACCATTCAACATTTGCCTTCTTCTTTAAGTGAAACATAAATCTTTCGAATGGGTACATCCAACTGAATTGGATTGATCCCCTAAGTTTCGTTTCTGTTGGTAGGTGGACGGTCAAATGTTCTATATCATATAAAACGATGGCGGAAAAATCTTCTCGAGGTTACACATTGTTTAAGTTATATTTATTTTTAGTCGATTGACAACACAGTTGTCAAGATCCTTGTCGCAAAATCACGAAAGAACAATCCAACATCTATTTAAAAGACGAGATCAAGTATTATTATTTCGAACATCATTGGTAATAAACTTATATATGATTACGAAATAACAATTTCAATAAAGTAGTAACATGTACCTGATATCGCATTGTATACAGCTGACGACATGAGTCCGCCAAACGCAAATAGAAATATGTTTTCCATCATAACGTGACAATCATGACTTTTAAGGCCATACATTTTACAGGCTTCCTAGTTTACACAACGACTGATGTTTGACACATATCCATCAGAAAATATTACCTCATGCTTTAACCAACTAAGAAACACTGCATTTCCTAGTGAAAACAATCTGAAGCTTGGAACCAGAGCTCGTCCCTATCATTAAGTTGTAAAGCTTTTAGATCAAAATATAGCGGCAAATATTTCCTTGAGTTGATTATGTCTTTCGTTTTTTATCGCACATTGAAGACAATGTTAAAATGTTATCGAAGAAATTTTTCTCAATGTACATCACATCAAGATATGATGAATCAAATGGGTCATCCAGTACGGCAACTCCTATAAGATGTTATATTTATGCCAATTGTGGTACTCCAAGTAACCCACGATCTCGTTGTTAATGTGTCCATTCCCACCACATTCTTTGATTTTCTTCAATCCATGTATGTTCTCCAACTGATGATCGATGATATCATCTCTGAAAATCTCTTATGATGTTGTTTGGTAATAGTAATACCCTTTTTAAACCATTTTTTGTTTCTGCACAAACTATGATCTTCATGCAAAAATCTTCTATGATAGTCAAATCAACTCGTCTTTCGGCCATGGTGCAATTGAAAAGCATCGATATCAACCATGCAATAAGAACATGATAATCTACCATGAGTTGTCCATCCCGACAATATTCCAAACATTGAAAAATCGCTGATTGTCCAAAGCAACACAACTCATAGATTGAAAACTGTGTTAGTTGAAGCATCAAATGCCTCAAAACCAAATATCCATATACATTGCAACTTTTTTATTAACGGTTGTAGGAATATATCCAAACTTCTTTACGGATGGTTCGGACCTAGGACCAAAAACAAATATTCTCTTTTCATGCACATATTCAGGGGTAGATTGTACGGAGTGATAATTATTGACCATAATGAATTATTACCACCAAACATCCCAAATGGATTAAATCCATCGGTACACAATTCGAGATACAGAATCTACTATTATTTGCAAAATCAGGATATGCCTTCTTAAAATGCTTACACGCCTATGAATCTGCATGCCACTTTATATGTTCTGCCATTTTCTAAGTTAGATACAATCTCTTCAACCGGTTAGCGAGTGGAAGATAAAACATTTTCTAATACGGAACACGTTTTCCAGTCGAAGGACCTCTCCTTGATTTCTTCTTCTTGGTATGTCACAGAATTTGCATTGCAACAAATCTTTGTCAATTTATTTTGGCACACATCTATCTTCATGGATGACATACTTAATGTCTGCATCGTCCTTTCTGTTTTATAATATGTCATTGCAGCAAACATTGCCCTTTGGTAGAGTATGCTTAGTAACTCGATAAAAATCATTGAAGGCTTCTTCAGATACGTTGTTTTCGTCTTCATGTACATCATATCAGAAGCGAATGAGAATTTTAACAATCCCTCGACATAATCAACATAGATAGGTTCGTTTGCTGAATCCAAAGAATTGAAAAAGTTGGCAACCTTGCTAGTGGGGGCATCTTCTATCAGTTCATTAGAAGGTTCGTCGTCACCTTCATTTCCTTCTGTATTTTGCATCATCCCAGGATATGTAGCTTCGTCCAAATCTACATAGAAATTCTACTCACCAGCGTTTTCTTGTACTGTGTTGTTCTCTTCATATATATCGTCATCACCATCGTCTTGATGTACATGAAGATGCTCGAGCTGTTCTCCGTGAACAGCTCATACTGTATTGTTCGATGTGAATCTCCAATTAAATATGTGCTTGCACACACTATTCACTTCAACGAGAATCGTATTAGCACATTTTTTGCAAGGACACCAAATTCAGTTTCCTGTGTACACATCGTTCTAGATTGCAAATCTAATAAAATCTCCTAACCTCGCTTGTAATTCTTATGTGTCACACCTTGTTTCTCGATCAGTGCGGTTGTACATCCATTGTAGATGATAATTAGGTTTGCTAGGTGGCATATTTTAAACTCTTTCTCACAAAAAAAGAAGGTAATCAATGAAAATTTCAAAGACAAAGTTTTTCTCTTCAAATTAAACTTTCAATAAACAAACTTTCAATGCTCTTGACCTTACATCCCTTCATCCCATCCATTGTCCCTTCCATAGAAAGAGAGTCATAACTCCTATTTTCTAATGTTTTGCTACACATTAATGGTAACTATTCATGGCGAATTAGCTACATAAAATGAGTGGCCAAATATTCAATTTGTCACATATTTTTGTCCATAATTGTAATTATCGTAGCTACAAATATATATTGTACCAAAACATTAGCTAATGTTACAAAATATTTGTAGCAAAAAACCACGTTTTTACAAAAAAATTATCTCATTTTCACTATTACCATTTTCCGACAAAAAGTTTGAAACAAAGAATATCTATAGTTATGTTTAACTACAAGTTTTTGTTGCATAATTTTCGACAACAATACGGTAACAAATTGTATTACTCCTTCCGTTTCAAAATATAAGTTGTTTTGGAGGTTTTTTTTTTGTTTCAAAATATAAGTTGTTTTGACAATTCTAGGTACTTTTTAACTTTATTGAATATTGTGACCACTAGTATTTTGCAGTTTCTTGTGTGATTGGTCAAATTATTTTTATTAAATATATTAAATGATACTTTTTAGTAGAAAATAGTTTCTTAATATGCGTGTTTTTAGCTAAAACAACTTATATTTTGAAACATAGGGAGTATATTAGTAAAAAAAAATAGTTTGTGACAAATTTGTAACAAATATAGCCACAAATGATTACAACTTTGCTACAACTTTCTTCTTTCCACATTTCGTAACAAATTTGTGATTCTTTGTAGCAAATATTTGCTACAAATACATGTTGTAGCAAAATCTTTGGCTATGTTGCCTAGTCTTGTAGTGTTTGGCCATTCCGAAGGTTTGGACATTGCTTAAAACACTACATATAACAGTCAAATGCAAATGATACGTTTGTGACATGTAGAGCTCGAAGACTTTGCATCGTCCATACTAGGTATCTTAGTTCGTGAACAATTATGTTTGTTGTACATGTAAGAGCATCTCTGACATGAAATAAAACTGATGATGAGTGGTCTCGAGAGGTCTTTTTTGATCCATGTTGCAGCGCTATGAAGGTTTGGGTTTCGCCAATTGGCATTGATGTTACACTTGACAGTTCCAACAGTGGGAGGTTACCACCTCTCTCAGATTAACTTTGGTGAGGTGTTGCGTATCCATCAAATTTAGGACATAGTTGTGATTATCTTCCACGTAATTAAAAAACCAGCATCCGGTAAAAGAATGTGCGCTAAATCCATCATGATATTAGCTCCACGACAATTAAACAAAACATGACATATTCTTTTGTCACTCTGATTGCATTGTTTACAGTTCACATTTACACTCAAACCTCATGTTGGTAATATGGTTACCACCACCATAGCACCCAAAACTACTCTACATAAAAACATTTGAATCTTAGGTAGTGTTTCCAATTTCCATATCCTCTGTTTTAACTTGATCCTAGTTTCCTCCAAGACCGATCGTGGTCCAAGTGGTATAAACGAATGGTTTGAGAATAACCAGTAACCGTTTTAAATAGACTAAGAGTCCACACTTGTGTATTAAGTTTAGACTGGAAAAATATCTTCCATGTAGAACTTCATAAACACAACTCTTTGATTAGGTTTTGTTATTCTCGGTTAACTGAAATCCTAAATCGTCATTTTTAGGTATTACCATTTCTTTATAAAAAAATCTCCTCGTTTTATGACCGTTCTTTGTCGATCCCCACTAAAATTGTGACATTGCTTTATTAATAATATATTTACATATTGTTTTGTAAATCTTATTTTTTATGGAATACACATGCATCGCAAATGCTAAAAATTTATTCTCTGTTTGGTATAACAAATTCATATGCCATCCTTTGATCCACTGTTTCATATGAACAATCATTTTATTCAACATCTTTTCTGCCCAACATGTAAATCAATATATTTTCGATATCTTGCAATGTTATGTATATTCAGTTTGTTCTAAACATTTTCACGAGTGTGTTGGAAGACTTTTTTGTCAAAAGTAATACTAGACTTTGCTAGACTGATCCGACCATGAGGTTCTTTCATACTCTTTGAATATCTTGTGTAGTTAATATGAATTAGTTTGATTTGCCCCAAGAACATGAATTTCAGTGAGGTAAGAGGAGAATGATTTAAATACTCCCTCTCTATCATATTATTTGATGTTTAAGGATGTTGCACACAAATTAAGAAACAACATTAATATTATTATTTTTTGTGCATTTTCAAATTAAACAATTATTTATTGTTTAAATAAAACTAGTTCAATCAATCACAAAAAATACTATATAATTCAAATGGTCATAACAGATAAATAGTATTACTCCCTCAGTCCCAAAATATAGGATTTTCTAGTTGAATGCACAAATATTAAGAAAATATTTTTTTAACAAAAACATCATTAAATAATAAGTTAAAAACGTGAATAGATATATTCAAACAGTCACTCCTATATCTTTGGTCAACTTTGGCATCCATATTCCTTCTTGTTTTCTTAAATCTAATTCAATAACTATCATGAACAAAATTTTAGAAAAATATACATTTGGAGCCAATTTTTTAAAACAGTTTAAAACCAAAAAATTTAAACTTTTGCAATGGAGCTTAACTAAAACGAAATTCTAATTGTTAAGTCCTATATAACATCTGCAATGTAACAATGGTTTACAAAATTATTCATGGATTCTAATATTGATTTGAACTTTCCAACTCTAAATTATGAGAATGAAGTTTTGTTCGATTTGAACGAAATTCCAACGACGGAAGAAATTTATAACAATGGTGATGAAGTTTTGTTCGATTTGAACGAAATTCCAACGACGGAAGAAATTTACGACAATGGTGATGAAGTTTTGTTCGAATGCAATGAACATTCTGTTGATCATGGTCAAGGTTAGAACTCTTTTCACATGCTTTTAAATTAACTAATCGATTATTTTTTTAGACGTTTTGTAAATGCTTCATTTTTATGTTTATGTTAATTATCGAAGTGCTGTTCATCTTCTAAAAAGTTTTCTTAATGGTTTTTCTTTATTGATAATTTATATACGTATTCTAAGTGAGATCATTTACATGTCTTTTTTTTTAAACTATGCAAGTGGCATATAACGTTTTCATAGCATTTTGTTGTTTTTTTGTTAAAAATTTAATTGGTAAACATTTTTCTTTTATTTTTAACTACAGTAGAAGATGAAGATTCAGTTCAACATGAGACAAATCAACAAGGAATTAGAAGAAATCTATCTAATGATGAGAGATGAGAGATTTTCAGTGCTTTACTAGAGAAGAGTGTTGATGGAAAGTTGAAAAAAAATACTACAAGAGAAGTTTCAAATCTATTTTCAGTACCTTTGCTAATGGTACAAATGATTTGGCGATGAGCAAAAGAAACGGCTAATAATGGAAAAGTCGATGTATCCCAAAGGAGAACCGGGAATTGCTGTCGTAAGAAAATTCCACTTGATTTAGATCAAGTTACTAGTGTTCCATTACACAAGCGGTCGACTTTGAGGATGTTTTCCATGGCTATGCAAATGAGATTAGGAACATTACATAGGCGTAAGAAGGAAGGAGCCATTCGACGTCATAGCAATGCCATCAAACCACTTTTAAAAGAAGACAACATGAAAGGTAGACTACAATTTTGCATTTCTATGTTGGATAAGAGTACTTTTCCTCATGAACCAAAGTTTGTTGATATGTATAATATTGTGCATATTGATGAAAAATGGTTTTATATGACGAAGAAGACCGAGAAATATTACCTACTTCCGGTTGAAGAAGATCCACACTGTACATGTAAAAGTAAGAATTACATCGGAAAAGTAATGTTTCTAGCTGCGATGGCTCGTCCAAGATTTGATGTCGAAGGTAACAAAGTCTTTTCTGGGAAAATTGGAATATTTCCATTTGTTACTTTGCAACCAGCTAAGAGGCGGAGTAAGAATAGAGATGCTGGAACTTTAGAACTAAAAGCATCAACTTCTGTCAAGAGAGGATATAAAATCATGTTTGATTGAGAAAGTTCTTCCGGCAATTCGTGAAAAGTGGCCAAGAGAAGATCGAGAAAAGGCAATCATCATTCAACAAGATAATGCAAGGACACATGTCGAACGTGGGGATAAAGATTTTCAAGAAGCGGCTTTAAAAGATGGCTTTGATATACAATTGATGTGTCAACCACCGAACTCGCCGGATCTAAATATTTTAGATCTTGGATTTTTTAGTGCCATTCAAGCATTGCAACATAAAACATGTCCCAAAACGATAGAAGATCTTGTTCGTGCAGTGGAGGAGTCGTTTGAAATCTATCCCACCAAAAAGGTAAACCATATTTTCTTGACTCTTCAATCGTGCATGGTAGAGATCATGAAAGTGGGAGGATCAAACAAGTACAAGATACCGCATATGAAGAAATCTACGTTGGAGTTAAATGGTCTTCTTCCCAAACAAATAAGTTGTGATGTTACGTTGATCGAAGATGTGATGAATGCACTTAGCTCATAAGATTAGTGTACATGATTTGGTTTTTGTTTTTGTTTTATTCGAAACGTTGGTTTTTTATTTGGTTGATGAATAATTTGATTTTAATTTTTTTTTTTCATACGTGTACTGTCATCTCTCCCACTAACACTACTTTACCAAACTTCATACTTATTGAATAAGAAAATTACACAGAGAACTAGAGGAAGTGGATGGGAAAGAAAACACAACTACTTAAAAAATAAAATAAACTACGTAGAACTAAAAACAAAGGAAGAGGATGAGAAAAAGACACAATTACTTATTGAATAACATCACCATAAAGTTTAAAGATGACCAAACCTAACGATATAAAGGAATCCAAAGCTTCACCATGGTCTTTATAAATTCTTCCCTGTCTTTGTTTTCCTTTTCTTTGTAGAGACGAACTTCCTCTTCGTCGTTGTACGGTTTGTTGAGATCAAAATTTTGACTGGTGCTCGCAATTAGCTTATCGGTTGTTTGAACAGATTCTGATTTGCTTTCTTTCTGTTCGTCTACTTCGTTGGGATGAAGCTCCTCCTCGTCATAATACGTTTGGTTTAGATCGAACTTGTGAGGAATTGTCTTTTTCATCGGTTCAACATCTTTTGATTTGCTTTCTCTTTGTTCCATTTTTAATCTCAGATTTTTTATTTTGTGTATATGTGAAAGAACCCATTTGTGAAATATAATGAGTTGAAAATTTATTGTTGATTAGTGAGTAATGATAAAGCCAATTAATGTTTTGACTCAACAAATTCATTTGCCGATTGTAATTGTGTAACTTTTGAAATTCTTTGACCAAAACCTTTTAATTTTCTACCTCACATATATTTGCTTAGAAAATTGAGAACGTCTTATATTTTGGAACAAAATAAAAAGCCTAGAAAATCCTATATTTTGGGACAGAGGGAGTAAAATTTAACCTTGAAAATGAAAACATTAACTAGTTTGATACAAAAACATTTCTCGAAAACATCAAGTAATATGATATGGAGGGAGTATATGTTTGTTTAATTTATAGTTCGATTTGGAAAGTTATGTATATTAAATATACATCGCAACCCTTTATTTTTAAAATTCCAAAAACGATTTGGAGAATTGGGTCTTTTTATTATATTTTTTGTTTTTAAAAATTGAATTATTGTATCCTTAAGCATTTTCACACAATTTATAAATTTTTGTGATGCACATTTTTTAGATAACCCAATTTTTAATAGTTATAAAAACTATTAATAATCTTAGTTATCACTAATATTTTATTGATTTTGCAAGGATTTGTTAAATTGATAATTAAGTGGGTTTAGATTAGTGCCATGTACGAGGATTATGAGCACTATATGCCATTTAGGATCGATGTGAGACGAATAGACAGACGTTTTTAGGGAGAGTGGACTTAGAACTCTCTCCCAAAAAAAAAACTTACTGAGGTAGGGATCTCTCGATACTAGTTGCCTCTTCTTCGCCCCTCCTCTCCTCCTTTTTCCTTTTTTCTTTGATAAGTCTCGTCAAATGACCAATTGAGGAAGAATATGAGATGACAAAAAGAATATATTTCGGTTAGGGTAATCGTCATTCCTAAAACGTAATTACGATTTACTTAACCGTGACTAAGTTTAGTTGTGAAATTAGCTAAATCAATTTGATTTAGGAAAAGGATAATAAGTATATGTAGTGTTATGATCGTTTTAAATTGTTTGTGTCGTAAACCATAGAAGTAAAATGCTGGGGGAGGGGTTGGAAATCGTTCTAGTTGCACTTCTAACTTCAATGGGGGAATACACATCTATACTAATCGTGATTTTTAAAACACGATTTTAGTTTACTTAACTATTTTAATTACAATATTAGCTTAACCAATTTTATTTAGTCCATTTTTAAAAAAAGGTTAGATCTGACTTAAAACCCGTAAAATTAAGGTTTTAGACATCATAATAATTTATCAATTTAGATGACATCATTTTTGTCAAAGTGTCTTCTAGTATAGTGGTTGTAGACGGTTTAGGATAGTTTTAGGTGATAAGTTTGAATCTAAAAAATGCTATAATTTATGATTTCTTTGAATTTTGTGTTTGTAAATGGGCATAAAAAAAATTCTTTTGTTTTAGACACCATATTATTATTTTTTGTTAGCCAAGATTTTATTAATGTGAAAAGCCCAGAAGGCAATACAGATGATGATTAAGAAAGCCCATTCTCTCATTTAACATCTTTAGTATCAAATATAGTCTAACTCATCCCACCCAAGTATAAAGACGAGGATAAGAACAAAAGAACCACGTGTTGACACGTGATATGGAGAGAAAATGAAACAAATAGTGTTGGCCAATTCACGATCCACCACAACACCACCGTCGGGCTTCGTCAAAACATCACCGAGATCTCCTTCCACAGTAAACGCCGGTGCCTAACCATCAAAGCCTCCACGCTACTACCTTTAAAGAAACCCTTTAGATCTCTTTAACCAACCTTCGAAGAGAAGCTTCGCTAATACCTATCTTGTAGGCCCTCTCTTTCTTGGGATAGAAAGGAAGAAGGTGAAGAAGCACATATTCATCGGAAGAGAAGCAACCGGGATAAAACCTTAAAACTTGTGGAGAGATGGAGATAACAAAATACAAACAAACACAAAATCCGACCATAGTTATTAACTAAAGACGAAAGTGTTTGATCAGATTCAATGATCGGAAAGGAAACTCGGACCAAGCCGAAGGGAAACCGAAACAAGTCGGAAAACTATGATACAAAAACAAAAGCCGGAATCATAGATCCGGAGCCATCGAAACTCCATCATGCATTCACATCGATTGAATCAATCAAAATTGCCTTCAATCTCACTACTAGAGATCTGCAATAAGTGATAGATCTAAAGTTTGAACATCTCCAGCAATCACTAAATCACCAATCGATGCAAAACATGGGAGATCGAGGAGTTTATTTATATAACAGCCATCACGACGTTCGTCGCCGGAAGGACGACGAACATCGGAACCTAAAAAAATGATGGATTGAAAGAGTAGATCAGAAGAGAAAAGAGAAGAATCTTTTGGAGAGAGAGATAGACTAATTCTCACACATATGATTATAAGTTAGACACCATATTATATTGGGCCGTTTCTTAAAAGAATAATAAGTTTATGTAATCTAGATCAGTATAAATTGTTTTTGTAATAAAACAAAACATTAAAACGTATTGGAGAAATTGTTTTAGCTTCATTTCTATAGAGACAAATACGCAGCCAGTCCAATAATTAACAGTGTATAACTGTATATGTGAGGATGCAGATCGGACGGCCACAAATGGCTAGCTTGTTGCCGAGAGGACGAAAGATTTGACCACGTGTTTGATCCCAACAACTAATACGTCCATGTTTGGTGTAAGTAAATATTTCTTCCGTATTAAAATAGATGATGTTTTAGATATTTTTTTTATTTTAAGTTAGATAATATTTTCAATTTTTAATGTAAAATTAATTGTGTTTTTGTTGTTATTGACTGTTTAAATTTTGCAGATTATTTTTTTTTTATTGGTTGAATGGTATTGGAATTAATAATTTTATAATGAAAACTAGAAATTAAATGGTTTTCTAACCTGTGTTTAAAAATTTGAAAGATCAAATTATATGATAATTTAAAATTTAATAATAGAAATTAATAACAGTAATTTAAAAAAAAAAAAAAAAATTGATCGTGACGAAAAAGATAAAAGAAAAAAATCTTTTCGCGCAGAGAAACTTTCCACATTGAACGGGTATAGATCTGCGAATCGATCATCGGATTAGGGTTTTCGCCCTTTTTCATCTCTCTTTGTTGCGTACCTAATCCAAATTTTCGATTTTGTTTTGTTGTTGTTGTCAGTCCATTGAGCTGGATTCTCTATATGGTGGATTTGATTTTTTGAATCATTGCTTCTTGATCCTGTAGATGGTTCGTGGGTAGGAAAGTCTTGGACTTTTGGCTATTGTATATAAACCCTTGAAGAAGCTTTGGTTAGTTGACTTTTGATTGAATTGTTCCTCGAGTTGCAGTTGCTTGTGGAAATGGTGGGTTTTGTTCTTGATGTTTGATCGGATGTGATTTTGGAAGAGCGTGACCTTTTTTTGTGTGGAGTCAATGGATTTGGAGAGTGAAAGCTCTGCGCTTGAGTCTGTTGGTGATAATAGTGTGACCCAACAAAGTGCCATGGATGATGGTAGGAGTTTGGATAACGGGTCATGCTCAGATGAGAGTGTGAAACTGGTTTCGACTTGTACAGAGAGAACCAGTAAGATTGATGAAGTGAGTTTTGATTCACCAGGTGGTGCTATTGCTTACTCTCCAATTTCAAAGGGACGTGGTTTGCGAAAATGGAGGCGGATCAGGAGAGACCTTGTTAAAGACACGTCTGCGAATATGGAGAATAGTAAAGCTCTGAAGAGAGTGTTTTCGGGTCCTGCTCATTCAAATGGTAAACAAGTCCAGTTTCAGTCATCCGAAGTCGAACAAGATAGTCAGGGATCTGTTGGGTCTGTGAATATGTTGAAAAGTGGCGGTGATGGTTTTGAAATACTTAGGACTGGTTATGATTCTAGGTTTGTGGCTGGGCTTGGTTTTTCAGCTCATATGGATTTAGAGAAGGATGATTATCAGAGTAGCAAGTCCTCGACGGCTGCTAGAGCTCCCAAGGTTTTAAGGTATGAGAAGCCAATGATTAGTTCAGGTCAGAGAGGAAAAATTCTGGTAGAGAATAGTAAGAAACATAGAGGAGAAAATGTTGAAATCGAGAAGGAAAACTCTCATTCCAGCTTGGAATCTGACTCGAGAAAGCAGAGTGGAAGAATGATGGACTACAATGGAGAAAATGGCAATGAAGGCCATATGAATGGAGAAACTTCAAAGAAAAAAGATGATTCGGGAGGAGAAGGCGAAGAGTCAATAAACCAGAACAGTCTCTATTCAGAGGAAATGGATCCACTAACAGAGGCCATCGACAATTTCCTCACCTTGCAAAAAGCTCTTGAAAACGGTAGCCATTCTGATATTATTGTTACGGAGTGTTATTAAACTTGGGATTATTTCTTGTTTTGAGTCTGCATTGTCATGTTGGAATCAACCGATAACATCACATGAAAAATGGTCACCAAGTTTAATGTGACTCTTTCCATTTGCAGAGGTTCAGCTATTCTGTGGGATTGGCAAGGAACCGATACATCATGAAGGAGCCGGCGAAGTAAGCTCACCTTGCTCGGATATTGAAACCCTTGTGAACAATGTCGAACAACTAGAGATAAAGCTAAAAGAAACAAGGTCAATGCTTGAGGCGAAAGCAACACATATCCATGAGCTTGAATCCACCACGAATCAAGGAACAGAGACGGTGGTGGAAGATATCTTTAGGCAAAGGATTGAGTCCGAGATTGAATATCTGATATATTCAAGATCCATTGATAACTTGAAAAATCAGATGAAGTCGATTGAAGAACAAGAGGCATTGGCAGAAGAGGAAGCTCATGAGGCACTGAACAAGCTTGGAGAAGTAGAAATCAAGGCTGCAAATTTAACAAACAGAGCTAAACACCTGCAAAAGGAGTGCAGAGAAATCAATGGAACCATCAAGAAGAGAGGATGTAAGACCACTTTATGCTTTATTATACAGTTAGTATTGCTGGTAAGAGTAGTTTTGTTGTTCATGTCTCAATTGTTGCCAGAGTCGGATATTGTTGTTGTACCCACGTGACCTTTTTGGTTTTGATGCAGACTGCGTTTTTTGTTTTGGGTTTTCGCATATTTAAGACCATTTCATCTTTTTATCCAAAACAAGTATGTAGACAGACCTAAAGGTGAAGGAGTTTTGGGTTTACAACCTCTTAAAGAAGTAATTTTAGTTTCTTGTTATGAAATTGGTCTAGTGATTACTTTCGGAAAAGCAGCAGCCTCTTTGGGTGAAATGGGTAAGCATATCTCTTCTTAATTAGGCAACACTCTTTTGGGTCTATGAGGGATACCAACACAAGCTCAAGCCCTTGGATGTGGAGGAAGTTATTAAAATATTGATCGATGGCTAACACTGCTTTCTTCTGGTTCGATGAATGGAGAAAATAAATGGATATAATAGGGAACTATTGGCATTGGTATATCATGCAACCCTACACTAGGCTCGGTGTTTGGAGATGCATAATCCAATATTCTTCACTGGCCAATTTTCAGCTCAAATATGGTCTTCACAAGGTAAAGCTACGTCAGAGTGGGAGTCAATAATTCATTCAGATAATTTCAGCCTCTTACAGACAATACATACTAATTTCCCTTCTTAGGTATGTCTTCCAAACATCTTTCTCCCATGTACTGAGGGAAATGAATTGTAGAAGGTATAGGGACACACATTCAACACTACAACGCCTAATCAAAGTCATCTACAAAACCATATATGTTCAATTGATACAGAAGCCAACCGATACGATGAAGGGCTTGTCGTATGGTCTCAATCTAAAACCCCAAAGGCTTTCAGAGTCACCAATCGAGTATCGTCATTCTCATTTGTTCAGTCCCTGCTATGATTTTAAAAGATAAGATAGTATTTTTTAGTTGAATAAATTCCACTTTGTTTTTAGAACAAAAAAAATGTTAAGATGAAAACACAAAGTCTTCTCTTCCAATTTGACCAGTCACCAGTCTAATTGGCTAGTTTATACATACTAATAAATAGCAAGTATTTATATCGCTTTCGTTTCAAACCAAATGATATACTTATCTATAGTTCTTTCTGCCAATAAATTAATCATAGATTTGTGGTTAGTAAATACTCCCATATTATATTCCTTAATTAAAAAGAAAAGTAATTAAGATGGAGATAATTTCAGAGAAGATGGAGAGGTTGTGTTAAAATAATAAATAGATGACAAATGAATAAGCGTTTTTTTTTTAAAATCCGCAATTACGTGGAACCTTCAGCGTTGATCACGCCATTACAAAAAAAAAAAAAGCTTCTTCAATTCTTCTTCTCAAACACCAAATTTATTTTTGTCCTGATAAAAACATTATAACAAATAAACAGATCTGTGATTGTGTTTTGATCTCGTGACAAACAAGAAACAAAAAACAGGTTCTTCTCGTCTTCTTCCTTTTTTATTTTCTTTCGTGCCTGATTCTTGTAACATTTACTGGCTGATGTGAAACATGTCCTTTACATATTGTGTTTCAGTTTAGTTTTTTTTTTCTTTTTCTTTTTCTCGTTGTTTATTGAATCTCTGAGTAGATCTGATTTTGGGTATTTTGGAATCATCAAACAGCGTTATTCTTCTGTTAAAATCAAGAGATTAAAGCTGCCTTGTCTTACAAGAAACAAGGTTTTGTCTTGGGGTTAATCTACGATCTGATCTCGAAGCACAAGCAAATTAACAGAGACATGGGAGGTGCAGTGACGAAATCTGAATCTTTGCAAAAAGAATGGGTTCCAGAGACAAAGCTAGAGGCCAAGATCATAGAAGCCGTGCAACGCAGGGCATCGAGAGGGACCACAATGAAATCTTTCAACAGTATTGTTCTCAAGTTCCCCAAGATCGATGAAGGTCTTCGAAACTGCAAAGCCATTTTCCAAGAGTTTGGTGAGTGCATACGCAGATTCTAAATCTCGGGTTTTCTCATGTATTTGATGGTTGTTTTACTTGGTTGGTTTGGGCAGATGAGGATTCGAATGGGTCGATTGATCACTCGGAGCTAAAGAACTGTTTCAGGAAGCTAGAGATCTCGTTTGAGGAAGATGAGATTAAGGATTTGTTCGAGGCTTGTGATATTAACGAGGATAAGGGGATTACATTTACTGAGTTCATTGTTCTTCTCTGCCTCGTCTATCTTCTTAAGGACAATTCATCCACTCTCCAAAAGGTAAGAGCAAACACTACTATCACCAATGTTCTCTAGTTCAATGCTCGGTTTAGACTAATCGGTTATTCGCGGTATTGAGAGTTTTTTTGTGCTATGAATAGAAATGGAGGATGGGAATGCCAAAGTTAGAGCCGACATTTGAGACGCTAGTAGACACATTTGTGTTCTTGGACAACAACAAGGATGGACATGTTAGCCGTGAAGAGATGGTCCGAGCCATTGATGAATCTGGCGAACGATCATCTGGTCGTATTGCAATGAAGAGATTTGGTCTAGTCTCTATATATACACCTGCCTCTTCTTCTCAAGCTTTCTCCTTCAATGAACCAAAGAATATTGATTTTTGTTCATTTGCTTGCAGAGGAAATGGACTGGGATAAAAACGGAATGGTGAACTTTAAAGAGTTCTTGTTCGCATTTACGCAATGGGTCGGGATAGATGAGAATGAAGAGGACGATGACAACAACGAGAAGAATGCTTAATGTTGTGGGTTTCTACGCCTCTATATATTTGTTTTTGTGTTTACAGAAAATTACTAGTAACAAAAGATATTTAGTTATTCTTTTTGTAATGCAAACATAATAATTCATTACCAAAATTAGTAGTAACTGGCTTTAAGCAACAAAGCTTATTAGTGGTCTCCAGTGAACCAGATTAAAAAAAAGAAAAAAGAAAAAAGCAAAAGCAAGCCAAAATTAACCTCGGACAGAGACAGAGACAGAGACAGTAACAGACAGATACAGAGACGGACTCATCCCTTTGCACTGCCTGTAGTGCTGTTGCCTAAACTCTCTCCGGGACAAGATAAATAAGTAGACACAGATTCGCAACAACGGGTGTTTTTTTATTCCAGGGATAAGAGACAGTACCGGTAGCCCGAGGAAGAGGAGTATGGATGGAGACAGAATCTCAAAAGCCCTTCTTGTTCGAAGGAATCGGTTACGGGTGCATATATACCTTCTTGGAAAGGTGAGAGAGGCAAGCAGAAATATTAACTGAGACGTGTTTTTAGCCCCTAGTCTTGGCTCTCTTCATGCCGAGGCTATTGTAAGGAGAGATGGAACCAGACATTGGAGACCCTTCTTCTCGAAGACTACCGTTGAGAAGGGCCAATTCCCGGAGCTGTTGTTTCTTGTAGAAATCATGGGTTTCCTCCTAAAACAATACAAAAAAAAATAAGCGTTGTTATACAGACAAATACTATGCGTATCTCTGGTTTAAGATCTTGGAAGAGCTATGAACAAACCACAGGAGTAAGTAGATCGTCTAGTATTTCACGAGCTTGCATGAGACGTGCATCCACTATTTCAATGGGTAATTCTGCCTCGACTAAAATGTGGAGTTGTTCATTCAGGTGCTCATACCCTGGTTTACCTCTCATCATTTCCTCCTGCAACAATGCTATGGAATGAAGATACAGATATGGAGCTAAGAAATTATTATCCGAACATAGGAGAAAACGTAAATACCTTAATCGGATCTTTAATGCTGCCTCTCCCCCTTATCAGAACACGGCAATCAGTACTAGCTTCAACTCGTTTGAGGGAGTTTCCTCTAGGACCCAAGAGGCGACCGACAAAATTGTACTACAAATAATCAAATCAAAGTTTATAAACTGGGTATAGATAGCTTAGGATCTCAGCAAGGAAGTTAAGGTTCATACGTTTGGGTATTTGTCGACTGGAATATCCACCCTGATTGTTCGCTTGACAATGAGACCTGACGAGCTACCAGGAGAGTTTAGCCAATTTGGTGCTGGAGATGATGAAACAGATCTCTGCAAATGAAATGATAAACCAACAACCTGTTAGAAGCCATCTCGACGTCAAAAGAAGCTAATATTACAAACATAAGATTGCAGCATCAAAACGAAAAGAACATTAAATAAAAATCTTATCAAATGTTTCTTCCAGGGAAAAGGGGCAATGTGGTGCATTGTTGCAAGCTAGCAACCTGTAATTTCTTATCCTAGTTCATAATAGTCAGAGAATACATAAAAAATTTCGAGTTTGTTATATCCAATCCTTCACAGCTGCACCTAACATTTTTATGGCTCCTGAAGGTTATGGAGTATCTAGTTAGTGCTTTGACCTAAGACAAAAACCTTGCACAACATTACTGATATTCAGTGTTAGCTTCAGGCTACCTGTCATAATGAACTACGATTAAAAGTAAGTCAAAAAGTAGTTATGTCAGTACAACTTAAGTCAACTAGTGCAAAAGTATAAATTAGATGAAAAGAGTTATGTTAATGGTTAGTAGTCATACTTCTGATGGAAATTGTGAGGCCCATCCGTTCATGTCAGCTCTTGCATTCTGAAATATCCCTCCAGAACCCAGAGGGCTAGGGTGATCAAACCTACTCTGACTTATGGCATTCTCCAACAGCGTGGTTACACGCAAAATTTCTGTTTCAAAAAATGTCAATTTTCAAGAGTAAGACGCACCAGTTAGAATTAGTCATCAAATCTGTCACCAATGATCGTGGAATGGAGAGACAGCTTAGGCTCAACTAAGTTAGTGAATCATTAACATTCAGACACTAATCTAACTTTGGTATGATCTCTACGAAGGTCACACATGTGATCTGCTAAATATCACAAAGGGTTGTTTAAGAGAAAGGGATCCTTATAAAACAACTCAGATTAAGAATTCCATGAATATGGATTTCAGGTCAAATTCTTAGTAACATGATCTAAAAACCAATAAATACCAAAATCATTTCTAAACTTTATTAGACAACAATTCAATGAAATACTCCATATTGTTGTCGTATGTTCTAACTCATAGCAATGGAAAGAAGACTAATTATCTCTTTGGATAGTACATATCTTACTTATGGGACTTTACAATTACTCTGTCATATATTTCTTTTCTAAGAGCTAAGTACTAAAGGATCTCTCTTAGAAGCATCAGTGAACGCTTATCAATGTACAAAGATTGTAGTTCTGAAGCAAGAAACGAAAAATATAGAAGATGTTATGAAGAAAGTAAAGAAAGAAATAACGTTTTCTCTTGTCATAACGGTATGGCTAACCGTGGTTCATGAGGCGGCAGACATGTGGAAGCACAGGCAAGAATGGAGTAAGCTTGTGACGCTCTGCAAGTAACTCGGAAAGATACCTGCCCAAAGGGAAATTGCAGATTATCGAAAATGAGTATGACACATTGAGCACAAAAGAAGATACCAAGCAAGCAGGTTCACTCAACAATCACGTTTAATTAGCGAATATAAACCATTTAACTAGATTCAAGTATCCAATCTATTCAGTAAATAGGTCGCTCCTTCTAGGCATAGTCGATCTGGTTCATCTCCATCAGTGAAAAAGAAATAATAGCTACATGAACACAAGTCAACATTCACAATAAAAAATGACCAAAAATCGTATAGCAGAGACTGAGTGGGTATGTAGATTCAAACTAAAAGGAAGAAACGAAATGAAGTAGATTGAGCTTAATTTGCAGTGGTAGGTGAGAACTCAACACAAACATAAACAGAAATGGAAAACATAGATCTTGGTACAAGAAACAAGAACAAGAACAAGAAAGCCAAGACCTCAAAGATGGAATCAGTAGAACAGCGAAACTTGAAAGAGAAGAAAATGAGTAATTACTTCTCCTGCTCAACGAGGAAAGAAGGCTGTGATCGGAGACCACCGGAGAAGTTAGGAGACTGCGGAGCAGAGGGAGGAACGGAAAGAGGTGGCGGATACGTCATGAATCTCCCTCCACCGCCACCGCCACCGCCACCAGCAGCACCGCCTCCACCTAGGGAAGTCATCATCATCATCTAAAGTGAATCCGAGATCGAGGAGGTTGGTGGCGGCGGGATCAGAGAGTGAGGCAAATCTGGCACACACAAGTTTTTCTAGGCCTCTAATGTCTACACGTCGGTGCTTGCTTTTGGGCCTATATAGCTGTGTGGGACTGACTGACTGACTCTAGAAAGAGAGAAATCAAATCATGATTTTTGCCATTTTTAACTGTCTTTTGTTGTTTCTTTTTTTTTACCCCTCTTGCTTTGGCCTCTTCCTATGAAAGCTTCTTGCGGACTCAGAGACTCTGGATCCAGCTGGATACCTCTCAATCATTGAGAGTCTACCTACTTGACCGGGCCCTCTTCAATTTCCAGGTTTCTGGAATTAGTTGGGTATTCTCATTTCTTCATTACCGGATATGCTAATAAGCTGCGTTTTCCAACCCAACTTTAGACAAGTACACATATTGTATGTAACCATCAGCTGGGCAAACGGCCATTTTCAACATCTATTGTTTTGAACGTGCTATTTTACATCCCTTTAGATCAATTCAATATTGACTTAAACAATATTAATTAACAGTAGTCTCTAGCTAGAGTCGTTTTGAAAAAACATGACTTTTGCACTAGATATAAAATAGAGACAAGGACGAGAGACAGGTTGTTTTCAATAAAGACGCACAGTCTTTATTGCTATTCCCCGCAGGGCACAACAGCTGATACACGACACAGCTGTTGCAACAAATAGATCACACAAACACTTCTATAGAACATATCCTACAACCTATTCTATCCACAGTTACGCGACATCACATATACCGTGATTCGCTCCTGAACGTGTTCCTAATCTACCCAATGTAACGTAACAACAGTTACGAAACCTATATTTTTCACTCAACACAACAGATCAATGGTTCTCACTGTCTCTGAGTTATTCAAAGATCTATTTCGGAAGAACTAGCTGGCCTATGCGCTTTTTCTCCTCCTTTTATAGTAGTAGCAACCAACAACTCTTATAACCCTAAAAACAGCTCCTCTTTAATCTGAAAGGACAACAGAACTGTTCCTGTTGATCTCGGACAACCAGTCCCATCAACCTTTGCTCAATGGTAAGTAAACCCACTTGCACTTTGACTTTGTGCACTTGTGTCAGAACGCCTTGTTTCCTGAACCAAGCTTCCATCGTAAGCTTCCTGTTAGTGCGGTTCTCGACTCGAGGTGCCACCTGGCATGCCTAGTCACAAGAAGACTTTTCTTCTTAGTTTCTGATTATTCCTTCTAGCTCTTGTGTAGCACACGAACACTTCACTGCTTCTTCAGCAGATTCTTGTTGCTTTAGTTGCCTGTTGCTTCAACAGATTCTTCTGCACTTACAATCTCCTCCTTTTTACTTGAGTATGACAATCCAGACAACTTGCACAAGGAAAAAACGAACATACACCCAAGTACATTATGCAACACCAATCCTCACACTAACAATCATGAAACCACATTGCAATCTCAAACCACATAAGAGCAAAAACAATCCGATAATTGAGCACCACAAATGGAAGGTTCAGAACATAATTATACAGACCCAAAAGAGTTACGTGCAGAGCACAAGTTCATTATCCGAATGACCTAGGTGGTTCTAACACAACAAGGCACCACCACATCAGAAGACAAGACAGGACACCACAACAGAGAAATGATTCTAGATCATCTCCAAAGTCATCATTGCTAACCGCTACATGTTCTTCTGATCCATCTTGTGGAACCATATGCCTGTAGTGCTCTCTCGGTTCTCCCCCTACTTGGATGCATACTCATGTAAAAACAACTATACTAATACAAGGAAATACAATCAGATAACACAAAAGGGTACTTGAGATCTTAAGTTTAATTCCTCGAACCAGAGATTTTAAGTACAAAAAATCCTCTGAGAGACGTGTGCTTGCACAGAGGGATCAAACACTTGATAACAAAGCATTTGAGGGACTTGAAAGATTCTCAGTAGAAGAGAGACTCTGTCACATTCACAAGGTCGAACAGTTCGTTGATAACACAAGAGTTGGTAAACAATATTCGGAAGAACCAGTGGGATAGAGCAGGATGTGTTTTTGCTGGCAAAGATCTAATCATAGACTAACTTTCCAAAGTTAATCGGTTGATTTGTAACCACCATGTACACAAATCGTGTTTGCTCTTGTTGGAGAGTGTCTTCATTGGTAGTGCGAATCCAGTTTCGACAGCAGATTATGTACATCAGTGCCAAAACTGGATTGAGGTGAGACGGAGTCAAGTCTTCCCACGTTTGAACAGTTTCATCAAAGAGCAAAGAGGCAATGTCTTCTAGAGAGTCGCGAGTATGAACAACAGGATTATGCAAGTCATATGACGGATGTGGCATCTGGAAGAGATCATTAAGGATCCGAGGAGTGAAATCAAACATAGTGCCCCAGACATACACACAGTGACGCCCACAGTCGCGAAAATCAATGTCTCCAATGTTAGCATAGAACTCTTTGACAATCTCTCCTACATACGACCCTACTTTAACCACACTGGGAATAAGACCAGAAGATTCCAGGATGTTTTGAACAAGTCTGGACTTAGGTTTTCCCAAGGTCAAAGTACCCATATCAATGAACGTCCAGCCAGACAAGAAGGCGTACTTACTAACCGCAGCAGTAGTAACAAGACGGTCAGTGTACAGAGTCCAAGGACACTCTCTGATCGTTGGATGCTCATAGTCACGAGGAAGCAATTTTGTATGGTTTTAACTGTAACAAACAAGAAAGGCAGGGTAAGGTTCTGGGGTCGGACTAGGAGTCATGGTAAAATCTGCACAAGAGAAGGATCACACAACACAAACAAGAGCCAAAAGAGAAGAACACTCAAGAATGCAAAAGATATGTGAGAGTTGGATAAGCACTAAGTGACATATCTGGTTTTTATAAGTACTGTGAAGACTCTAGGGCAGCACGAGTTTCAAGTTGGACAAGACATTGTGAACAAGAAAGGCCAAATTTTAAAAAATCTTCCTAACCGTTAAAGACATTTTAACACGCCCTGAAAAAATATCTAAGCCCATTAACAACCTCATATAAGACAAGACACACAATCTGAGATGCAACCACTTAGATTAGATCACTTGGAGAACCTAGGCAACGACACACAGTTTCCTCTGAGAACCGAATTACTAAATCAAGACACAAAAATAATAAGAAACCTAGGTCTGAAATAACTGATTATGCTTATATATGCACAAATATACACGTAAACACTAACACTTGATACCTGATCTAGAAGTTGCAAGATTGGAGACGTGATCAAACTTGCAAGTCATTCGTGAGGAAAGTGATCAACTCACCATCCCACTGAAGTAGCTATTTCTCACAGAGGAGCTTTCAGACTTAGTGATCAACTCAGACTAGTCTTCACATCAGCATACATGTTCAGAATCTGTCAAAAACGATATAGACATTGAACAGAGAAACCCCTTCCCAGCACATTTGAATCGAGCTATTATAAACTCCATTGAATTTTTATTCTTTTCTTTTGCTTTTTTTTTGATTTTTCTCTTTCTTTTCTTTGATTTTCCTTTTCATTTCTTTTTTTTAATTTTCTTTCTCATCCTTTTTATTTATTTAGGATGTTTTCTTTGATATCCCAACAAAGAGGAAAAGATAAGAAGAAAAACCACAAATCTGAACATGTATGATGAGCAACACTTTTTCTGAGTTCACTTGTCAATGATAGGTTTTAAAAGGTATTCTGTACAAGGGATTAAAAGCACCTGCAAATCCAATCACATAATCCTGTCCTACACCACAGTGAGATCAGGTCAAACAATTAGTGTTCACAAATTCCAAGAGAAGTTTTTAGCTTATCAAAAGTGTTTACATCTAACGGTTTAGTGAAAATGTCAGCTAACTGATTCTCAGTGGTAACATGCGTGATTTTGACAAGATTGTCTTCAATAATCTCTCTAATGAAGTGGTGCCTAATGTCTATATGCTTAGTTCTAGAGTGCTGCACCAAATTTTTTGAAATGTTGATTGCACTAATGTTGTCACAGTGAATCAGGAGAGTTTCTGATATCATACCATTAGTCAACCAGCATTTGTTTCATCCAGAGTAACTGAGTACAACAACTTCCCATTATAATGCACTCAGCCTCAGCAGTGGACAATGTAAAAGAATTTTGTTTCTTGCTGTGCCATGAAATGAGATTGTTACCCACAAAGAAGCTACCACCTGAGGTGCTCCTGCGATCATCAATACTTCCTGCCCAATCTGCATCACAAAACCCTAAGAGATTTTGATTAGTCTGCTTTAAGTAAAACAAACCATGATTCAAGGGGCCTTTCACATATTTAAGGATACGTTTTGCTGCATTCAAGTGAGACACTTTTGGTTTTGCTTGAAATCTGGCACATACTCCCACATTTAGACATAGATCAGGTCTGCTTGTCGTAAGATACAAGAGGCTTCCTATCATAGCTCTATACAACTTCTCATCAACTGACTCTCCAGATTCATCCTTACACAGCTTGGTGGTAGTACTCACTGGAGTTCTAGCTGCCTTACACGTCTGGAGACCAAATCTCTGAATCAAATTTCTGGCATAAATGCTTTGAGAAATAAAGATTGATTCCTCACTATGCTTTATCTGAAGATCCAGGAAGTATGTAGGTTTCTCCAACCAGACTCATTTCAAATTCTCTGCTAATGGTTTCCACCAAGTTGTTCACCAATTGTGGCTTAGTGCTTCCACAGACTATGTCATCAACATAGATTTGAACTATGAGAATATCTTTGTCCTTCTCAAGTATGAACAGAGTCTTGTCAACACTTCCTCGTTTGAACCCTTTCTCTAAAAAAACTAAGTTAGCCAGCCGTACTAAGCACGAGGAGCTATTTTTAGGCCGTATAAGACCTTCTTAAGCTTGTACACAGAGGTAGGATGATTTGGATCTTCAAATCCTGGAGGTTGGGAAACAAAGACTTCTTGCTGTAATACTCCATTTAAAAATGCACTCAACATCCATTTGATACAACCTAATGTTAAGAACACAAGCTATACCAAGCAATAATCTGATGGATTCAAGACGTGCAACAGAAGCAAATGTTTCATCAAAGTCAATGCCTTCTATCTAAGAGTACCCCTGAGCAACCAACCGAGCTTTGTTCCGAGTGATGTTTCCAAGATCATCAATCTTGTTCTTGAATATCCACTTAGTTCCAACCACGTTGACATCTGAGGGTCTCTCAACTAAGTCACACACATCATTTCTGGTGAATTGATTTAAATCCTTATGACATGCTTCAAACCACAATTCATCTTCTAGAGTAGTCTTGATATCCTTTGGCTTAACCAGTGAGAGAAAACATGAGAACTGAATCATTTGTCTATAATTCTTCTGTTTTCCTCGAGTAACTCTTCCACCCTACATACTACCAATCACATCTGACATAAAGTGATTTCTCGGAACTTTCATCCTAGTTTCTTCTTCTAAGTTACTTTGAACATCACCAGTTGTTCACGAAGTTTCTACTTCAGCCTCTTGAGTTTCTCTTTGGTCAGTTGGTGGAGTCAATAAAATGTCATTGAAGTCATAGATGAAGGCATCTGTGTCAGTATGATGATGGTCATCAAACACAATGTTGATGGATTCCTCAATCTTTCCAGTCTTCCTATTGAAGACACGATAAGTTGTGCTGTGAGACGCATACCCAAGAAACATAACTTCATCACACCTTGAGTCAAATTTTTCAAGATACTCTTTGTCATTCAGGATGTAGCACACACAACCAAATGTATGTACATAATACAAATTTGGAGTTTTCCCTTTTCAGATCTCATAAGGAGTGTCATCGTGCCCGGTTTAACATAAACCATGTTGATTATGTAGCACGCAATGTTCACAGCTCAGCCCAGAATCTGATTGCAACTTTGTTACCATGTATCATAGCACGAGCCATCTCTTGTATTGTCCTGTTCTTACGCTCGACCACTCCATTCTGTTGAGGAGTACGTGGAGCTAGAGAACTAATTTCTTATTCCTTGAGCATGACAAAACTGATAAAAAACACTACTTTCAAACTCCCCTCCATGATCACTTCTAATCTGCTTTATGTTTCCCTTTTCGGTCTGAACTTGAAGAGCAAAAATCTTAAAGTTATCAAGAGCATCAGATTTGTCTCTGAGAAATCTTACCCACGTAAATCTAGAGAAATCATACACTATCACTAGTGTTACAATCCCAATCGTAGATCAAAACTTTGATCGGAGCCAGATTCGTAACACGGTGGAATTTGCGGTAGAGTGATGCGAAAGATGATAAGGGTTGGATGCGGGTTATGGATACAATCACACGAGTAATGAGTGACTCGGTGAAGGGTCGAGACTCGAACTCCTTGGATATAACGCACCAAGAGAAAAAGAGAATTCTCTCGAAGAGAGAATGTGTCGAAGGATTAGTTCGACGGTTTTGATCGCAAGTAAAAGAGAGAAGATGATTTCTTTAAAACTTGGATATCTTATTATGAGGAGGGGGGGGGGGCAAAACATATATATAGGCCTAGGGACGTTTACATGCAAACTCCCTAGAAAATAACAAAAGCATTAAATAAGTTTGACTAATAAATGAAAGACATGCAAAAGGCTTTGGAAATGATGAACTTTGACTCAATCTTTTCGCCAAATAAGTGGGCTTGAAATGGGCTTGGGCTTGGCAAAAAAGGCTTCAATCCATAAGAAAAAGCCCACGTAAAAACCAAGGAAAATACTAAGTGAAAGATGTAAGCGACCTTGCTTGCCTCGTTAAAAACAATGTTCGGAAAACCCATTGGAACAAAACCAAACATGGGAAAAAGAGTACAAGACAAGACGCTTGTCACTTAGACATTCCCTTGATCTTTTTCCTCCTCGGCTTGCATAAGTATCACGATCACCTCGGTCGATCTTCCGCCTTGTGTCTCCTCGAGCATCCTTTGAATGACCTTCGTTAGCTCTTTTGCCTTTGCGCGGGTGACCGGTCTTTGCGGTAGCTCCAATGCGTGTGCCTCGTCCCGAACCTCGCGGTTGTCGCCTTGAATCACATCATCCCCTCCCTCTTGAAAAGGATTTGTCCTCAAATCTGTCTCACCTGCAACAAAAGGGACTAAGTCAGAAACATTGAAGGCGTTAGACACATTATACTTACCTTGAAGATCGAGATGGTAGGCGTTGTCGTTGATCTTCTTGGTGATGCGGAAATGACCGTCGATCCTCGGCATCAATTTGGACTTTCTCTCATTAGGAAAACGTTTTTTTTTAGGTGAACCCAAACTTGGTCACCTTCCTCAAAGACTAGCTTCTTACGACCCTTGTTCGCGTGTTTCTCATATAGCTTAGTCTTATGCTCAATGTTTTCCCGAGCCTTCTCATGGATCCGCTTGACCACCTCGGCCTTCTTTTTGCCATCAAGACTAACTCTTTCACTCAAAAGAAGAGGGGTTCAATCCAACGGTGATAAAGGCTTAAAATCGTAAACAATTTCAAACGGGGAAAACAAAAAAACCGGTATGAATTGCATGATTAAAAGCAAATTCAACATGTGGCAAGCATTCTTTCCATGATTTCAAATTCTTTCTAACCAATGATCTAAGGAAAGTGGATAAAGTCTTATTCACTACCTCGGTTTGACCATCGGTTTGCGGATGACAAGTTGTAGAGAATTGTAATTTTGTGCCTAACTTAGACCATAATGTTTTTCAAAAATGACTAAGGAATTTCGTGTCACGATCCAAAATAATGGTCCTAGGCATGCCGTACAACCTAACAATTTCTCTAAAGAACAAATCCGCAACATGTAATGCATCATCCATTTTATGACATGCAATGAAATGTGCCATCTTAGAAAATCGATCCACAACCACAAAAATTGAATCCTTACCCATCCTAGTCCTAGGCCCTGTTCAAAAAATCGGCCGCCTAACCGCCTAGGCGGCCGGATAATCGCAATTTAGCAGTCAACCGCCACGATTTTGTCCAAATCGGACTAATTAATCGATTCAGAGTTGGAAACGGGTTGTTGTACATCGGAAACGTTGTTCTCGTTGTTGGCGGTTTCGTAAAGAAGAAGATGACGAGATCTGTCATATATTTGTTTGGGATTTTAATTTATTTTGGCCCAAATTTGTTACATTACTGGGCTAATTTGTTTTTACACTACATACAATAAAAAATATTAATAATATTAATCTACAATATATTTGATGCATAGTAAATTGTAGATTTTACATATTTTAAAGTTGTTTCTAAAAATTATAATATTAATAATACATATTTTCCAAATAATTATGTGTTGTCAACATAATATATTTAATTTTTAATATAAATTTAATAAAAAATATGAAAAACTAATCTCCGATTAATCCCCGATTAAACTCCGATTTCTTTGCTAGGCGCTAGGCCCAGCTTGACCGCCCGATTAGCGCCTAGCGATTTTTTGAACATTGGTCCTAGGCAATCCAACAACAAAGTCCATAGAAATATCAATCCAAGGATGCGTAGGGATAGGAAGAGGGGTATACAAACCGTGGGGTTGAGTCGTGGATTTGGATTGTTTACATGTCACACAACGGGTGCAAATCTATTCAACATCGCGTTTCATGTGCGGCCAAAAGAAATGATCTTGGAGGGTTTTGAGAGTCTTTGTGATTCTGAAATGTCCCATCAAGCCACCGCCATGAGCTTCCCTAATCAATAATTCGCTAATAAAAACTACTCTGAATGCAAAGCTTGTTATCGTGAAACAAATAATCATTATGCCGAAAATAAGAACCTTTGGCATATTTTTCACAAGCTCGATATAGTTCCATAAAGTCACGATCATTATGATAAAGTTCTTTCAAGTGCTCAAAACCGATGACTTTGGAACTAAGGGTTGAGATTAGAGTGTACCTTCGGGATAATGCGTCGGCTACAACATTATCTTTACCTTGTTTATATTTGATGACATACGGAAAAGTCTCGATGAACTCGACCCATCGCGCATGTCGCTTGTTGAGTTTATGTTGGCCTTTGAGGTGCTTGAGTGATTCATGGTCCGTATGAATGACGAACTCCTTCGGCCAAAGATAGTGTTGCCACGTTTGGAGTGCTCTTACCAATGCGTAAAGTTCCTTATCGTAAGTCGGATAATTGAGGGTGGCTCCACCGAGTTTTTCACTAAAGTAGGCTATCGGCTTCTTATCCTGCATAAGAACGACACCAATACCAATACCCGAAGCATCACATTCGATTTCAAAAGTCTTAAGAAAGTCGGGTAAAGATAAAAGAGGGGAATTAGTAAGCTTCTCTTTAAGAAGATGGAATGCATCTTCTTGTGCCTTGTCCCATTTAAAGCCAACGTCCTTTTTGATGACCTCGGTGAGAGGGGCTGCGAGTGTGCTAAAGTCCTTCACGAATCTTCGGTAAAAGCCGACGAGACCATGGAAGCTTCGGACCTCGCTCACGTTTTTTGAAACCAGCCATTCGCGGATAGCTTTGACTTTCTCTTCATCCACCTTAGCACTCACGACAAAACCTAAAAACACAAGGTTACTAGTGCAAAAGGTGCACTTCTTAAGGTTAGCGTAAAACTTTTCCTTTCAGAGTCTCCAAACCGCTCCGACATGTTTTACGTGATCCTCCAAGCTTCGGCTATAAACAACCACAAAATACCAATATAAGCCCTTAGCACGTGATTCATTAACCGCATAAAAGTGCTAGGCACGTTAGTAAGACCGAACGGCATCACGAGCCATTCGTATAGCCCTTGCTTGGTTTGAACGCGGGTTTCCATTTGTCGCCTTCCTTCATCCGGATTTGATGGTATCCGATCTTAAGATCAATCTTAGAAAACACATTAGATCCATAAAGTTCATCTAAAATATCATCAAGACGAGGGATATGATGGCGATACTTGACGGTTATATTGTTGATTGTGCGGCAATCCACGCATATTCGCCACGTTCCATCCTTTTTGGGCACGAAGAGGATGAGAACGACACATGGACTCATGCTTTCCCGGATGTGACCCTTGCTCATTAGCTCCTCGACTTGGCGTTGGAGTTCCTTGGTTTCCACGGGGTTGGTCCGGTAAGCGGGTTTGTTGGGCAAAGACGATCCCAAAACGAAGTCGATTTGGTGCTCGATTCCGCGGATGGGTGAAAGTCCGAGGGGATTGTCTTCGGGGAAAACATCCTTATAATTCTGCAATAAAGAGCTCATCTCACTCGGAATAAACGGTGCTAGGTCTGAAATACTCATAAGAGACTCTTTATAAATGAACAAAAGAATCGGTTTATTCAAAAAGAGAGTTTTAGTGACATCACCCGATTTGATCATTAGGTTGGTGGATTCGGGTTTCGGCTTGTCTTTCTTTTGCTTGAGGTGGAGATGGTCTTGATATACTTCTTGAGGAGTCATGAGTATAAGTGTTATCTTTTTACCGTTGAACTCGAATGAATGTCGATTGGTGAATCCGTCGTGTATAGCCTTGCGGTCGGATTGCCACGGCCGGCCTAAGAGAATGTGACTCGCTTCCATCGGTAGCACATCACACACAACTTCATCCTCATATTTCCCAATACTTAAAGGAACGGTAACTTGACTCCCAACCTTCATTTCTCCTTTATCGTTGAGCCATTGGAGTTTATATGACCGCGGATGCTTTCGCACCGTAAGTCCTAATTTTTGGACCATCGTGACGCTTTCCACATTAGTACAACTTCCTCCATCAATGATGAGACTACAAACCTTATCTTGAACGACACACCGAGTATGGAAAAGGTTCTCATGTTGCGCTTGGTCGTTGTCTTTGGCTTGTAAACTTAGGGTCCTTTGAACAACAAGAAACTCTCCTTGGGCTGGTGGTTCCTCATACTCGTCAGAAGAATCTTCTTTCTCCTCCTCATTATCCGTAACCACATCACCATTGTCGAGAAGGATGAATGCTCGCTTGTTGATACAATCCTTAGCCATGTGACCGCGACATTGGCACTTAAAACACTGGATGTCTCGAGACTTGTTCGGATCAAAAATTCCCTTGCCTTTAGTATCTTCTTTCGGGTCAAAGACAACAGTTTTCTCCTTGGTATAGCTCGACTTGACATCCTTAAACTTAGGAACACTCCTAGGCATTGTAGATTTGGTTGAGCGGCGGTGGATTTGATGCTCGATAAGGATGGCCTTATGCAACATCTCCTCGATCTCCTCATAGTATTGCAACTCGAGTCGGTCTTGAATGTTGCGGTTCAATCGTCCCAAAAGCCGTGAGATGGTGGCCTCGTGATCTTCTTGAATATTAGCTCGCAACATTAATGTCTCGAGTTCTTGGAAATAGTCCTCGACTTTTCTAGTTCTCCGCGTGAGCCGCTTTAGTCGTTGATGAAGTTCTCGTTGGTAATGGCTTTATACGAACTGCTTCCTCATATGCCGCTTAAGTTGATCCCAAAGGACCACGGCACCCTCACCGCATTTACGCTTAGTGGTGACAAGGGTGTCCCACCAACTAAGAGCGTAGTCGCAAAACTCCATGACGACGATCTTCACACGATTTCTCTCGGGTACGTTTTGGCATTCAAAGATGAGTTCCACCTTCTTTTCCCAATCAAGGTTGACGCCGGGATCATTCTTTCCATGGAACTCGGGCACTTTCACCTTGATGTTACCGTAAACGTTTCTGGTGTACTCTTCTCCACGACCTCTCGGTTCTCGAAACCGTCTAGGCCTCGAAGCATACTCGGATGGAGTTTCTTCATAATCGGACATGATGAGATCCGGTTGCCTTTCATCCTCATCATGTTATGGTCTTTTATCATTAGTACGCTGTTTGATTTGAGGAGTGATGACGGTGAGCTTGTCGATGAGGAGTTTATCCATTTTTGCCACGAGCCATTGCATCATACGGGTAAGGAATTGATCCTCTTGCGTGTTGCTGGTTTCCTCTTCCATATCTACGGCACAAATCAACACAAAGAAGTATCAAAATTCTTTTAAACAAATCGCACAAAAGAAATCGATAGAAAAATTAAAAATTCGGTAGTGATAACGATGAAACCAAATGATGGGAATACGTGAAAGGAAATGATTAGAGATGAATTACAAAACTTAGCTCTGGATCAAAGCGTGCTCTGATACCACTTGATACGATCCCAATCATAGATCAGAACTTTGATCGCAGCCGGATTCGTAACACGGTGGAATTTGCGGTAGCGAAAAGTTGCGGTAGAGTGATGTGGAAGATGATAAGGGTTGGATGCGGGTTATGGATACAATCACACGAGTAATGAGTGGCTCGGTGAAGGGTCGAGACTCGAACTCCTTGGATATAATGCACCAAGAGAGAAGGAGAATTCTCTCAAAGAGAGAATGTGTTGAAGGATTAGTTCGACGGTTTTGATCGCAAGTAAAAGAGAGAAGATGATTTCTTTAAAAACTTGGATATCTTATTATGAAGGGGGGGGGGGGGGGGCGAAACATATATATAGGCCTAGGGAAGTTTACATGCAAACTCCCTAGAAAATAACAAAAGCATTAAATAAGTTTGACTAATAAATAAAAGACATGCAAAGGGCTTTGGAAATGATGAGCTTTGACTCAATCTTTTCGCCAAATAAGTGGGATTGAAATGGGCTTGGGCTTGGCAAAAAAGACTTGAATCCATAAGGAAAAGCCCACGTATAAACCAAGGAAAATACTAAGTGAAAGATGTAAGCGACCTTGCTTGCTTAGTTAAAAACCATGTTTGGAAAACCCATTGGGACAAAACCGAACATAGGAAAAAGAGTACAAGACAAGGCATGTCACTTAGACATTCCCTTGATCTTTTTTCTCCTCAGCTTGCATAAGTATCACGATCCGGTTCTCCTCGGCCGATCCTCCGCCTTGTGTCTCCTCGAGCATCCTTTGAATGACCTTCGTTAGCTCCTTTGCCTTTGCGCGGGTGACTGGTCCTTGCGGTAGCTCCAATGCGCGTGCCTCGTCTAGAACCTCGCGGTTGTCGCCTTGAATCACATCATCCCCTCCCTCTTGAAAAGGATTTGGCCTCAAATCTGTCTCATCTACAACAAAAGGGACTAAGTCAGAAACATTGAAGGCGTTAGACACATTATACTTACCTTGAAGATCGAGATGGTAGACGTTGTCGTTGATCTTCTTGGTGATGCGGAAAGGACCGTCGATCCTCGGCATCAATTTGGACTTCATCTCGTTAGGAAAACGTTCTTTTCTTAGGTGAACCCAAACTTGATCACCTTTCTCAAAGATTAGCTTCTTACGAACCTTGTTCGCGTGTTTCTCATATAGCTTATTCTTATGCTTGATGTTTTCCCGAGCCTTCTCATCGATCCACTTGACCACCTCGGCCTGAATCACCAAGAGTGTACCCTTTGCCTTTGATGTTCCCTTTGCCACTGTCACCAAATGTGACACGCCCTCCTCCAGTTGCAGAGAAGTTGTCAAGATTATCCATATCTCATGTCATGTGTCTTTAGCAGCCACTGTCGAAGTGCTAAGCTTGACTGTCTCTTGAAGAGGCTGTGGTATAAGCAACGTTAGCTCTGAGATTTTCATCTTTGCTGCAGACAGTCTGCTTACTCCTTATCATCCAGTTGTTGGCCTCCTTGTAATTGTTTCTATATCTGATGTGGTATGACTCCACAGATTGTCTTCCGTACAAACTTTTCTTTGTAACCCACACGTGACCATACCATGCAGGTTCCTTCCAACATAGGTTCAGGTTCCATAGAAGCTAACTCCTCTTCTTTCTTTTGAAGCATCGCTGCCACTTGTGTCCAAATTTCCCACAATGAAAACATCTTCTGAATTTAGCTCTGTCTGCTTTTGTTTCAGTCTACCTAACCTTAGACTTCTCTTGAAACACCAAAGTCTCACAGAGTATGTAAGACGATCTTCTGTTTCACTGTTAGACTCAACAACCTCTTCCTTATGAGAAGTAAGATTCAACCTCTCATGAGCCAGTTGAAGCTTGTCTCTGCTTCGTTGAGTCCAGCTGTTATAAAGGCTGGAATAGCCTTTCTGAGGATCTGTGACACTAGAATTTTCTTCTGAGTCTGAATGATTAGGACTCCCAAAATATTCTGACAGAGTTATAAATGCAACATTGTTCACAACTTCATGTCTGACTTCCTTTCCTCTTCCACTAAGACATTCAGACATGAAATGGCCAACACCCTTGTACCCAAGACAATTAGCGGTTCTTCGTTTGATAGTCGGACATTCTGTTTCATAGTGCCAAATCCCTCCACACTGGCAACAGCAACCTTCACTTCCTTTATCTTCATTGCTCTCTAACTTTGTTAGATCAATCTCTCTGTAACGACCACGAACCAAAAATTGTGATTTTTGGTCGTGCGTCGATCGACGTAGATGATGTGCGTTAATCGACACAAGTGGTGTGCGTCGATCGCTGGAAGGTTAAATCAAACCGGTTCAGTTTGATTTACGTGTCGGTTTGTGGGTCAGTTTAGGGTGAAACCCAAAGTACTTTCCGCAAGAGGTGGTGGATCGCTTGGAGTTACGATTCTTGGAGTTGACTCAGGGTGACCGGTCGGTCCGAGAGTTCGATGAGGAGTTCAGTCGGCTTCTGGTGCATGCCGGTAGAAATCTAGAGGGCGAGCATGCCCAGGTGAAGAGGTTCTTGAGGGGACTTCGATCAGATTTAAGGACTCGCTGTAAAGCGAGCAAGTTTGCCACGAGGGCGGAGCTGGTTGAGACAGCTGCTGCGATAGAGGATGACCTAAGAGAGTAGGCTGTGGTGGTTAGCCCACCGGTTCAGCAGTAGAGGAGGTCGCAGCAGCCGGTGGTTCCAAGCAGGGGCGGCAAGCCTGCACATGGACAGAAGAGGAAGTGGGGGAGCACTTCAGGATTGATTAAGGGTGGTTCGGGATGCTTCGAGTATGGGAGCACATATCATTGGGTATCGAGCTGTCCGAAGAGGACTAAGGCTTGGGATACGCGGGTCGAGGCCCGGGATACGCAGGTGTGCTTTCACTGTAGAGAGCCGGCGCATATCAAGCCTAAGTGTCCTAGACTGCAGCAGATGATAATGGCGGCAGTGTAGCCGGTGGCTGAGATTGCAGCAGCATCGCGGGTGTTCACTTCGCTGGAGGCGGGTGGTTCTGGCGCCAGACAGATCGCAGGTAATTTTAGAATTTTACTTGTTAAATTCTAAGGTGTTTGAATTTTAGTCTGTTTTGGAATTTTTGAGTCATTGCTAGAATATCAGGGTTCTTAGGCACATGGGATTTGTGCAAGGACCTTAGTAGTGGGTGGTTGTGAGTCTCATGTGTTATTTGATTCTAGAGCGATGAATTATTTCATTACTCTGGAGTGTGCAGAGAGTAATAGAATCCGGAGCGATTTCGATGAGCTGCCGGGAGTAGTTAACGTTGCGGGCGGTAAGTCCTTGGCTACTTTCAAGCGGGCTCGTGGTGTGGATATTATGGTGGCGGGATAGTTGATGCCATCAGATTTGATTATTAGTCCTATGAAGCTGTACGATGTCATTCTAGGTATGGATTGGCTGGATTGGTACAGAGTCCATCTGGATTGTCGTCGGGGACGAGTTGTGTTCGAGCGGGAAGCGAGGAGATTGGTTTATCAGGGAGTAAGACCGACTTTCGGGAGTCTCATGATTTTGGCGATTCAGGCCGAGCAGCTGATTGAGAAGGACTGTGAGGCGTATTTGGCGACGATAGTGATGTAATAGACTGTTGGAGAGGTTGCATTTGGGGATATTTGAGTTGTTCGGGACTTTCAGGATGTTTTCCAGTTATTGTAGGGATTACCGCCGTCTCGGTCGGATCCTTTTACAATTGAGTTGGAGCCTGGGACGACTCCCGTATCTAAGGCGCCTTACCGTATGGCTCCAGCAGAGATGGCAGAGCTGAAGAAGCAGATGGATAATTTTTTGGGGAAGGGATTTATCCGGCCTAGTGTTTCACCGTGGAGAGCGCCGGTGTTGTTGGTGAAAAAGAAAGATGGGAGTTTCCGGTTATGCATCGTATTACCGGGGACTTAACCGAGTCACTGTGAAGAACATGTATCCTTTACCGCTGATTGATGAGTTGTTGGATCAGTTGCGGGGGGCTACCTGGTTCTCCAAGATCGATTTGGTTTCGGGTTACCATCAGATTCCTATCGACGAGGCAGATGTTAGGAAGACTGCTTTCAGGACGAGGTATGGGCATTATGAGTTCGTGGTGATGCCTTTCAGGTTGACGAATGCACCAGTGGCGTTCATGAGATTGATGAACGCGGTGTTCCAGGATTATCTGGATGTGTTTGTGATCATCTTCATCGATGATATCCTGGTGTTTTCGAGGTGTCCTGAGGAGCATGAAGTTTATTAGAGAGTGGTTCAGGAGAAGCTGCGGGACCAGAAGCTGTACGCGAAGTTGAGCACGTGCAGTTTCTGGCAGCGAGAGATGAGTTTTCTTGGCCATGTGGTGTCTGCAGATGGAGTTTTCGTAGATCCGGCTAAGATTGAGGCTATTAGAGGTTAGCCTAGACCAAGGAATACCACCGAGATGTTTTCTCGGGTTGGCGGGTTACTATAGGAGGTTCGTCAAGGGTTTTGCGAATATGACGTAGTCGATGACGAAGCTGATGGGGAAGGATGTCCCTTTTGTGTGGTCTTCAGTGTGCGAGGAGAGTTTCAAGAAGCTGAAGAAGATGTTAACTAGTACACTAGTACTGGCGTTACCCGAACCGGGTGAGCCGTACATAGTGTAAACGGATGCTTCGGAAGTTGGTCGGGGTTGTGTGCTGATGCAGCAGGGGAAGGTTATTGCATATGCTTCGATGCAGTTGAAGAAGCACGAGTGCAACTACCCTACCCATGACTTGGAGTTGGCTGCGGTGATTTTTGCTCTAAAGATTTGGAGATCTTATCTTTATGGCAGGAAAGTGCAGGTGTTCACAGACCACAAGAGTCTGAAGTACTTCTTTACTCAGCCAGAGCTGAACCAGAGACAGAGGCGCTAGATGGAGTTGGTAGCAGATTACGATCTGGAGATTGGGTACCATCCGGGTAAGACTTACCTGGTTGTAGATGCGTTGTGTAGGAAAAGGGTTGTTTCGGCTTAGGAGCGGGAGATGGAGGCTCTGGTGAGCGAGATTAGTACGTTGAGATTATGTGTTATCTCACAGGAGCCGTTGGGGTTAGAGGCAGCTAACCAGGCAGATTTGTTGAGCAGAATTCGAGTAGCTCAGGAGAAGGATCAGGGATTGATTGATGCTTCTCGAGTGGCAGGTTCAGAGTATCTGGTCTCGGTGAATGGGATGATATTGGTGAACGGGCAGGTTTGTGTACCCAAAGATGAGGATCACAGGCAGGAGATCCTGAGAGAGGCTCATGCGAGCATGTTGTCTATTCATCTGGGAGTGACCAAAATGTATTGTGATCTGAAGCAGTATTATCACTGGGTCGCGATGAGGAGCGATGTCGCTAACTGGGTTACAGCGTGCAACGTGTGCCAGTTAGTGAAGGCTGAGCATCAGGTTTCGAGCTGGTTTTTGCAGAGCTTACCCATTCTAGAGTGGAAGTGGGACATTATTACCATGGAATTTGTGACATGGTTGCTGGTTTTGTAGACGCATGATGTGATATGGGTAATTGTAGATCATCTGACCAATTCAGCACATTTTCTTGTCATCAGGAAGACCGACGGAGCGGTAGTGTTGGCTAAGAAGTATGTGCGGGAGATAGTGAGGTTGCACGGGGTGCCAGTGAGTATCGTGTCAGACAGGGATACGAGATTTACGTCAGAGTTGTGGAGGGCGTTCCAGGCTGAGATGGGCACTAAGGTGCATATGAGCACAGCTTATCATCCTCAGACGGATGGGCAGTCTGAGAGGACGATTCAGACCCTTGAGGATTTGCTGAGGATATGTGTGCTGGACTACGGTGGTCATTGAGCGGATCACCTGAACCTAGTAACATGTTTGGTGCAAATTTGTATGGGAGGTCATGTCGTACACCATTATGTTGGACTCAATTGGGGGAAAAGAGCATGTTTGGTGCAAATTTTGTTCAGGAGACGACGGAGAAGATCCGTGTCTTCAGGCTGAACATGAAGGAGGCTCAGGATCGGCAGAAGAGTTATGCCGATAAAAGGAGAAAAGAGTTAGAGTTTGGGCTGGGAGATCTGGTGTATCTCAAGGCAGCGATGTTGAGGAGTCCTAACAGATCCATTTTAGAGAATAAGCTAAGTCCAAAGTTCATGGGTCCGTTCAAGGTTGTGGAACGGGTTGAACCAGTAGCTTATCGGTTGGAGTTACCTCAGAGTATGAAGGCTTTTCATAAGGTCTTTAATGTGTTGATGCTACGAAAGTGTCTACATGAGTCTGAGGAGGTGTTGGCTAGGATTCCGGAGGATCTTCAGCCCAACATGACGTTGGAGGCGAGACTTGTGAGGATTCTCGAGAGGAGGGTCAAGGTTCTGCGCCGGAAGAAGATACCATTGGTGAGAGTCATGTGGGACTGTGACGGTATTGAGGAGGAGACTTGGGAACCAGAAGCGAGGATGAAGGCAAAGTTATGGAAGTGGTTCGAGAAGCAAGTGGAGGCTTGATTGTCTTTTTTTGGTTTTCAATGTCTGTGATAGCATGTGGCTATGAGTTTGGATGTATTTTTTGTTTTATGTTGTAACGATTATACATTGTTGAAATTTAATAAGATGGGTTTTTCTTATTAAATGTGATTATAAGACGTGAGTTCTTATGGTATGACTGGTGGAGTCATACCATCCGAAATAACCCAATCACCAGGGTGTTTCCATCAAAGTCCTTGGAAAAGACAAGTCCTAACTAACATAAGACCTCTGTTTCTAGACTCCCCATAGGAAATAGATAGATTCTAACTCATATAAAACCTCTATTTCCTAGCTTTATCTAGGGAATAGACAAGTCCTAACTCACATAGAACCTTCATCCCTAGATAATCCCCTAGCACATGGACAGCTCTAATTCACATAGAACTTCCATTTCTAGTCTCACTAGAAAATAGACAGTCCTACTCACTTAGAACTTCTATTTCTAGCTTTCTAGCTGATAGAAAAGTTCTAACTCACATAGAACTTCTATCACTAGACCTCCACATGACCCCACCAGTTATCAAAACACATGACCTAACGGTCATCAAAATCCATGACTCCACCAGTCATACCATAAGAACACACGTCTCATCTTATTAAATCTCAGAATGTATAATCGTTACAACAACATCAAAACAAAAAATACATACATCTCATAGCCACATGCTAAAACAGACTCTGAAAACCAGAAAGACACTCAAGCCACTGCTTGCTTCTCGAACCACTTCGTCTTCATCAACGCTTCTGGTTCCCAAGTCTCCTCCTCAATACAGTCATTGTCCCACACGACTCTTACCAACGGTATACTCTTCCGACGCAGCACCTTGACTCTCCTCTCGAGAATCCTCACAGGTCTCGCTGCCTATATCATGTTGGGCTGAAGATCCTCCGGAATCCTAGCCAACACCTCCTCAGACTCATGTAGACACTTCCGCAGCATCGAAACATGGAAGACCTTGTGGAAAACCTTCATACTCTGAGGTAACTCCAATCGATAAGTCACCGGTCCAACCCGCTCCACCACCTTGAACGAACCCATAAACCTCAGACTCAGCTTATTCTCCGAAATGGATCTGTTAGGACCCCTCAACTTTGCTGCCTTGAGATACACCAGATTTCCCAACTCAAACTCCAGCTCTTTCCGTCTCCTATCGGCATAACTTTTCTGCCGATCCTGAGCCTCTCCTATGTTCAGCCTCAAGACACGGATCTTCTCTGTCGTCTCCTGAACAAAATCTGCACCAAACATGCTCCTCTCCCCCACTTGAGTCCAGCATAATGGTGTCCTACACGACCTCCCATACAGAGCCTCATATGGAGCCATCCCAATACTCGCCTGGTAACTATTGTACGCAAACTCAACCAGGTTCAGATGATCCGCCCAATGCCCACCATAATCCAGCACACACATCCTCAGTAAATCCTCTAATGTCTAAATCGTCCTCTCGGACTGCCCATCCGTCAGAGGATTATACGCTGTGCTCATATGCACCTTAGTGCCCATCTCAGCCTGAAACGCCCTCTAGAACTCTGAAGTAAACCTCGGATCCCTGTCTGACACAATACTCGCTGGCACCCCGTGCAGCCTCGCAATCTCCCGCACATACTTCTTATCCAACACTGCCGCTCTGTCAGTGTTCTTGATGGCAAGAAAATGTGCTGATTGGATCAGACGATCCACAACAACCCAAATTTCATAATACGTCCGTGACACTGGCAACCCCGTCACAAAATCCATGGTAATTATATCTCACTTCTACTCCGGAATAGGTAAACTATGTAATATACCACTCGGAACCTGATGCTCAGCCTTCACTAGTGATGTGATCCTGACCGGCAGCCGCGAGGTTTGGGATGCAATGGAGCTATCACGAGGATCGGTCACGATGACTAAGGCAAAGGAGCTCACGAAGACGGTTCAAAGGATGCTCGAGGAGGCACAACGCGGAGGATCGGACGAGGCAACCCGGATCGTGACGCTTATGCAAGCCGAGGAGGAAAAAGATCAAGGGAATGTCTAAGTGACAAGCACCTTGTCTTGTACTCTTTTTCCCATGTTCGGTTTTGTCCCAATGGGTTTTCCGAACATGGTTTTTAACGAGGTAAGACTTGGTCGCTTACATCTTTCACTTAGCCCTTCTCTTGGATCTTACGTGGGCTTTTTCTTAATGGACTCAAGCCTTCTTATCACCAAGCCCAAGCCCAATTCAAGCCCACCACGTTTTGATAAGAAGATTGACTCAAAATTCACCATTTTCTATGTCTTTTGCATGCATCTCATTTATTAGTCAAACTTATTTATTATGCTTTGTTATTTCCAAGGTGGGTTGCATGTAACCCACCCTTGGCCTATATATAGGGCACGCCCCCATCAATAATAATCATCCAAGTTTAGTGATCAAACAAATTCTCTTTCTTTACTTGCGATCAAAATTTTGGTTTGAAATAGCCGAACATTCTTTCTTCGAAAGAATCCTCTTTCTTCTTGGTGCGTAATATCCAAGCTGATTGAGCCCCAACCCTTCACCGAGTCTCTCATTGCTCGTGTGATTGTATTCATGTCCATCTCTATCTCTTCCCCTTTCCATTTCCGTCTCGTTTTACCGCAACATCCTACCGCGTTCGGTTTAGCTCCGATCAAAGTCCCGATCCGCGATTGGGATCGTATCAACTAGCTGACACATGTTGCACGCTACGACCCAGTTAGCTACATCCTTCTTCATCCTGACCCAGTGATAATACCGCTTCAGATCACTATACATCTTGGTCGTTCCCGAATGAATTTATAACATGCTCGAATGAGCCTCCCTCAAGATCTCCTGCCTCATATCCCCGTCCTTGGGTACACAAACCTGCCCATTCACCAGTATCGTCCCATTCGCCGAGACCACATACTCTGAACCTGCCGCCTTAGAAGCATCAATCAGTCTCTGATCCTTCCCTTGAGCAACTCGAATCCTACTAAACAAATCTGCCTGGTTAGCTGCCTCTAACCCCAACAACTCATGTGAGATAACACATAATCTCAACGTACTGATCTCGCTCACCAGAGTCTCCATATCCCGCTCCTGATCTGAAGCAACTCTCTTCCGACTCAACGCATTTGCAACCAGATTAGCCTTACCCGGATGGTACCTAATCTCCAGGTCATAGTCCGCAACTAACTCCATCCAGCGCCTCTGTGTCTGGTTCAGCTCTGGCTGAGTGAAGAAATACTTCAGACTCTTGTGGTCCGTGAACACCTGCACCTTTCCGCCATAAAGATATGACCTCCAAATCTTAAGGGCAAAAATTATCGCAGCCAACTCCAAGTCATAGGTAAGGTAATTGCACTCGTGCTTCCTCAACTGCCTCGAAGCATACGCAATAACCTTTCCCTGCTGCATTAGTACACATCCCAGACCAACTCCCGAAGCATCTGTATACACCACATAAGGTTTACCGGGCTCGGGTAACGCCAACACAGGTGTACTCGTCAACATCTCTTTCAACTTCCCGAAACTCTCCTCGCAAGCTAAAGAGCACACAAAAGGGACATCCTTCCCCGTTCACTTCGTCATCGACTGCGCCATACTCGCAAACCCCTTGACAAACCTCCGATAATAACCTGCCAACCCCAGAAAACTCCGGATCTCGGTGGCACTCCTCGTTCTAAGCCATCCTCTGATAGCCTCTATCTTAGCCAGATCCACAGAAACTCCCTCTGCGGACACCACATGGCCAAGGAAACTCATCTCTCGCTGCCAAAAATTGCACTTACTTAACTTCGCGTACAGCTTCTACTCCAGCAGCTTCTCCAGAACTAACTTCAAATGCACATTGTGTTCCTCAGGACTCCTCGAATACACTAGGATATCATCTATGAAGATAATCACAAACACATCCAGATACTCTAGGAACACCTTGTTCATCAACCTCATGAACGCTGCTAGCGTATTCGTCAACCCAAACGGCATCACCACAAACTCATAATGCCCGTACCTCCTCCGAAAGGCCGTCTTCCTAACGTCCGCCTCATCAATCGGAATCTGATGGTATTCCAAAGCCAATTCGATCTTGGAGAACCAGGTAGCCCCTCGCAACTGATCCAACAACTCATCAATGCGCGACAGAGGATACCTGTTCTTCACAGTGACTCGGTTAAGTCCCCGGTAATCGATGCACAACCGGAAACTCTCATCCTTCTTCTTCACGAACAACACCAGCGCTCCCCACGGTGAAACACTAGGCCGGATGAATCCCTTCCCCAATAGATCATCCAGCTGCTTCTTCACCTCTGCCATCTCTGCTGGAGCCATACGGTAAGGTGCCTTGGATATCGGAGTCGTCCCAGGTTCCAACTCAATCGTAAATGGATCCGACCGCGACGGTGGCAATCCCAACAACGACTGGAAAATGTCCTGGAAATCTCGAACAATCCGAATATCCCTAACTGCAACATTTCCAACAATCTCTGGCATCACTATCGTCGCCAGATACGCCTCACAGCCCTTCTCAATCAACTGCTCGGCCTGTATCGCTGAAATCAGAAGACTTCTAGAAGTCTTCCCCGATGACAATCTAGATGGACGCTGTACCGATCCAGCCAGTCCATCCCAAAGATGACATCGTACAACTTCACCGGACTGATAATCAAATATGCTGGCATCAACTCCCCCGCCACTAGAACGTCCACACCACGAGCCCGCCCGAAAGTAGCTAACGTCTTGCCACCAGCAACCTTAACTACCCCCGGCTACTCACCGGAAACGCTCTGGATACCGCTGCCCTCCCACACTCCGGAGTAATGAAGCTATTCGTAGCTCCCAAATCAAACAACACGTGGGACTCACATCCGCCCACAACTAAGGTCCTTGCACAAATCCTATGTGCTTTAAGACCCAGACACTCTAGCGCAGACTCACAATTTCGAAACACACTAAATTCACACAAACACAAGAATTTAAAAAGGTCAAGTCTGAAATTTACCTGTGATCGGTCTGGCGCTAGAACCACCTACCTCCGCCGAAGTGAAAACCCCCAGCGTCATTGCGATCTGAGCCAACAGATATACCGCCAATGGCTGCACTACCGACACCGCCATCTGCTGTAGTATCGCCACTGCCATCTGCTGCAGCTTCGGACACTTGGGCTTAATATGCCCCGGCTCTCTGCAGTGGTAGCACACCTGAGCACCCCGAGTCTCACTCTTCTTAGGACAACTGGCCACCCTGTGATCCAAGCTTCCGCAACCGAAGCATCCCGAACCACCCTGCCCTCTTAGACTCGGCCCTGAAGTGCTGTCCCACTTTCTTTTCTGCCCCTAAGCAGGCTTGCCGCCCCTACTCGAACCCGCCTGCTACTGCGGCCTCCTCTGCTGCTGCACCGGTGGACTAACCACTACAGCCTGCTCCCTGAGGCCCTCCTCAATCACCGCAGCCGTCTTAACCAACTCCACCCTCATGGCGAACCTACTAACCCTGCAGAGAGTCCTTAAATCAGCTCGAAATCCCCCTCAGGAACCTCTTCACCTGGGCCTGCTCGCCCTCAATGCCTCTGCCTGCATGTACCAGAAGCCGACTGAACTCCAAATCGAACTCTCTCACTGTCCGATCTCCCTGAGCCAAGTCCAGAAACCTTGACTCCAACCGATCCACCGCCTCCTGTGGGAAATACTTAGCGTTAAACTCAGCCAAGAAATCCTCCCAGGCCATCTCGGCCTACACCCTCCTAGCCTCTACACCTCTCCACCACCAGAGATGAGCGTCACCATCCAGATAGTGAACCGCCAGATCAACCCGGTATCCTTCTGGACACCTGATAGAGCGAAAGTTACGCTCCTACCTCAGCCGCCACTCATCGGCCTCCTCAGGCTTGGCACTACCCGAGAAAAACCCAATACCAATCCTCTGCATCTGCTCCATCATCCTCAGGTAGATGGAAGCTCCTCTGCAACCGCCACTCCTGGCTGTATACCACCCACTCCCGGCTGAATCCCAGCCACTCCCGGCTGATCACCAGCCACTACTGGCTGCACACCAGCCACACCTGGCTGAACCCCCGGAGCCTAACACGGAACCGGCACCCCACCCGGTAACCGCTCCAGAAATATCTGTAGCAAACCCGCCAAGCGATCATCTCAGTCTTGGGCCACACCTGCGGCAGCACCCCCACCTGGGCCCGCCGCACCACCAGCTACTCCGAGACCCACACTAGCCCCACCAGCCCTCACACTGGTACTCGTAGCAGTCTCACCCACAGACCCCTCCTGAAACGCCTGCGAGTCTGCCACCTGCTCCTGCGTGGTCTCCTGGGCCACACTCGCGGCATCAGACTCACTCTGCAGTCCTCGATCGCGCCCACCACGACCACCTTGGCCTCCCCGGCCCCCACGACCTCTGCCTCTAGCCACTCTAGTCATCACTCTGCACTAATCAGCAGACTACTAAGTACTAGAAAACAGAAAGTCATAAAACACATACCGTAGAATATCATTTAAGGCTCGGAAGAGATGATCTAGGACTTCAAACCCATACAACAATCAATCAATTAACTCACATAATCAATCAATTGCACCCGCCCTGAAACCATAAGGGCTCTGATACCAAAATGAAATAACCCATCCTGAAAATTTTAAAAAATTTCCAATTAAAAACCCGGATTATCATTGTCACAAATGATAATCCTCAATGGTCCAATCTTAACATACGGAATTCAACTAAGAAATTAAACAAATTCGATAGATCACATACTCTACTGAATCCTAACCAGTTCAATTCAATAAATCAATATCAATAACCAAGTAATCAATCAACCAATTATCCAATAACAATATCCAATTCAATCAATTCCATTCGATTAACAATAAAACAGTGGTTCCAGAATTACTACATCCTAGCAATTCTAACAACACAGCCACTCAAACGAGACTATAGATCATCTCCTCTTTCTGGCCATGATTCCACGATCACATTTTCTCTTTACCTGTAACACATGGCAAAAAGAGTTGCGTGAGTATTATCACAAATACTCAGCGAGGCGGTCATCCCACCTACAGGTTATACACACATGCATAAGCAAGAGATACAATACCAGGATGAGCAAACAACAAACATACACGAACAATCAAACATGAACAGTTCAGGAGCACTGTGTCGATCGACATAACCACTAGGTCCAAAAACACACGTGTCGATCGACACAGGTGAGATGTGTCGATCGACACGGGGTTAAATCCAATTTTTGGTTCACGGGCGTTACAACAGCGATTGGAGTGTGTCGATAAGTATCACATGATTTTAAACATGTAGCCATCCAACACGTAAATATGGGATGTGATACTGGTGGTTGTCGTAATAAGGTTACATGTCATCGTTGTCCAAATAAATCTGATAAACATTTCTTCTCTCATTCGTTTTTTATTATTTCAATTGGATTCAAATTATAAAGTTCTTTTTCACAAAAAAAAACTATGAGAAAAACACGTTGCCACCAAATATATGGTTAAAAATATGTACTTTAGTGCGTTTAAGACGCTTGATATTTTGATAATATCCTCATACGAAGATTTTGTTGATTCCATTAAAGGATTGCTAGATGAAATTATGAACATAATGTTTCTTCTCACAAAACCATAATCTATTTTTATCAAATTTTTTCTCACAATATTTATAATGAGCAAATCCATCAGCAAAACTTATTTTTCCTCCATATCCAATAAAGTTTCTTCTTCTTCCTCCACCAAATCCAAGAAAGCTTCTGCCCTTTTTAGAGTTTGTAAGGTTAAATGCGTTATGGATTACGAGAATTGGAAGGTTCCTGAAAGCTATATTATAGAAAACCTTACAAGTTAAATATAAGTTGCTATATTTGGTAAAGAGATAATTGTAAGTTTATATGGTTTTAGTGTGTGAATGTGATTCCCATTGCATGTGGTAGGATGTTGGGTGCATCGTCCATAAAGCACTCATTTTTTTTATCTTTTTCTTACTTTTTTCCCTTTTATTATTTTCTTGTGGTTAAAAATATTGTAAGGATATAGAAGTAATGTGAAAGCGATACTTTTTTTTTTTTTATGGAAATCAATTATTTTAATGCATTTTCCTGTTTTTGTGAGAAAAAAAAGTTTATCATTTTTAACCCAATTAAAAAAAAAAAGAGGTGAGGAAAAAATTAAAAAGGCAATTGAGAGAAAAAGGTTTATCATTTTCGAAAAAACAAACTGAGAGAATTTTTTTTTACTATTTTCAGCCCAATTGAAAGAAAAAGTCAATTGTGAGAAATATGTTTTTTTTCATTTTCAAAAAAGCGATTGAGACAAAATTTTTTTTTTTATCTTAGTATTGTACTTGTGTGCAATATTTAACAAGAAAAATTTACTATTTTCAACATAATTAAAAGAAAAGGCTATTGAGAGAAAAAACTTCAAAAAAGATAATTTATAGAAATTTTTTATCATTTTCAAAAAAGGCAATTGAAAGAAATTATTTTATTATTTTAAAAAATGCAATTGAGAGAAAAATTGTTAATTTAAATATAATACTTGTCCACAATATGATTATGTATTGAAAAGCAAAATAAAACTTTTTCAAAGGTTTATGATGAACACTTATTCGAAGGTTTATATTCTTATCAATTATCAAACATGTATTGGAATTTTCAAATATTTTGATACTAGGGAAAGTCCACGCGTTGCGCGTAACAACTATTTAGATGATTTTAAAAACTATTTTAATATTATATATATAAACTAACATTGATATACTGAAATGATAATGATGTTTAAGATTTATGCTCACAATTTCTATTTATACAAATTCAAACATCAGTTTTAAATGCTTAATATAAAAGTGAACCATGATGATATATATAAAAATATTCATTTAAAAAATATATATTTTCAATTTTGTTCTAGAATTCAGCGTATTCTTTTGGAATTTTTTTGTTATAGTCCGTGTCCCCTATTATAAAAATAAATGTTGAGTCCACACGTGACCGAAAAGATAAAACTTATAGAGTGAAATATACAATAAATCCAAACAACCCGAATTATGAAAGATTTGGTTAAACAAAAAAACTCATTCAAATAAATCTAAATTTGGGCTTGGGTTATTTGGATTGGTATATAGATAACTAAAAAGCCCAAAAATACATACATTACTTGATAACTTAGTATATATTAATATCAAAAATTAATTTTACTATTAATTTACTATCAATATCAAAAATACATAGTAGTTTACTATTAATTTTGTAAATGTATGAAAAAAAATTAATATAAAAAATAGTAATATACTATTGACATTTTGGTTATACTTGTTACATGTAAAAAATTAGTGAAATTTAAATGATTTTGAAATTGATTGATCACATATTTGTTTTACATAATTTGATTTTTATATTATCTAAATTTATATAGCTTCTACAATTTTTTTAACAAAATGATAGTTTTTTTATATAAATTTATTTTTTATTCATGTCTTTATGAGTATTTGCATAAAAATACTCTATATAAAAATCAAGATGTTATGTGACATAAAAATATTTTTAGTTTTTTCATAACTATTTTTTATCTTATCAATAAATGAAGTTTATAACAATTTTTTTAAATGCATTTTCTAATATTAGTTGCATAGAGAAACAATCTAGTACAAAATTGTCAATAGTGTGTCAAGATGAGTTAAGCTTGGCCTAAACTTACAAAAATGTTGTATAAATTATTGATATTTAATACCATACGTTACAAAAGGTTTATATATAAGGTTTTCTTTCCCTGAAGATGTTTTCTTAGGTTTTAAAAAGTATATTTATTGGATTGTTTTTTTTAATTACATAGTTAATTTGATTTTACAATATAATAAAAATAGAGATTAAAAAGTAAAAATAATTTCAAACTATTTTATGTGAATTATTTTAAAGTATATAAATTTTTCTCGTGTTATCAAAATATTGATATACAAAATATGGTAGAAAATTATATAATGACATTATAGCATGTCACCAATACAAAAAAAACATCGGCACCTCTTATATACTTTTTTAATTAAAAATATATATTTTTAAATATGATAGTTTTTCGGAAGTTCTAATTAAGAAATTTATAAAGAATTTGAAAAGAGATATTGAAAAAAACAATTATCTATTAGAATATGATTTATATACTTTTAATTAATTTATGAAGATAATTGATGTTAATTTAATGTTTAGTTTTAGTTAATATATTGATATCACCTTTTTATTTTAAAGAATCAATGCAAAAATTCTAAAATCTATAGAGACAAATGTCAAAATTAAGTAAAAATAAAGTATTAAAAATAAAAAATTGTTAACACCAAAAGTGACAAATGTCAGCCTCTCAAAGCTTCATTTAAATGAAACTTTAAAATATTATATTAGATAATCTTATTTATCTCTAGTGCTTTGAGCATGTATGAAGGAAAAAAAAAGATCATCAAATGCCATACAAGACAGTACACAAACCCAAACCCGGTAACAAGACCAATAACATTCCTTCTTGTTATTAAAGATATAATAACAATAAAGTTAATGGTGTTAAGTCCAAAACCCTATCAGTATCTCTCATTTTTCTTCTTCGTTTTTTAGCCGCCATCTTCTTCACGAAATTGATTTTTTTTTCTTCCTTCTTTCAACAGATTTCTTCACAAACTCTCTATTTTTTCTTTTCCTTACTGCAATGGCAACCCATCCCTATGGATGGATGGGGGAAATGCAAAGATTCCTCTAGAAATAGATCCTGATCTTGTTATTACTAAATTTTTTGTTTCTCTCTGTGTTTTCAATATCGTTCCTTATGTTCCCATTCTTACTGTTTCGGGGTGTAGAAGCAGAATCAATAACATTTCATACCAGAGGTTTTTGCAATCTAATCTGATAGATTTGGAGTTGTTGTATCGAGATGATGTGGATCAACGACTAATTCTTAAAGATGTAGTGGATAAATTATAGACTTTTCGCTCAAGGGGATTTTGAGGAGTATGAACATGGGTGAAGAACTCGAAGGATTACCGAGATACGTGTTAGTGATTTTCGGAGCCCACTACTATGTGCTTGTCTTACAATCCTTGAAACAAAAAGGATTCACCATCCTCGTTCTCTATCCATGGATGTCTGTTTCCAAAGACTTGCTTGAAGTGGCGGATTATTGTTGTTGTATCAATAGAGTCTATGATGGTCTTGATGTAGTCTGGAGAAAAAGATACACCCAGACATACGCAGATACCGGTCACATTCCACCTTCACCTCCACCTCTTTCAAGTGGGCGTTTTGGACCAGCTCTTGCTCGTTCTTCTTGTAACGTCAACGAACCAAATTTTGGTAATTTTGGTAGTGCGACGATCGACACAAGGATCAAATTGAACCGGTTGGTTCGATTTTTATCTGTTCGGTTTGCGGTTTGGTTAAGGAAACCCTATGGTTTGCCTATAAAAGGTGAGCAGCCGCACTAAGGTCGTTTTTCAGAGTTTCTAGAGAGTTCTACAGAGTTTTCAGAGAGTTTCAGAGAGTATTAAGAGAAATGAAGAATCATTGTTGATTTCTTCGTGTTCTTGATCCTGAAAGCTTTTGAGTGTGATTGTGAGGTTCTGGAAATGAGTTTTGATCCGTGTTCTTCGCGAGGGAAGAAGGAAATCCGGATTTAAGGAGTTGGATCTCTGATTTTTTTATGCTCTTTGATGTGTATAAAACTTCGATGTGAGGGTTTGTATGCAAGTAGGTTTTAAATTTATATCCCTAGGAAACTGAAAGTGCACAGTGAATACAATTGTAGTACTTAGGGGTTGATCTAGTGAGGACTAAGTTATAAATTCACTATAAACCTATATGATTCGAATTAAACTAAGGAAACATATTATTTGTTTTTTGGGGTTTTTAATAGAAACAAATAACAAAGTAATAAAAGCAAAGGGATAGATATCAATTAAGATTAGAATTCAAACAATTCACAAATATATGCAAAACACAAGCAATCGATTTAGGATTTTAATACTAGTTGTTCTAGAACTCATATCACTAAGGTAAGGTCATCCCGCTGTCGTGACGTAACTAACGTTCTACGTTTTGCACCCTAATAGACTCAACTATCGTAGGTTATTACAAGGTGAAAACATGTTTTATGCTCAAAATTGATTGTTTACTAGACTCCTCAACTAACCCATCGAATTGTTAAGATGTCTAGCTCATCGAATAATAGGTCCGGAGATATAACAATCTTTTGGAGAGTATATCAACCTAAGATCAGTCTTTGAGTAGTTAAGCTAATTCGTGTTTTGAGTATAAATAAAGATGAAGAATCAATTCTAGAATAAAACTCTAAACGATTAAGTATGTGATGACATAGAATTAAGAAAGTGCATAGAAATCAAATCAAAGCTAATACTCTAACATGTTTTGCAACACGTAGCAGCAAGAGTAAAGCACATAGACATAGTATAAATCGTTGATTTTCAAAGCGTAAGGGATTAGATCTCATCTCTTTGCAATAGGGCAAAGTCGAACTACCCTTAAAGGCTTCTAAAATCAAATATACATTAAGAACAAGAGAAAAACGAAATACATGTTTAGGTATTGATTTAGGATGTTATGGCCGGCTGCTTAAATTTCTAGAGAGGCTAAAAGCAAATATATATAGGGGTTTAAGGAGGCTTAAGTTGGCTAGGTCTTCTTCGGGCAAAAACGTCTTTTTAGTCGAAACTGAGGCAATACCGGTCACAATAACGGTCGGGCTTCGTGACCGATATTGGAGGCTTCTATGGCGCTTCTAGATGGTTGGAAAAGGTCTGGATCATTGGCCCATGGGCGGCCCGGTGCTTGACTCCATTCTGCACTCACTTTACTTCGAAGACAGTTTGACATGTCCTCAGTGTTTCGGGTGTATCTTCCAAAGTAATGCTCCAATTGATGAAATTCCAACTCCATTGGAAAGATACTTCAAATGGATATCTCCATACCAAGTTTCATGAAATTCCCAATTGATTTTATTCTCCGTTCATCAGCAAATTTCTTGCGTATACGTTCTGTCCAGTTTGAGAATGTGCATTATTTTCAAGATAAAATGATTGGCTTGGTTCCTTTGACTTGGATGAGTAACTGCATCATAGATAACACTCTTTTTGCTCAATTTTACATCCTTTTGATGATAAAACCTGTTAAAACATTAAAATCTACATATACGAGAAAACTACCTCCTTCGGTCGAAATTTTTTATTAATATATGTAAAAATCATAGTAAAATAGATAGTAAAAGTGGTAAAATATAGGGTATATATCAACTCCCCCAGACTTATCTTTTGCTTGTCTTCAAGCAAACAATCGTCAAGCATTGATAAGAGGTTTGAAATTCGGAGGAACTCACATATCCTTCGGATCATCGCGTCAAACTCTAAACCTGTAATCTACATGAAACAAGATTAGCTCATAGACGTTGTCATCTTCTTCCATGATGAATTCGCAACATGCTTATACTCTAAATCTCTGTCCCTGCAAAAATCTCAACTTCAAATCAATTGACTTTTTCTACTCTCTTAGACTTAATGAAAACTTCCCATCAAGAACATCATTCAAGGAAGACGGGCTAGGTATTGGGAAAGACTAATCTTAGTGGTGAGGTTATAAGTGTTTAGGGTTACCATAGACTACGGGTGCGAGATATTATGCAAAATCGCAATACAGAATGGACCTCTTGATGTCCACAATTTCCCAACCACTTTCTTCGCATCTTTTTCCCCTAGACTTAGATCTTTCTCCGGGAATCACTTGAAATCTCTTCACTTGTCTCTCCTTTTGTATCATGGCATTCCTTGGGTATCCTTTAGCCATAAGACTCTTAGACAACCGTTTTCCTTTCCCTTAGATTTTCCTTTTTTTTCTTTTCTTTGTTTTTTCTTTTTGAAAGGGGGAAAACGGTATCTCTTTGATATAAGTCAAGTATAGGCACGAAATGTTACCATGTTTTTAAGCATCAAAGGCACGGCCAAGCTCTTTGTAGTTCGTTCTTTGTACTCCACCATTCTTTACCAAATCGTCGCATCTCTTAGTGATTGGAAATTGTGGCGATCCTTTTTTCTCCGACGTTTTTGCACATATCTGCAAGTATAAAACTAAAAGAGAATGCATGAGGTCTGAAAGAAGGTAAAGGGTTTTTATGTAGGGTACCAACTAAAGATGAGCTGGCCATTCATGACAACAAAGAGTGGTAAAAGAGGATAAGATGTCATGAATGTGTGATTCATTTTCTTGATTTAACAAGAAGGGATCAAAAATCATATTAATAGTCCAAATAGAGTCAAAATCATATCAATCAAAATAGATGCAAGTAGAAATTTTCTGGACGGAAGCTCCATCATGAGGTTTCTGAATCAATTGTCATGATCAAACCCTGCAACAATGGTTACATAGTCTTTGAAGTCAAAACGTCAATCTTAGGAAAGTGTCATAATTCCTATCTTATAATTTTTAGGGAACTTAACTTAAACGGCACATAAATTAGGTAATATTACTAGAAGTATATAAAATTTTTTTTTATTACTGATTTATTTTAAATGTCCAGCGTGCCCTTGTAATTACGTTCTAACAAAAAACCTAATTACAAGAATGCCATTACTTTTGAGTGCCACGCCAGATAAAATCCGGCGCCACATAGAAAATCGCTGACGTGTATTAATGAACTCGGCCGTAAAGCATTACGGTGGTATTGACGGCTGAGTTATATATACGATGTGGCTGACTTAAAAAAATTGGGTGATTTACATATACAAATAAGCCAAACGTTACGGCTGAGTTACAAAACGTGGCTGATTTAAGATCTTATGGCTGACTTAAGATTTATGTGATGGCTGAGTTTACAAAAATCTGCCTGATTTATGAGTTAATGGCTGACTTACATACATATATGACGGCTGATTTGTACATCGCCTGGTTGAGATATTTTTCTCACGATGATGGAATGATCATCGATTGGCTGTGTTACTAAACGGACGGTTTACCTATGAAAGGTAGTTACGGCTGATTTAAGTATAATTAGCGTAAATCAGCCGTGTTTAGCTTGATTAATAGTAAACTCGGCCTAATTACGTCTGATTTATTAGCGAAAGATTAATTACTACAATAGCATTCATTTGATGGCTGATTTATTGGACGATACAGCTGACATAATATTTTCCAGCTGATTTACGCCCTTTTATGGCCTCTTTTCGAACCCGATTTTTGTTGTTTTTATTACTGAAATAGTATTCACGTTGCAACTGACTTACATTTGCATTTGATGACTGATTTAGTTAGGCTGATTTACGTTTTCGTTTTGTGGCTCACTTGCCATATAAGCAAAAAATTAATGACATCAAATCCGATTTTCCATGTCATCAGCTCCTATTTTCCATGTCATTTTCCATGTCATTGTTAGAGTTTTATGTTGTGACGCCGTGTCTTCTTCTTCTTCATCTATTTACCGTCTTTATAATCTGATACCCAGAAACTTAATCGTCACCCTCTTCATCTATTTTCCTTCCTCATTATTTTTTTCATTGATCTTTGTTCGAGATCTTATGGATCCGGTAATTATTGTTTCCGGTAACTGGGTCAAGAAAAACAGATACGTATTCAACGCCGACGGTAGAGGGTGTAGAGTTCTGTATTTAAATGATGAAACAACACACGACGAACTTGTGAAGTCTGTACTCGATGATTACGGATTGAACGAGTCGAGCCATCAGATTCAGCTGAGCTACATGTTCTCGAATAAAACTTTGAAAGCAATGGCGCACGATACTCCATCAGTTTACGTCTCCAATACTCGACAGTTGATAGATTTTCTAAGCCTAAGGAAATTCGAACAGATACGTCTCTGTGGAGAGATTACGGAGAAAAAGGAGAGCGAAATTAGTCGGAATGACGAAGTGAGAGAGAAGAAGAAAAGGTTATTCAGTTATGGCTCAAAAGTAGAATCTACATACGAAGATTACGGTGGTTTAAGTAATGAAAATTGTCCTGGTGTTGAAACAAAATACAAAGATAAACGCGACGATGAAGACATGGATTGCGTAAGTAAAATGGAAGGTGAAGAATACGAAGTAGGCGGAGAATCCGAAGTAGGCGAACAAGACGAAGAAGATGATGAATTTGAAAGTCGATTTGATATGTTCGACGACTCGGATGGTGCTTCATCTGAAGATGATAACTTCAGTTCATACGGTGAGTCTCCAACACAAGACGAAGATTCACCGACGCTACCGCCTAAGAAGAGAGCTCACAACATGTCGGTGAGCGGATCGGAAAGGAATCTAGAGGTTCTAAGGTTGGAGATGTCTTCGCTAAACCTCGCGGTAGGGCAACGATACGAGAGTAAAGCCGATTTGGAGAAACGACTGAAACTTCTTAGGTGAGAGATCAATTTGATTTTGATGTAGACGTATCCAATTCGAACACACTCATTGTTAAGTGTTGGGTTTATGAATGTCTCTGGAGAGTTCGTGCTTCTACACAAGGGGAATTACCGGCATTTTATGTTCGTATTTACGATTCGGAGCATACATGTTCTGTAACTGAGCGTTCTAATCGATCTCGACAAGCAACACCAGATATTTTAGGCCAGTTGTACTGGGATTATCTCGGCGATGTTGGTCCGTCAGTTCGACCTAATAGTGTCGGAATAACTATCAATAAGCATTTTGGTGTAAAGGTAATTATTAGTACGTTGCAGTTGACTTATTTGTATAGTACAGCTGATTTTTTAGTACGTTTAGGCTGACTTATTTGTATATTACAGCTTATTTATTCGTACGTTGCGACTGACTTCTATTTTCAGCTGATTTTTACTACGTTTTGGCTGACTTATTTTGATATTTCAGCTGATTTTTTGGTACGTTGCGGCTGACTTCTATTTCAGCTGATTTTTAGTACGTTTTGGCTGACTTATTTTTATATTTCAGCTGATTTATTAGTACGATGCGGCTGACTTATTTTCCGTGTGGACAGATGGATTATTGGAAATCACATAGGACGCTAAAATTTGCAAGGGAAATCAATATGGGAACTCCTGAGAGTGGGTTTGAAGACTTGCCTCCTTACCTATATATGATTAGAAGGGCAAATCCGGGTACGGTTACGCGTCTTCAAATTGATGAGTTTGGAAGATTCATGTATGTGTTCCTTGCGTTTGGTGCGAGCATAAATGAGTTTCCTTTCATGCGCAAAGTTGTCATTGTCGACGGTACGTTTCTTAACGGTAAATACAAAGGGACATTTCTCACAGGACTAGCTCAGGATGGTAACTTTTAGATTTTCCCAATAGCCTTCGGTGTGGTTGACACTGAAAATGATGATTCATGGCAATGGTTTTTTACGCAACTAAAATTTTTGATTCCTGACGATGAGGGTTTTGCGATTATATCGGACATGCATAATTCGATAGGAAAAGCAATTGGAAATGTGTTTCCGTTGGCATCTCGTGGAATTTGCACTTACCATTTATATAAGAACATTTTGCAACGGTACAAAAAAAAAATGTCTTTCATCTGGTGAGGAAAGCGGCAAAATGTTTTAGGGTTTCTGAGTTTAATACGTTGTTAGAGGAGGTTGAAGCGATTAATCCTGAACTTCATGACTACCTCCAAAGAGCTGATGTCCGATTGTGGGCGCGTGTTCATTTCCCGGGCCAAAGGTACAATTTGATGACTACGAACATAGCGGAATCAATGAACAGAGCACTATCAAATGCTAGAAGTCTTCACATTGTTCGACTATTAGAATCGATACGGGTTATGATGACCAGATGGTTTGAAGAACAGAGAGAGGAAGCAAAATCGCAGCTAACCACGCTTTCGCGTGGTGTCTTGAAACTACTACATGTAAGTCAGCCATTGCAGTTCATAAGTCAGTCGTTATTGTTCCATAACCCAGCCTTTATGATAAGCCAGCCGTAATGTTTAATAATTTTTTATGAATAAATAGGGCCGTGTCATTGCCGCCAGACTTATGACGGTACAAAGGATTGATCCTTATCACACGGAAGTTACATATGGATCGTCTTTGCATATTGTGAATTTGGAAACGAGAAAATGCACATGTCAGCGTTTTGAACACGAGAAATTACCATGCGTGCATGCAATCGCAGCTGCCGAGGACAGGAAAATTTGTCTTATATCCTTGTGCAGTCCTTACTACAACAGCAGTTATTTGGTAAACGCATACGCTGAGTCGATCATGCCGATAGATTCAGCACTCCAAGTTCCAAATAATGTTGCTAACCAACCGTGCTTGCCCCCGCTTGTGCGTCAACAACCCGGAAGACCTAAGAAAAGTAGGATGAAATCTGCTTTAGAAGTTGCCCTTGACAAAAAACGTCTTAGGAAACGACACGCATGTTCCCGTTGTAAACAGTCTGGGCATAATGCAAAAACTTGTCTGATTTAAAAGTGTTGTTTGGATATGTATGGATTTGTGTTTTTGTTAATGCGATAAATCAGCCGTAAAGATTGAATTATTGTCAATAAACGACTGAGTTATGATTACAACACGGCTGATTGTCAATAAACGACGATGAGATTGGGTTAGATGAGGAAGAAGATGAAGATGGTAACTCGTCCAACCGCGTAATATTTTAAAAACAAATCATAATATTTTAAAACATATAATATTTAAAAAAGATTAGAGTTCCCAAAAGATTAATCATTACTCCTAGTATAGGGAGCCATATAACTGTCAGTATAGCGTCTTGAGAGTACGAAACGTGATAAAATTGAATAAATAATGTTTTTTTTCCCGTCGAAAATACGAAACGTCGCGAGATAAATTGAATAAATTGAGTTTTTTTTTTCCCGGCCAAAATATGAAACGTCGAGAGATAAATTACACGTTTCGACTGACTTATGTGCACCTAATGGCTGACTTATGGCACGTTTCGGCTGACTTATACGTTGAAAGAGAACTTATGCCTCAACATTATTTATCTCGATTTTAGGGTATGTTTGAGGTTTGGCTGAGTTATATACACGACAGGGCTGCGGTATGTCTTAGTAAGGGCTGATTTTTTTTTTGTTACATCGATAAATCAGCCGTCAAATTAATTATAATACGACTGAGTTATGTAGACTTTATGTAGACTTCTCGAGTAGTCTATGGATGACACTGTTGATATTTAAATTTGGCAAATTGTTGTACTTAATCTATAAGGTTATAACTTAATAAGCAATAGTTTCATCCAAAAGAAAAAAAATAAGCAATATAGTTTCATGCAAAAAAAAAAAAACAAGCCAAAGTTTCATCAAAACAAAAAAAAAAGAGGGAGGGAAGAATTTGGTGGAAGGAAACTAGAGGCATCATGCCTCGATCTTGGAGCAGAACTTGAGCATAGGAGGAGATGCTTTGTCTTCCCAAACCAACTCCAACACAAAAGATTTGTACGCCTTAATGTCAATAGCCTTGAAGAATTCTCTAACCCCTGAACCAAAGCGCAACCTCATACGTATGTCTGGCACGCATAGATACATTGGCCACTCTACTCCATGCTGGTCCAAAAGAATAATCTCCTTCCCTCCTGCTTTTTCCATCTGGTGAGCCCTATTGAAACTCAGTGGAATATGCTGCATAAGAAATAGACAATAAGCTCTTGACAAAGCATCAATAACAAAAAAAATAAGGGAACAAAACTCTTTCAAGAAAGTTTACTTAAACTTACAAGTCTAGAATCTTTTAGACTAGCTGGTGTGACAGTTAGTGTTACAAATCGGTTTTCACTTTGACTACTCTCACTGGTTTCTCTCTTCTTCTCTTTGTCCTCCTCCTCCTCCTCCTCCCCCTCCACATCATCATCATCATCAACGTTGTTGCTAGACTGTACATATTGAATCTCACAGCAACTAGGTCCAAGACCAGTGACGTGGAACAAAAAATCTCCTTCGTGTCTGAAAATGACGAAGTCTCCGACTCGGAAATCATGAGCAACTGCGAACTCTTTCTATCCAAAGGTGAGTGTCCGACCTTCCATCTTAACTTTCCATGTTTTCTCAGACGCGTCCGACCTAAGCTCCATCATATTCTTTCGTTTCTTCCTTCTATGTATTTCGAGAAGAACTTCACCGGAATGCTCTGCAACAAACACAAACCGTAAAGAAGAAGAAAGACATTGAGAGGGAGGGAAGAAGGGAGATTACGTACGAGGTGGGAGTGGAAGCCGGGAAGAAGAGGTTGAAAGAAATGTGGGTTTGTAGGAGATTTACATACTTGATCTGCAATTGTCGAAGTTGGAAAATGAGCTTTAAAGATAAAAAAAACCCTAAGTTTATGAGTGCTGTTCGTAATCCTCCTAATACTTATGGAGTATACTCTCTACATTGTTCAAAATCTTGAACAGAGGAAGTCGAAGAGACTTACATGGATCTTCTTTCGTGAAGTTCGCAGAGGAAGTCAGAAGTTTTGGTTTCGCAAGAGAGGAGAAAGAGAGGAGCCGCGTTGTTTCACAACCTAGGGTTTAGAAACAAAAGCCAAAGGTGGAGATTTTATATGTTCTGATTTTTTTTTCGTGTCTATGATTAAAGGGTTACTTATCTAATGCGTGTAAAAGTGAAGTCATGAACGAAGTTTCGGCTAAGTTATATAAAATGTTAGGCTGTGTTATTACGAAGAATTTAGGCTGAGTTATTACATAAACATAAGACTACTAAAACATAAGTGGCTGAATTATACTCCCTCCGTTTCGGTATGTAAGTAGTTTAAGCAAAATGGGTTTGTTTCACAATATAAGGTGTTCTCAAAATCCAAAGCAATAAAATAATTTAAATAAACAGTATTCCACTAATAACTTAAATGCCTTGTCGTTAGTCTTCAATGTTTTTGAACACAACTTACAATGTTTAGTCAACTAACATTTATTAGTGTAAATTCACTATAAATACTAACGTAAGTGTTGTCTTAATTCCATTAGTTTTACTTTCAGATTGTTGGTATTACTTTCAAATTTTTATTAATTTTATTACTAACAGTAATCTCTCTCTAATTAAATGTGCAGACAAAATGATTGTCTACAATAAACAAAAAAACGTTTTTATTGCTGTTTTAGAAAAGGTTAAACTTTCTTAATACCCGCGCTTTTAAGCAAAACTACTTACATACCGAAACGGAGGGAGTATTTAATACACGGCTGACTTATATATACTACACGGCTAACTTATATATACTACACGGCTGACTTATATATACTACCCGGTTGACATATATATACTAAACGGCTGACTTATATATAATACACGGCTGACTTATATTTACTACACGGCTGAATTATATTTAACAGAGTGCTGACTTATCTCATGCGTGTCAAAAGTGAAGTCATAAACAAAGAAACAGAGGATTAGAGTACCAAAAATACATAACTGATCTGAATTACATTATAAAGGAGGAAACAGTAGTTTATATTACAACACCCAAATCCTAGTGTCCGGCCAATATATAATCGGCTTAAAATCACGGTAAAAAAAATCTAACTCTTTGATCCAAAAGCATCGGTCACACAATTTGTTCTCCTTACTGTCTTCAATGTACCAAAGATCCCAATCTCGGTCCACCAATGGAGTACATGTGCAATTATAGAACAAGGTTAATTCCTTTGACATGAACTCATACTTCTTTGTTAGAAACGCATCAGTGTGAGACGTTCCCCAACCCCAGTCTAGAGATCTAACAATCTTGCCTATCCTCTGAACAGATTTCCTTGTGAAAAGAGATAAATACTCCTCAGTATTCCAAAATACCTTGCGTGTCATTGCATATGTATACAAAGCACGCTCGAATCCTGCATCTGCTGCTCTCTTAATCAAAGCAATGCCTTCATCTTGGAGGTCGAACGTGAAGAACTTCTGTACACCCTCTAAGAACAGTGTACTCGGGTTTCCATTAGCGTAGCAAACTTGCATCACCAAGCTAGATAGATGTATGTACGAAGGGAAGGTAAACACATCTATAGATGCATACACTCCAGGCCGGTCTGTTAGTTCCTTCATAGATTTGCATGTTGCTCTCAATCTATATAGATCTGCAACAGAGTTAGCGGCCACACGTTCGGCCACTAAGGCTTGGATTTCTTCAGGTAGGGCGGTAAGAGGGAATACTTCCATTACAAAGTGGATTTCTCTAGAGATTTAAAGTTAATGAAAATCTAAACAGATGGTGTGTATTTCTCTAGAGATTTAAAGTTAATGAAAATCTAAACAGATGGTATTTATAGATTTAAATTATTTTTACAATTTAAAATATTTAAAAAATTTAAAAATTCGGTTACTGAGAAAAGCCTGACTTATGTGTTAGTCAGCCTTTACTCTCATTAATAGCGACTCTTTGGTTATTGAGTAATCACGAAAAACAACTGGTCGGTAACTGAGTAGAAAAACAAGTAGGGTTTATGACTAGTTAAGTTACCTTTACAAATTCAAAAAAAAAAAAATAGCGACTCAAATTCAAATTCAAAAGAAGCGGCTAACTAAAGGGTCAGAGTCTCATACGGCTGAGTTATAAACGAAGTTTAGGCTGAGTTATGTCAAAGGTTAGGCTGAGTTATGATAAAATAAACAAATTTTGCATTAGAGTACTAAAAATACATAAAAATTTGAGTCATAAGCATTACATAAACATAAGCATTAGCATTAGATAACCATTTAGTCAGCCATATATTTTGCACCAAGCTTCATCCAATCAATTTCTGGAACTTCGACTTTGGCCATCTTTTCTTCGGCTTCAACGAGTTTATGAGCAAGTTTGTCCAACTCAGCAAATAAGTCAAACTTTTCATCCCCCATAATTTGTTCAAGCAAATCCATTTTCGCATTAATAGATTTCACTTCCATCATAGCATCTTGCAATTCAGATATAGCTTTCATCTGTTCCTTGACCAAGAGGAGCAACGACTTGTAATGCTCCTCGCTTTCCCTTCTGGCCTTTTTAACATCGTTTGCTCCATGGTCATCCTCCATTGGATGCTTCATCATCTTCTTCGATTCTGCCATTGATGCTGCATGTATATCGAAAATAGGATGTTAATATATAATGTAAACATATAAACATATAAACAAATCAAGTTGCAAAAACATGAATTACATATACGTGGAGAACAAGGAAAAACTAACTTGTATTTGAGATTGCAAAAGGAGAAAACAAGTTCAAAGTTAATAAAAACGAATGTTCGGTTACTGAGTGTTTATAGAGAAAAAACGAAAACTGTTGGGTTACTGAAACTGTTCGGTTACTGAATAGTTATGACTGAGTTATTAGTGACGTAAACGTGTTAAGGCTGACTTATTTATTAGAGTTCCTAAAAGTTCAATCATAAGAGCAGGTACAACGGAGTCTCTAGCATCAGTTTCTCATCAAATAAAAAAGTATAAAATAATAAAAAGTTGGAGAGAGAAGGGAATTAAGTTTCTCATTTGAGAAACAGTTTTAGCCATACCCTCCACGAACATATGTTCATTTTCTATTGGATTTACGTTTTTCTATTAATTTAAAATTTAAACAAATAATGAAAATGAATATAATACTATTTTTTAGAGATTCATCAAGTCTCTATCCGTTGTACATGTTCTAACTCCTAGTTCCCAAAAGATTAATCACTACACCTATAATATAGAAAGCGCCATATAGCTCGTCAGATTAGCATCTCGAGAGTATTAATTTTGGTTATGATTACGTATTCAGACGCCACAATAAATCATATATTCTCTATTTATTTAAATTTAAAAATGTGTAACTTAAGGTTAACTTCACGGCTAACTACACGGTGAACTTATAATATATTTAATACACGGCTGACTTATCAAATGTTAGGCTGAGTTATATCAAATGTTAGGCTGAGTTATATCAAATGTTAGGCTGAGTTTCGGCTGAGTTATATCAGATGTTAGGCTGAGTTTCGGCTGAGTTATATCAAATGTAAGGCTGAGTTATATCAAATGTAAGGCTGAGTTATATCAGATGTTAGGCTGAGTTCCGGCTGAGTTATATTAAATGTAAGGCTGATTTATTACGAAGAATACTAAAACATAAGCATTAGATAAAGTTAGATAAACATAAGCATAAAAACATTAGACTACTAAAACATAAGCATTAGATAAACATATTTCCGTACTTAGCATGAAACTTTATCCAATCAAGTTCTTCAACCCTGGCGTTATACATCTTTTTTTTTGCTTCAACGAGTTCTGCTGCAAGTTTGTCCAACTCAACAAGGAAGTCAACCTTTTCCTTCTCGATAAATTTTTCAAGCAAATCCATTTTCGCAGAAATAAACAGAACTTCCACAAAAGCATCATGCAATTCAACTTTAGAATTAATCTGTTTCTTGAGCAAGAGGATCAACGTCTTGTAATGGTCCTCGGTTTCCCTTCTGGCCTTTTTAACAGCATTTGGTCCATGGTCATCCTCCATTGGACGCTTCATCATCTTCTTCGATTTTGCCATTGATGCTGCATGTATATCGAAAATAGGATGTTAATATATAATGAAAACATATAAATATATAAACAAATCAAGTTGCAAAAACGTGAATTACATATATGTGGAAAACAAAGAAAAACTAACTTGTATTTGAGATTGCAAAAGGAGAAAACAAGTTCAAAGTTAATAAAAACGAATGTTCGGTTACTGAGTGTTCACTTGGTATTTATAGAAAAAACCGAAAACTGTTGGGTTACTGAAACTGTTCGGTTACTGCGTAATTGCCAAAAATATTAAAAAAAATAGAGAAAATTACTCAAATAGCATAGAAAAGGTTAATATGCTTGGCGTATTGAGAGTACCAAATGCGTGCGTAACGATTACGTACATATATTCACACGCCATATTTATATAATAGAGAATAAATGATTTATTATTTATATAATTATATGATTATTTAGGGTTTAGGGTTTAGGGTTTTGTGAGAACAATGTGTATCTTTTGCTATACATCTAGGAATTATGGTTTAGGGTTTCGTTTAGAGTTTTGTGAGAACAATGTGTATGTTTTGCTATACCTCTAGGAATTAAGGTTTAGGGTTTAGGGTTTAAGGTTTTGTAAGAACAATGTGTATCTTTTGCTATACTTCTAGGAATTATGGTTTAGGGTTTCGTTTAGAGTTTTGTGAGAACAATGTGTATGTTTTACTATACTTCTAGGAATTATGGTTTAGGGTTTCGTTTAGAGTTTTGTGAGAACAATGTGTATGTTTTGCTATACCTCTAGGAATTAAGGTTTAGGGTTTAGGGTTTAAGGTTTTGTAAGAACAATGTGTATCTTTTGCTATACTTCTAGGAATTATGATTTAGGATTTCGTTTAGAGTTTTGTGAGAACAATGTGTATGTTTTGCTATACCTCTAGGAATTAAGGTTTAGGGTTTAGGGTTTAAGGTTTTGTAAGAACAATGTGTATCTTTTGCTATACTTCTAGGAATTATGGTTTAGGGTTTCGTTTAGGGTTTAGGGTTTAGGGTTTTGTAAGAACAATGTGTATCTTTTGCTATACTTCTAGGAATTATGGTTTAGGGTTTCGTTTAGAGTTTTGTGAGAACAATGTGTATGTTTTGCTATACCTCTAGGAATTAAGGTTTAGGGTTTAGGGTTTAAGAACAATGTGTATGTGTATAATTTCGTAGACGATATAGGGAAGTCTTCAAACAGGAGATATAGTAGCAGACTTATCATACAAAACAGGAGATATAGTAGGAGAAATTTCATACAAAACTTAAAAAGTTCAATCTTTTACAGAAAGCTTGAGATAAAAGTCGAATTGGCAAGCCGGGTTGCTATGGCGAGGTATCGGCTCTGTGTTTCTTCGGATTTGGTGGTTGAATTGGACTCCGGCGAGATGATTCGCCTTCATCTCCAGTTTTCGACTTCTCCTCTTCGAATCGAGCTCTGTTCCTTTGAACGAGAAAGTTCTGGTAGTACCTACACAACGATAAACAAACAAAATACAAGGAACATCACAGTTTGACAGTATTAATTTCACCAGGTTGAAAACAATAATACACATAATGACAGAATTCGACACATAATGATAGAATTCGACATTCAATACAATACACATGTTGACTAAGAATTTACCTGAAAATTCTTTCGACAATTGCCTCATAAAACAAAAAGCTTTCTCCGTTTCGTGACATCTTTTGGGTATAATTGTCGATGGCCCTGTCGATTGGTCATCTCGCAATAGAGAAACAGATTTCAGATTAGTGCTGCAAAATTTGAGATTGGTGTTTGAATCGACATGTATGCAGTTAGAAGTGTGTAGGTTTGTAATGGCGATAAACAGGGTTGGTTCATGGAACTTACAAGAGAGTTTCTCCCATTATCGTTTAGTCAGCGATCTCCTGAGGGGCTTCAGTGGTTGTCGTTGGTTCGTAGAGAAAAGGAAAGAGAAAAGGGGTCAGACACTGAGAAGTAAGTCAGAACATGAAGATCTTGAACAGGGGAAGTCGAAGAGATTTACATGGATCTGCGTTGAAGTCAATGGAATATCCAACCCTCTCGGGTCTAGGGAACCGAGTTTCAGAGGTAAAAGAGGAAGAATCCGGTTGCAGATTTGGGGATCGTGACGGAGAGGCCATTATAGGTGATTGATTGAGATTTTAAGTTTTTATTTCGCAAGAGAGGAGAAAGTGAGGAGCCCCGTTGGTTGCTAACCTAGGGTTTTCTGAATACGTAATTATATTGAAATTAATACTCTCGAGACGCTTCCTATATTAGGTGTAATGATTAATCTTTTGGGAACTAGGAATTATGATTGAACTTTTAGGAACTTTTATGATTAATCTTTTGGGAACTAGGAGTTTCAACATATAAGTCAACCGAAACGTGGCATAAGTCAGCCATTAGTCAGTCGCAAATGTAAAAATTTTTCTCGCGACATTTCGTATTTGAATATCTGTATATATCTACCTTCTCGTAAACCTTCTCTCTCCCATCACATTCTATCCAACACTATTTTCTCCCTTCTCATAAATCTATCTGTTTCATATTCCTTTTCGACATGTCTGTTGTCCCACCCTGTAGTTCCAAGTTATTCAGCAGTGTCGATGCCATATTATACTCCGCTGAGCGGGATCACCTCCCTGTTCTAAACCCTGGTATTGGTATTATTGATAAAACAACCATCACGTGGTTCAAATTTTTACACAAGCTCTCGAAGGCGATCCCGGAGATTCTTCGAGAAGGCTGGGTTCATGAGTGGCCGACTTACCGCTTCATTCCCGATTATTTTAAGGAACGATGGTTTCTTAGACTCGCTGTAAGCCAACCCTAATATCTTTTTTTTGGGTTCATATTATGAACAACAATAATATTTCTTTTCTTTTTTATTTTGTAGCAAAAATACAGATGGGAACCGAAACACACTTTGACGATTTGGACAAATTTTAATCTGCTGGCTAGAACGCTATTTCGAACTCAAATGCGCACGTTAAGGAGGATATGGGCGCATGGTGGCGAGAAGCCAGATTGGATAAACACTATAGTTTGGACAAATCTGGTCGATATGTTTGAAGAGTTTGGCCCTGATAATTTTGGTTTTTGAATGTAATTTAGTTATGAGACCCTTTAGTTAGTTATTTGTTTTTTGAATGTTTAAACCAGCCGTATCTTTTGTGTTTTGAATGTATAAATCAGCCGTATCTTTTGTTTTTTGCATGTATAAATCAACCAGATAGATAAGCTAGTTATTTGTGTTTTGAATATTTAAACCAATAAGTCAGCCGCTTCTTTTGCATAAAGCAGTCATAACTCAGCCGAAACACGAATTCGTCACTTTTAAGTCAGCCATGCACAATCAGTCAGTCATAACTCAGCCGAATCCCGAATTCGTTACTTTTAAGTCAGCCGCTTCTTTGCGCAATCAGTCAGTCGCTATTAAGGAGAGTAAAAGCTGACTGACACATAAGTCAGCCTTTACTCAGTAACCGAAGAGTTGCTATTACATTTTTTTTATATCAATAAAATACAATCTCTTTACTGTTTCACAAAACCCTAAACCCCAAACATATTATAAGTTCCTTCATCGAGGATATCTGATGCCATCTTCACCCGTATACCCTGAATATTCGCATCATTTATCCCATCGAAAGTAGTGCCAAGCGCTAGACACTCGACAAACTTCAATGCATACACCCCACAGTCGCCAACTTGGACGTTTTGTGGGATGTTTTTGTCTCTCCTCCTTCGGAACCCAAACTGATTCAATCTAGGCTTTCGGAGATTGATAGGAACTAAGTCGTTCATCATAACTGGGAGCATTTGCGTAAATGGCCTAAATGAATATAGGATTTTCTGTTCACTTTCGGGTGTCACCTGTCCAATGATGGGATTGTAAGCTTCGATCTTCTCATTAAGAAGGTCCACGTGAAATGCCACCCAATGATCTCCTCCAGTCTGTACAATTCTGTACAAGTGATCAACATCTTCTAACCACTTCTTGTTTGTTTGCAGGTCTGCCGGAACTTTACCGTTTACTAAATCCTCATACCCAACACCTTTGAACTTAAACATCTTTGGTTTGATCTTGAACTGTATGTAATCCATAGACCATACTACAGTAAACCAAATGTCCATAAATCCAATTCGCTTGGAGTAGAATGGGGAGGGATCTAGCATGGATTTTTTTATGAGGATTCTCATATACGCGGAAATATGCTGTACAAAGAGAATCAAGTCAGCCCAAAAATTAAACTTAACTCAGCCCCATATAATATATAACTCAGACATTAAGTATATTTAACTCAGCCCCATATAATATATAACTCAAACATAAAACATACTTAAGCCTACATAACTCAGACATATAATAAATAACTCAGACATTAAGTAAATTTAACTCAGCCCCAACAGTACACTTACATTATCATACAGCCATCCATAATCTATAGTTGGCCAATACTTTCTCTCAGTAATGAGAATTCTGAAGAACTCGATCTCCTCAGAAGCCTTTTTAAGTGAAACGTCCCTAAAACAATGAAACACAAGTTAGTTTAGGCAAATATTGCTAATAGCCGTATTAACACATGCTCTAAAGGGTCATACTTGAATGACTTTAGGTGATCCAAAATTTTATCCACTTTAACCGGATCAGCAGGTGAGAGAGGATCATAGATTGCCGGTGAAGGTTCATAATTTTTCCTCATGCACGTCATTCCATTTCTCCAATATAAGGAAAAACTCGTGCTTGAGGAGGATCATTTGCTAGCCTCTCTGAAGACCCATCAGGAGATAATTTCACACTGGACTCCCGATAAGCCTTAATTCTGTCAGACCTAATCCTTTCCTCTTCTTCCTCATCAGAATCCGGCAACAATTCGTTATATTCTGCGACAATTTTGCTGGTGACATCCTCAATCTCACTGTCGTCTAAAATCTGTTTATTCTTTGTTGGGATAGTCACTTCCGTTGGTTTCGGATCGCCTTTACGATTCCTCGTTAACCTCCTTCTTACTTGCCCCTCATTTTTTAAATCGGTCTCCTTCTTTAAAGCATCAGCCTCTTTCTTCTTTAAAGCAGCGGCCTTCTTTAAAGCATCGGCCTCCTTCTTCTTTAAAGCAGCGACCTCCTTCTTTGAAGCAGCGGCCTCCTTCTTCTTTTTAACCTCAGCCTCCTGCTTTTTTTGCCTCTACCAATTTCTTAGCAGGAGAAACAGTAACGAAATCAACTGTTTCATCTTCGTCATTACCGAACTCCTCAGCCAATTTCTCTTTGGTCTTATGAACTGGTTCAGTGCTTTTAAGCTGTATTAACATATAAACATAACTCAGCCAGAATAAAAAAAATAAATCTGTCACTATCTAACTATAACTCAGCCGTCAAATAGGTAATAAATAAGTCGTCAAATAGGTAATAACTCAGCCGTCAAAAGTAACCAGAACTCAGCCGTAAAAAATAAACATAAATCAACTGTAACGTACATTATGCAGGGGGTTGTTGACTGGTTCAGGACTTTTAAACTCGTCCTTCTACGGCTGTATTAACATATAAACACAACTCAGCCGAAATTAATAAGGATAACTCAGTCGTCAAAAATAAACATAACTCAACTATAACGTACCTTTAGACTATTAACGGATTTCTGCGGGAAGTTGTTCACTTTTGATTGGTTATCATCCTTTTGAATACTGTTCCGTGCCTCGAGAGCATTCAGACGCTCTCTCATTTGCATCCGATCATTCTCAATAGATGCAACTCTTTCTTCCACAGCAGCTCGGACTGTATCACCAATCATCTTCTTCAAATCTGACAACTCTCCAAATTTTGTGTTGTAGGCGGTTAACTGCGACTCAACACTCTCTATTCTACTAGCAAAGTTGTCAAACTTGTCAAATCTTCTGACAAGGTTTTCCAAGACATTGACTACGGTCGTCAAATCCGTCTCTTTCCCCATATCCTCCTCACTAACATGCTGCAACACAATCTCACTGTTGCTTACTTCCTGTTTTTTCGTAGCTTTCTTCTGTTTTTTTTCGGGGGGTTGATCGGAATCTAACGAAACTGCAGCCTTTATTTTTTTCTTCTTCTCATCGCTCTTCACATCCCAAAAACCTCTAACAAACCTATCCGCATATATGTCTGTTACCAGATTTACAAATTCTGGGTCATTTTCTTCACTCGCCCACTGCGGAAACAACTCTTCTACAGCCTCCTTCATAACCATTTTCTTCACACGCACCTGCATAGTAAATCAGCCATCAAGTAACTCATAAGTCAGACATCAAATAAATGATTCATAACTCAGCCATCAAGGTAGTTCATAAGTCAGTCATCAAATGATTTATAACTCAGCCATCAAGTAACTCATAAGTCAGACATCAAATGATCCATAACTCAGCCATCAAGTAACACATAAGTTAGACAGAATAAAAAGATCCATAACTCAGCCAAGTCAACCTTCTTACCTCACCATGGTCTCTGATCTCCTCAGCTATGGATGTAGTAAGACTTTTACGTGTACGGGTTCCACCCCATCGCAAAAGAGGAATTTCGTTCTCATTGACTACTCTTCCAAAATGCTCTCCGAAGAAAGTCACAGATTCATACGCCCAAACCAGCAACACGTCTTTCATGCCGCTAATGGTGTACGACTTTCCTTCTGGATTCAACATCTTAATTGAACCAACCAGAACTTCGAATGCAGTCCGACCCCACGGATAAGTCCTCAAGGCTTCATCGTCGAATACTCTTTTTGCACTTTCAAAGGGTATTCTAAAATTATGATGCAAGCCATAAAGTCCCATGGCTTGAAGAAGCAACAGCCCTAACCATTTCCTCTTTTCAAAACTCCAGCCTCGACAGACCTCTAACGCTGGCCTCAGTTCATCTAACTTGGGTCCTACCCCAAGCGGCACCTTCAACTCCTCCCAGAACATTTTGTATTGCTCAGGTTCAAAACTTTCTATTGGCAGTGGACCTGTGTTTAGACCCGTGAGAGCACCAAATTCGATTAAGCTAAACCTGATAGGTTGATCAACAACGAGATACCAAATCTCCTTGTCATGTACTCGTAGCTGTCTACATAGTAGATAGTGTACAGTCTTCCCAGACCACAACAATTGGCTATCAGCTAGCTTAGCAACTACTCCAAGAGGAAACTGCTTCATGTGTTCCCACACATCATGTCCTATTGCGTCTCTGACTCGAGGGAAGTCTCCCAAATGGACATTGTGATTAATTTTTTTATTTTCCAGCTTAGAAGCCCTTTCAGCGCATATTCTTGGAGGGTAATCCCTTGCTTGATCTTCATGAATTGCTTGATCTTCAGGAATTGCATGATATTCAGACATCTGAACATAAAAGACATAACATATTAATGATAAATCAGCCGCAACAAAATTCAAACTCAGCCACAACTAACAAATAAACCAGCCGCAACCAAACACAAACTCAGCCACAACGGCACATAAATCAAGCATAACACAAACTCATCCACAATAGCATTGCACATGTAAATCAGCCGCAACACAACAGAAATCAGCCACAACATAACAATAAATCAGCCGCAATAAATGACTTAAACAGCCACTAGCAAAGAAAAACAAGCCGCCATAAAATAATAAATCAGCCACAATACCGTTAACAAGCGACAAACACTTTCGATTCCTCAGATTATACTCAAAATAAAACGAAAGAAGATGAAGAATCTCCACTCCTCTGTTTATACTCACCTTCGACTAAAATCCGACTGTGAAAATGCAGAGCAGACGTTTCGACGACAACGGCGGTGAATGTTTCTCAGAAACCGACTAGAGAGAAAAAAGTAGAAGTTTCGACGACAACACACAAAGTTTTAATTTTTCCGTCCTTTGAGTTTCCTACTCTGACTTGTTAACACGGTTAACCTTGTTAGAGACGTGGAACAGTGATTAGTGACGTTGATTAGTTAATCATTTTTTAATTATAAATAACCTCAATTAAAAAAAAAATAACCAAGGGTGTTTATTGTAATTTACTAGGCTTTAAAAACTTTTGAGTAATTTCCAAAATATGTATCTTATTCTAGTAATATAACAACTTTTCTATGCTATTTAAATACTTTTCTCTAATTTTTATGAAAACGTTTTTTTTTTTTTGAAAATAAATTTTAAAAAATCCTTTTGAAAACATAAATCCAAACACTAACGTGTTAGTAACAACAATCTCCCCAGACTTAACTTACACCGTCCCCGATATAAAATTAAATCAAATTAAGGGAGTAATGATGAAAATTATTTGAAAGAAGAATAAAAAAGATAGAGAATAGAATGAGTACCTGTGAGCTTAGATATTTTCGGCAAAAATCTTAGGTTATCGCGATCTATCTGAGATTTTCTTTGTTTTTGAGCATTTGGTATCCCGTATGAATCGAAACCATGGTATCCCGTATGAATCGAAACCATGCTTTGTATTTCTAATGTCTTCTCTTTCTATCACATCTCTTTTGAATGGTGGATAATGCTTAAGACGATTGAATTGTGCGTCCACAATGAAATCTCTTGGAAATCCTGTTTAAGAGCAACATATCCTTGCAAAAACACTTGAAATCACTCGTTAAATTCATCCTGGATCAAAGCCCTCGATACAATTGTATTGAATTCCAAGTCCAATGGAAGGAAAAATAGATATTAAACAAAAAGAAATCAAAATAATGAATCCAAATTGGTAAAAACTATCAATCTAAGTGAAATCAATGAATATGTCATGATGTGAAAATCATGTTTAAAACCATTTAAATCTAACCAATATTTTAATTTCAAATGCAAAAATTCATGAATCAAATAATTTTTAGTTAAATAATCATGAATATTCAAAAATAAATTGGTTCATAGAAACTATGTGTGAAAAATGGTTGGAAAATAATTAAAAGAATGAAAAAAGAAAAATTAACCTCTTTTGACCAAACGGTTAGGTGGTCGGCTCGGTGGTTCGAATCGGTGGCTCGGTGGTCCATGGCTCGTGACTCCAATGGCGTGGTGATTGATGGGGACGCGGTTTGGCCAAGACCGGTCTAAGTGTCGGGTGCTAGGATGGTTCGAGGTGTGGCTCGGGTCCTAGACGAGACGCGGCACGAGACATGGGACGGGTGGGTGTGGAGTCGCGACACGAGGGAGGAGAATGCGGCATGACTATCACGACACGAGGAAACATCGGTCAAAGTGTCGGGTCGCAGTCCCGACCGGTGGTTGGTGGACGAGGGGTGCGGGACGGGTGAGGTCGCGGGACGGTGATGGTTGACGACACGAGGTGGGAAGGATGCGGGACGCAGGAAGGCTGCGGGAGGCTTGGACGCGGGGCGGGTAGGATCGGGAGGGATCAGGAGTGGGACTCGGGAAGGATGATCGGGATGAGGCGATCTGGGTTGATGCTCGTGTCACGACACGAGTGGGACGCGGGACGGATGCGAGATTGTGGGTCGTGGTGCGGGACGGGATGAGGGGTGTGGCAGACTTGCCCGAATATCGGTCGGGTGGAACGACCGATAGACGCGTCCGGTGTTGGGGCTGGGATGACGCGTCGTGTCGCGGGAAGGACGAGAATGCGGGACGGGGCAAAACGTCCCGAGTATCAGTCGCGACTCCGGACCGATACGGGTGACCGGTACTGGGCCTTTCGTGTCGCGGGATGGATGCGACGCGATAACGGTCGAGGACGTGGGCTGATATCTGGTCCGGTATGGGCCTCGGTCGCGGGAAAGGGTGCGTTTGTCGCGGTCCATGCAATTTTTCTTTGAGCTTTTTCTTCATCTATACAAATTGGATTTGAGATCCGAAAAATGCTACGGATTCTTGGGAACGAGATCTTTCCAATGGTATGAAGATTGTAGCCTAGTTCGTCGTGGCTTAAACTGTGAAAAAGCTTGAAGTTGCGGCTTCGTAACCTTCCTTGACGGTCTTGTTCAATCGGTCATAACTTGCTAACCGTAATAGCAAATCATGTTCTGCTTCTTCCTATAGCTTCATAAGACTGTCTCCTACGTGCTTACCAAATTTCAAAAAATTCTATGCTGATATGGTGCTCCATTCATTCCATGAACTGAACAAGTCATGTTCTATCTCCTTTTCATCGTTCTTCTTAAAAACACATTTGTTTGTATTTTTAAAATTTGTTATAAAAGCCTGAAAAATTCATAGATATATAAAATAATGAATAACAAGGTTTAGAAAAATAAAATAAAATCCAAAAACTTAGAATAATAAAATTAAAAACATAAATATGGGTTGCCTCCCATAAAGCGATTGTTTTATGTCTTATAGCTCGACTCCTTGGGTTTTTAGGATTGTGGAAGGTCTTCTAAAGGCTTGAGGTTGCCTTTAGCATGTAATGAGGTCTCCTTAAGTCATATTCTCCATCTTCATCGAATTGGTTTGGATCATTGATAGACACTTCTCTTTTCTCTGAAGGAATGTATCGAGTTTGTTTAGCTCGAAATCCCGGCGGTGTGGCATAATGATAGACACGAGTGTCTATGTTAGTGAAGGATATCCGTCTTAGAGGATAGTCCATGATAGCTCTTGCAGTTGCCAAGAATGGTCTTCCAAGGATGAAATGTGTTGAACAATCGTTCATAGTCGCCACTTCAAAGTCTACCGGAACAATGCAATCTCCAATATTCAAGGGGCAATTGAAAATTTTGCCTAATGAAAAAGTAGATGCACCATTGGCAAGTGCAATTTGTATATATGATGGCCGAAGGTTGGTGATCTTCATCATTCTCACAAGAGATTCCGAAAGAACGTTGATTCCGGCTCCCAAATTGCAAAGTGCATCGTCAAAGATGAAACCACGAATAGAGCAAGAGATGGTGAAACTACCCGGATCGAGGGTCTTAAAAAGGATCTTAAAGTACTTTTGAGGACTCCTAGCTCGATCAAATAGCTCATCAATCATGAAATCTTCTTCTTTGCTTTGTGAGAACCACTTTCTCAAAGATGGTCTTTCTCTCCATGCTTCTTCAAAGGAAAACTCTTGATGGAGTTCTTTCACAAGAGAATTGAATACTTGTAGCATCTCATTACTTATAGAACGTGTCCTCCTGGTGGACCTCTCGGCAAACTTGAATCCTTTAGGCGGAGGTTTTACTGAAATTCTCGCCGTGAGCTTTCCTTGGCTCGTATTCACCTTCTTCAATGGTCTTGAGACTTCGTCTTCGTCTTGATTAGAGGTAGACTCGTCCTCTTTAAGGGCAGTAAGAGTGCACCAATTAGCATTGTAACGCCCGTGAACCAAAAAGTGGATTTTTGGTGGTGTCGATCGATACAGGTGTGTGTGTGTCGATCGACATGTGTGTTTTGGACTCAGGAGAAGTCGGGTTTTGGGCGTTATGTCGATCGACACAGGTGGGTATATCGATCGACACGTGTTGAAATCAGACCGTCGGGTTTGGTTCCAATTGGCCGGTTTGGTGGGCCAGTTTAGGGAAACCCTAGGGTTCGATATAAAAGGTAGAATCAGATGTTCTGGCCGTTTTTTCTGGAGAATCTGACTTTTCAGAGAGTTTTGGGGAGAAGTTCTGAAATCAGAGAATTTGAGTGATTGTTGGGAGATTCCTGGAGGAATTGATCGTGAGTGGTGTTAGAACGAGAAAGGGGTTGTTGCTGTGCTGATTTCGGGTCTGTGAGGATAGAATCAGAGGCTGTCTTGGTGTTCTTCACGTTCTTCATCCTTTTTCAATCCCAATCAAGGTGAGTGCGTGACTGTAGGCACGTATAAGTATAGGGGGCCAATGGAATACGATTGCTTGGTGGTTTTGTGTGTTTTGCGTGTGGATTTATGCAGGAGACTCGACAGATTGCATCAGATTCGAGTCGTGTGAGGATTGACTCGATTCTGGGTTCTACGATGTCGTGTCAATCGACACTGAGGTGGTGTGTCGATCGACACGGGGCCTGTGTTCTTCGACACCTAGTGGTTGTGTCGATCGACACAGTGTGTCCTGTCGATCGACACGGGGCCTGTGTTCTTCGACACCTAGTGGTTATGTCGATCGACACAATGTGTCCTGTCGATCAACACGGGGACACCGATCATCGACACCTAGTGGTTGTGTCGATCGATACAGTGAGTCCTGTCGCTCGACACGGAGTATTCTGGACTGGTTTATTTGTTTGGTCATGTATGCTTGTTCTGTGATCATCCTGGTATTGTATTGGTTGCTTATACTTGTATTTAAATAGCCTGTAGACGGGATGACCGCGTCGCTGAGTATTTGTGATAATACTCACGCAACTCTTTTTGCCATGTGTTGCAGGTAAAGAGAAATTGTGATCGTGGAATCGTGGCGAGGAAGAAGAGATGATTTAAGGTCTCACTTGGATTGTATTCTATTAGAATTGTTAGGTTGTTAGTCATTGGTTATTGGTTATTCGTATTGGTTGATTGGTTGAACTGGGTTGATATTTAATAAAGTATGGGATTTGTTAAATTGGAATATGTCGTTGATGTCTTATTGTTCCGCATTGCTTGGTTGTTGACCCATTGAGGATTATTATCTGTGATGATAATAATCTGGAGGGAAATTTTTTAAAATTTTGGGTCGGGTCGTTTCAAGCATTAGGTGTAGATTCTTCTTCTATTGTTTCCAATTGAAGGCAAACTTGCACCGTTTCTTCGATTCTCTTCAAACGATCATCTAGTTGCTTCACACGGTTGGAGGTACCGATTGCTTCTCCTTTGAGTGCGGTTGTCTTTCTAATAAGATCATGAAAATGTCCAGTCAAAGAGAATTTAACATCCTCAATTTCTTGAGCATGTTTCGCTTGTTCTTCTGTAAGAACAAGTATCGTAGAGAATGCTTCTTGATGAGTAACTTTGGTCTCCTCCAATGCTTTCTCGGCTTCGTGGGCTTTGATAGCAGTGACATTGAGGCATGTTGTAAGTTCTTCTAAGTTTCCATTAGAGCTTGTGGTCTCCGTTTCAAAATTCTCCCAAAGACTATCAAGACTACGCTTGAAACCAAGGAGTTTTCGCGCATCGTCTTGAAGATTTTGGGAATGTTTCTTTTGTACTTCTTCAAAGAGGGCTAAGCGTGAGGCATTCTCTTAGATTTGAGTAGCAAGGTTTTTGAACTTCTCATCAAAAGTCGAGATCAAAGTGTCCATCTTGGTATCGACCTCACGAAAGATTTGTTTGGTATCTTCCATGAGGCGATGCATCAAGGCTTCTCCTTTGTCTTCTCGGCGGTTTGAGTGGGGACGGTGGTGGGACTGTGGTGATGGTGGCAGATGGATGTGATGAGAATGAGGACGACTTTCTCCTCCACAAGCTTCCCAAGGTCGATACAAGGTTGGATTGTATTGATTGTTGTGAGAAAGTGGCTGTAACGCCCGTGAACCAAAAAGTGGATTTTGGTTGGGTGTGTCGATCGACAGAGGTGTATATGTCGATCGACACGGGTGTTTTGACTTGTGAGAAGTCGGATTCCTGGTGGTGTGTCGATCGACACAGGTGGTGTGTGTCGATCGACACGAGTTGAAAATGGACCGACAGGTTCGGTTTAATTGCCAGGGCGATTTAAGGAACCTAGGGTTCGATATTTAAAGGAGAAACAGAAGCTTTGGCCGCGTTTATCAGGGATCAAAAGAGAAAACAAGTTTGAGAGTGAATTTCAGAAATCAGAGGGATTTGGGGGAGGTTGTGAGTGTTCTTAAGGAGGATTGATCTTGAGAGGTTGTTCAAACGAGAAAGGATCCTTGTTGTGGTGATGTTAGGCCTGTGGAGTCGGAATCAGAAGATGGTTCGAGCTGTTCTTCGTGTTCTTCGTCGTTCTTCATCTTTCAATCCGAATTTGAAGTGAGTTCGTGACCGTAGGCTTACATAAGTGTAAGGAATGGGTAGAATGCGATTTCTTGGTGGATTTGGTGTGTTTTGTGAATGAAATTGTGCAGTAGACACGATGAATCGCGACGGATTCGAGCCATGAGATGATAGGCTCGTTTTTGGGTTCTGCGATGTCGTGTCGATCGACATGGGGCATCATGTCGATTGACACCATGGTGGTGTGTCGATCGACACAGTGAAGTCTGTCGATCGACACCTAGAGGTTGTGTCGATCGACACAGAGTTCATGGAATGGTTCGTGTTGATTGTTTCGTGAATGCTTGTGTATGCTCATCCTGGTATTGTATCTATTGTTTATGCCTGTGTATAAATAGCATGTAGACGGGATGACCGCGTCGCTGAGTATTTGTGATAATACTCACGCAACTCTTTTTGCCATGTGTTGCTGGTAGAAAATGTGATCGTGGAATCATGGCCGGAAAGATTAGATTATCTAGTGTCTCGGATGATTGTGTATTGTTGTTAGAATTGCTAGGTTGCTAGTGAATTCTGAACTTGTTGTCATTGGCTTTATTTTGGAATTTGATTGAATTGAACGGTTTAGGGAATTAATAAAGTATGAGATTTATTGATTTGGTTGTTATTGTTGATTTTAATTGTTTCCGCGTTGCTTGTGTTGGCCCAATTGAGGATTATGATTGGTGATGATCATAATCTGAAGAGAAAATTTTAAATTTTTGGATCGAGTCATTTCAGTGGCGGTTGATGGAATTCATGAGGCATGGGGATGTAATCTCCAACTTCTTCACGAGGGTAAGGACTCGCCATTCTCCTTGGATTGTGATGCTCTATTGATGAATCTATGAAACACACAAAGATAAAACCAAAACAAAAAGAAAAAAAAATCAAAAATAAAGAAAAATCAAAAAGGAAAAACAAACTTAGACTTAATCTTTATCAAAAAAATTGTAGGCAATTAAACAAAAGTCCCCGGCAACGGCGCCAAAAACTTGATGTGTATAAAACTTCGATGTGAGGGTTTGTATGCAAGTAGGTTTTAAATTTATAACCTTAGGAACTGAAAGTGCACAGTGAATACAATTGTAGTATTTAGGGGTTGATCCACTGAGGACTAAGTTATGAATTCACTACAAACCTATATGATTCGAATTAAGCTAAGAAAACATATTATTTGTTTTTGGGGGTTTTTAATGGAAGCAAATAACAAAGCAATAAAAGCAAATGGATAGATATCAATTAAGATTAGAATTCAAGCAATTCACAAATATATGCAAAACACAAGCAATCGATTTAGGATTTTAATACTAGTTGTTCTATAACTCATATCACTAAGGTAAGGTCATCCCACTGTCGTGACGTCACTAACCTTCTACGTTTTGCACCCTAATAGACTAAACTATCGTAGGTTATTACAAGGTGAAAACATGCTTTATGCTCAAAATTGATTGTTCACTAGACTCCTCAACTAACCCATCGAATTGTTATGATGCCTAACTCATCGAATACTAGGTCCGGAGATATAACAAGCTTTTGGAGAGTATATCAACGTAAGATCAGTCCCTGGGTAGATAAGCCAATTCGTGCTTTGAGTATAAATAAAGATGAAAAATCAATTCTAGGATAAAACTCTAAACGATTAAGTATGTGATGACATACAATTAAGAAAGTGCATAGAAATCAAATCAAAACTAATACTCTAACATGTTTTGCAATACGTAGCAGCAAGAGTACATCACATAGACATAGTATAAATCGTTGATCTACAAAGCGTAAGGGATTAGATCTCATCTCTTTGCAATAGGGCAAAGTCGAACTACCCTTAAAGGCTTCTAGAATTAAATATACATTAATAACTAGAGAAAAACGAAATACATGTTTAAGTATTGATTTAGGCTGTTATGGCAAAGTCGAACTACCCTTAAAGGCTTATTCGGGCAAAAACGTCTTTTTAGTCGAAACTGAGGCAATACCGGTCACAATAACGGTCGGGCTTCATGACCAATATTGGAGGCTTCTATGGAGCTTCTTGAAGGTTGGCAGCCCATGGGCGGCCCGGTGCTTGACTCTATTATGCGCTCACTTTACTTCGAAGGCAGTTTGACATGTCCTCAGTGTTTCGGGTGTATCTTCCAAAGTACAGCTCCAATTGATGAAATTCCAACTTTATTGGAAAGATACTTCAAAGGGCTATCTCCATATCAAGTTTCATTAAATTCCCAATTGATTTTATTCTCCGTTCATCAGCGAACTTCTGGCGTATACGTTCTGTCCAGTTTGAGAATGTGCATTATCTTCAAGATAAATTGACTTGGCTTGGTTCCTTTGACTTGGATAAGTAACTGCATCATAGATAACACTCCTTTTGCTCAATTTTACATCCTTTTGATGATAAAACCTGTTAAGACCTTAAAATCTACATATACGAGAAAACTATCTCCTTTGGTCAAATTTTTTTATTAATATATGTAAAAACCATAGTAAAAGTGGTAAAATATAGAGTATATCACTCTTCGTGATTCTTATTCCTTTTCATTCCGAAATTGAGGTGAGTGCGTGACAGTGACTTATCTAGGTAATTGGGATGTCATGATGCGTTTGATTGAGGTTTGGATTGATTTGATGATGATTGATGGTGTGATTTGAATGATTATCGTGTTATTGGATGTCTGTGTTGACAGTTTTGGTGCAGGAGATTGATACGTCGAGTCCTAGAATGAGCCATAAGAGGATAGGCTCGTGTTCCACGGACACTGTGAATTATTATTATTATGGACTAGCCATAAGAGGATAAGATTATTATTTATGGAAATAATAATCCGAATTTAAAAAAAAAATGGGTCAGGTTGTTTCACCTCTGGCCCAGCTCCTCGTTCTGGTGGAAATTCAAGGAGGATTCGCAAAAGTCATGTTTGTTACTTATTAATCAATCGTATCTAACACGTTAATGGTGTTATAGCTCTATGGCAATTACCTATACTTTTTCTTACTTGTATATATCTTGCTTGATAATTTCAGAAAGATACCATGGAAGATTCGGTTGAAAAAGTGATTGAAAAACTGCTTCATGTCTCAAAAGACTCTATTCCAAAAGTACAGATTGCATGCTCAAACCTTATTCTTGTGCATTATAAAGTTATCATGACTTCTGATCTCTCTTATATGATAATATCCTTTCAGGTTTTCAGTGAAGCTGATCAATGCTTGACCACAGTTTTGTCCCAATACAATCCTTTCAAATGCTTAAGTATACGTAGTTAAAGTTTCCCTCTTCTCATGGCCTCATTTGGTTTTATGCTTCATTTGATTTTGATTTCAGTTGGTTAATTACTTGGTAGATCATTTAAATATGAAGGGGACATAATTACCTATGGCAATCACCTATACTTTTTCTTAAATTTGATTTCATTAATGGTGTTGTATTTCATATTGTATAATTTTGTTTGAAGTCATTCTATATAAAATGCAATAAAAATTTTGAATGTTGGAAAAACCAGTCATGAAAGAATTATTTTTTTTATCATTTTCAACGAAATTGAAAGAAAAAAATACAATTGAGAGAAAAAAACTTCAAAAAAACAATTGAGAGAATTTTTTTTTTTTATCATTTTCAAAAAAAGCAATTGAAAGAAAAAAGTTTATTATTTTTAAAAAATGCAATTGAGAGAAAATTGTTAATTTAAGTATAATACTTGTTCATAATATGATTATATATTAGAAACCAAGATAAAACTTTTTCAAAGGATTATGATGAACACTGATTTGAAGGTTTATATTCTTATCAATTATCGAACATATGTATTGGAATTTTCAAACACTTTGATACAATTAAGTTTATTTTTAGTGCTTTGAGCATATCAAAGCTATGTGAAATTTGCTTAAAAATAAATAAATAAAGATGACGGTTATCTCAAATATCGTCGAATTTGAGTTAACTACGATTATAAATATATTTTCTTCTTTCAATCTGATAATCGAATTTATGAAATCACTGTCTAAGAAAATTATCAAGATGTTAGATGTTTCAAAAACTTCTATAAACATGTTCTTAATACAATATTTATCTGCAATATATGCTTTTCATAATTTTCTGCTTTTCATAATTTTATTGTAGGAGAATTTTTGTTTATCATTTTTAACTTAGTTTAAAGAAAAACATCTATTGAAAAAAAAAAAATTTAAAAAGGAAATTGAGAGAAAAAAAGTTTTACTATTTTCAAAAAATGCAATTGAGAAAGAAAAAATTTATCATTTTCAGAAAAGGCAACTGAAAGAAATTTTTTTATCTTAGTATAATATTTATCTATAATATCCGTTTTTCTCATAATGTTTTGTAAAACAATTTTTTTTTATCATTTTCAATCCAAAACTAAAAGAAAAAAGTCAATTGAGAGGAAAAAGAACTATAAAAAATAATGGATCTCGTATCGTGTTAAAAAATGTAGTTGAGAAAAAAAAACTTTTAAAAAATAATTGAGAGAAAAACAATACTCCCTCTGTTTCAAAATAGTTGTCATTCTAGGTTGTTTCACACATATTAAGAAAATATATTAAAAATCTATTTTATCCCTAATTAATACAATGTTTTATTTGATATGAGTAATTAATAAGTTTAAAAGTAGGGATAAAAATGGAAAAATTAGTCATAAATGTGTATTGAAATTGCAGAATGACAACTAATTTGAAACAAAAAAATAAGGCTAGAATGACAAGTATTGTGAAACGGAGGGAGTATATATAGTCTCACTCTAGACACCGAAACCATAATATCTCTTTATCATATTTTTTTTCTCACAATACTCACAATGAGCAAATCCATCTACAAAGCTTCTTCTTTCTCCATATCTAACAAAGCTTCTTCTTCTACCTCCATATCCAACAAAGCTTCTTCTTCTTCCTCTAAATCCAAGAAAGCTTCAATTTCATGTAAAGTTCGAAAGGTCAAATGCGTTATGCATTACGAGAATTATAAGGCCCTTGAAGACTATTTACAACAAACCTTTAAAGTCAAATACAAGTTGATCTTCAGACAATTAATCCTAGTTTTGTGATAGATGTGAAGATTTTTGCGGTTGGGCCTAACTATGGATATACATATCAATAGCTAACCTCACGACCTAATGAATTTGAAGTGGAGACCATCCTGAAAATTTATATGCAATGTAGTGATACTAGTTGTGATAAGTTCGTTATTATGGTGATTGTCGAGATCTAATGTGTAGAATTTTGTTCTCTTAATTGAGTTTATGTTTTGTCAGTTAGGTTGAAAATTAATTAACCTTTCTTTTTTTTTCCAGAAAAAGTTATGCGCAAAACAGACATACCAAGTATGTATTGTGTTGAGAAGATGTATTTTGATGCTTTTGAGGATCCATCGATCTTAATTATTTCGTTTAACAGTGACTTTATCAATTCGATTATGCATGAGACTGAGAAAAGAAAGTATATGTACGTTGTTAGGATGACAAACCAGATGTTAGTGATAATATGTTTGGTCTCGCAAACTTTGGTTGGTATTACATATCAAACATTGCTGGTAAAGGTTATATAATACATGAAAGTCGTCATCTTGGGCACGGTTTCTCTCATCGTCAAGGTCCAGGTATAAGACATAATATATTTTGTTTGTAATAATATTTCTTAGTATCAATTTTAATTGATTGTATTATGTTTCCAATGTTGTTTTTAAACCATAGTACAATTTAACCTTCCCTCAAATGATCAAACGTCATCTTGTAGTTCCCGTTCATAACGCATTTCAATGTTATGTACATAGTGGTATTAGTTTTTCTTTTTTAATCACCTAATTGTGTGGTTTATTCATGAATTTTCAAGTGATTGTACCATGTTTCCAATAATATTTTTAAACAAACATTGCATTCTATAATGTTTTAAGTAAAATATACATGTCATTTTTTAACAAACCACATCTTATAGTATCGATTGAACAACAGTTGTTTATATTTTGACATTACTATAGAATAAGAGGTTTTTTCGTTAACGAAACATTAATTGAGGAGTTTTTTAATTTAAGTTTTTAGTTGAGAAGTTTTTCATTAAAATCTTTTAATTGATGTGTTGGTACATTAATAATTTACTTGAGAGGTTTAAAAAGGATCAGAGAATAGTTGAAGAGATTTTTCATTAAAACCCAACTTGTTAAACAAATTTTGAATGGTAAATATATATAATTGTGGTAAAGATATGTAATTATGGTAAAATATGGTAAAGATATGAATTTTTTTTTCATAGATGAAAAATTTATAAAAATGAATGGAGGAACTGTAATAACTGACAACTATGTACTAAATTGTTTTAAGAAAAGAAAAAAAAATAGATAGTAAAATTAATTACCAAATGGTCATAAATTAATGTTTATATAAAATTTTAAAAATTTAAATCATTTCCACTTTTGACTAAACTAATTACATCAATATTTTTCTTAAATTAATGTTCACCGTTAATATTACTGTTCATTAATGTTATTAATGTTCAACAATGTTGTTAATGTTTAACAATGAACATCAATGAACATTATAATAATGGACATCAATGTTACTGTTAACATCATTTACATCGTTGTTAATGTTAATGTTAATCCGTCTTTGTTTTCTTTGATTTAGGACAGTAGTTAATGTTAATGTTAACATCATTTTTTTATCTCTATTTTCACCACAATGAAAAAAAAAGAAGGTTCATCTTCCTCTAATATTTCTCCTATTAAGGTTGTTAAGAGCAAAGGCAAACCTTCTTCTTCTTCTTCAAATGTTTCTTCTCTTCACGATGTCAAAGGATTTTGAGACTTTGAAAGCTCGAGGTTGCCACATTCCTATAAAATTCACAACCTAAAACTGCGCATTGAAAATGCTTTAAAGCAATATGACCGAGATTTTGTTTTACGGAAGGTGGTAGCGGTTGGGCCGAGCGAGAGACTTAGATATGATAAGATTAACTCGCGATCACAAGATTTTGAAATTATACCAATCCCCCAAAAAACCATGCTTTGTGATATGCCTCTTTGTCCGAATCCAGTTATTATAGGTCAACCTAACAAAGGTAAAAACATTTTGAAATTATACCCATCCCCCAAGAAACCATGTTTTGTGATATGCCTCATTGTCCGAATCCGGTTATTGTAGGTCAACGTAACAGAGGTAAAAAAAATTTCTCTCCCAATTTGTTTTTTATTTTTTGGGAGCTTTTGTTTAATAATCTAAAAACTTTATAAAACTTGAATAAAGATTACATTTTATTTTTGTTAAAGTTTATGTGATTTACAAAGACCTTATTTATGATAAAAAAAAATTAAACTCAAATCAGATTTTAAAAATCATCATTTTCTTTTCGTTCGAATATTATAAGTTTATTTTCTTTGTTGGATAATGTTAATAATAATTTGTTATGATTATTTTCATTGTAAGAAGGTTAGTTTTCTAATTTTTAAAAACATGGGTTATTTTCAAAATACATAAAATTTTGAAAATATTTTTATAAATTCCCTTATGACAAAGTCTTTAATTTTTTTTTCAGTACAAATCATGAGGAAGACGGATGTTGCGGACAAATATGCAATGTTGAGAATGTTCATGGAGGCTTGTACAACACTATATATCTTAGTGATTTTCTTGGATGGAGATTTCATCGATGCCAATCACAGAATGATACTTGTCCACAATTTCTCGTTTTCTCATCATTTTTTTTGTGAAAAGAAAAATGAAAGTTTATCATTTTCAACCTAATTGAAAAAATAAAATAAAATTGAGAGAAAAACTTTAAAAAAAAAAGTTAGAGAAATTTTTTTTTCATCATATTCAAAAAAATCATTTGAGAAAAAAAAAAGGTTTATTATTTTCAATCCAATTGAGAGAAAAAAACAATTGAAAGAAAATTCTTTATCTTATTGAAATACTTGTCCGCAATATCTTTTTTTCTTATAATTTTTTTGTGAAAAGAAAAAGAAAAGTTTATCATTTTCAACCCAATTGAAAGAAAAAAAATACAACTAAGAGAAAAAACTTTACAAAGAAAGTTGAAAGAATTTTTTTTTATCATTTTTAAAAAAGACAAATGAGAGAAAAGAAAATACCTTTTTCAATTCTATTGAAAGAAAAAAAAAAGCAATTGAGAGATTTTTTTTTATCTTAGAGTAATACTTGTCCGCAATATCTTTTTCTCGTAATTGTTTGTGAAAATAAAAGGAAAAGTTTATCATTTTCAACATAATTGAAAAGAAAGAACAATTGAGAGAAAAAAATTTTAAAGACAGTTGAGAGAATTTTTTTATCATTTTCAAAAAAGGCAAATGAGAGAAAAAGTACTATTTTCAATTCTATTGAAAGAAAAAAAATAATTGAGATAAAAAAAACAAAAATTAGCTTAGTGAAATACTTGTTCGTAATATCTTTGTGAAAAGAAAAAAAAAAGTTTATCATTTGCAATCTGGTCGAATACAATTGAAAAAAAAAACTTTAAAAAGACTGTTGAGAAAAAAAAGGTTTATCATTTTAAAAAAAAACAATTGAGAAAAAAAAAGTATACCATTTTTAGTCCAATTGAAAAAAAAAAAAAACTGAGACAAATTTTGTTTTATCATTTTCAAACACTATGATACAATCAAATTGATATCTAGTGCTTTGAGCATATCAAAGCTATATTGCTTATTTCTTTTTTTCTCTTTTTTTTTCCAACTTTTCTTAGCTTTTTATCATTTTATTTGTAGTTTTGTTTGAAGTCACTACATGTGAATGCAATAAACATTTTGGCTGTTAGGAAAATCAATCATGCTAAAGAGCTTATATGGAGCTTTTTTGTTGATAAAGATCTCATAATTGCTACATAAATGATTCACAATAAGTTTCTATATTTTTTATTTATCATACAACTTAAGATAATATAATTGCTTTAATTGTATTTGTTTACGCAGAATTCGATTTTTGATAAGACTATCAAAGACACATTATTTTGGATCAAGTACTACTGAATTCGTTGTGAGAAATTGTGAATGACAAAAAATGCAAGACCACATTGGTCCTCTGCATTGAATAGAACTCCTTGTCGCATATTATTTTATATGGACATTATCTATCAAGTTCACCGACGAACCAACTCAATTAAAGAAATAGTAGCAAATAAAAAAAAAAACACAATTGTTTTAACCATACTACGGCGTATGAAAAGATTTGCATTATAGATTATTCTATGGTAGCAAAGAAAAAAGGAAAATTGCATATATAATAAATAAAAAATAAACCATGAGTTGCATTAGTTCTTAACGAACAAACAACAACTTTCCCAAGCATAAATGTATATGGTAGCATATATGTCGAGAATAGAATTTTTTTTTATACGTCTCACCTTTTTGTTCTTTTTAGTTTTTTACATAATCATCAAAGATTTTTTTATCTATTCAATTAATTGATCGAATTCAATTACTTATATTACAATGAAAAATGTTTGTGTTTTTTTTTTAATCGTCTATATTTATGAATTAATACAAATTATGAAAACAATTACACGGACGATTGTATAATAAACAATCTTTGTGTTAAGGGTATTTCAAACCCATCTCTATTTTTTTCTTAAACTCTATTTTAGAGTAAAATTTACTCCAACTCACCACTATTTCAATCTCTAAAATAGAGAAAATTGTAGTATTCTTCTATATAGAGGTAAAAGTGGAGAATTGCTATTTTTCCTAAATAAAAACTTTGGAAAATCAAATGGTTAAAAGTTAAAACTTATAAGTTTTTATAATTCGTCCAAAGAAGAGGCGTAGTTTCTATTAACCTAAAACTACGCCTCCATTATATATTTAAATTGTATTAATCTAAAAACACGTTTAAAAAAGTATGAAAAAGTGTAAGACACATTAACCATAAGAAAAATAGAAAAAACAACAAACGTTTGAAAAAATAAAAAATCATTTTTTATATATTTATATTATATATAATTATATCTTCCTAATTATCTCATATAAATAAAAACTTTTTTTTTTACGAAGTATGAAAAATTGTGAGACACGTTAACCATAATGAAAAAAGAAAACAACAAACGTTTGAAAAACAAAAAAGAGGAAAAGATAGAGTATCTAATGAATGTTGTAAGAATAAATTATTAATTTTTTTTCTCTCTAATTTGTTTTTTATGGTTTACACTCTCTCTATTATTTTTCTTAATTTAATTTTATATTTATTTTAAACTATTAGATTTATTTTTAATCTAGTTAGTGTGGTCTATTGGAAATTTTTTTTTCTTATAATTAGTATAAACAATAAAAAAGTTTAATCTAGTTAGTATGGACTATTAGAATTTTTTCTTTTCTCATAATTAGAATACTAAATTTTTTTTTTACTATTTGGTTAGTTACTTACTTGACAATTATTTTGTTCGCTTTTCATTTTTAATTGATTTTAACACATGTTATTATCTGATCAACCGTAGACACATGTTACGATATGATGAATTATAATTTTGTTTATTTATCGCGTTCTCATGGTGGAACATTCTCTTCTATATAATAAGATTGACCAAGGCCTATACCATAGCCTTAACCACACAAACCGATTTATATCATACCGGTGTACAAGACCAATCTGTACCAAAATTATAAAAACTATACAAAACTTCCAATGAACCTATACCGGTATTCTATATACAATAAAAGAAGCCAAAGGTACCGATTTTGATACTTCTTGTTCTTGTCTGTTTCACCTGAATTTGTCTATTATCTGGGATTTTGTAACTGGGTTGGCTTGGCTTGCCTTCAAGTTTGAAATTACTCCAGGGACATATCTAGATTGAATTGAAATACACAGAGAACGAGAATGTAAAACTTTTGGTAATACAGATGCGAGTTGATCATAAGATCTGGCCAAAACTAGCATTTAGCTGGTGAAAATGTCAATGTGGATCCAGATCAGTTGCTTTAACACAAGTTGAAAAATAAGTTTTGAAATGTTTGCGTCAGTTTCCATAGATAAATGTGTTCATTTGTGCTGTCTTGTTCTTTCTTTTTTTGTGGCGTTTATTGAAATTCATGTGAAGTGAAAGTTGTTTATATGAAATCCGTATAACAAGTTTATTTGAAAACATCACATGTGGTTATGGAATTAAAGCTTGTGCAGAATAAGAGGAGCACCAAACTGTGGGTGAATGGTGAAGACTGGGTAAGGCGCATGTACATAGGAAGGAGATAGTTCAAAGGAGAATCTTTGTAGAATCAATGCCATTGCCATCTTTGCTTCTGACATGGCAAAATTCTGGCCGATGCATATCCTCGGTCCCCACGAAAATGACAAGAAGGAGACTTGGTTCTTTGTTGCCTTTAAGATACCGTCTTTGAATCTCTCGGGCTTGAATTCTGCTGCATCGTTTCCCCACAGCTCGGTGTCGTGTTGGACTAGCAGTATAGGTAGATTGATGTGAATGCCGCCTGGTAGCGTCATGTCGCCTAACTTCGTCTCTTTGTGAATGAATCGGCTCAGCTTGGTTACTGGAGGATATAGCCTAAGGACTTCGTATAATATCATCGTCATCTGTTGGAAACATTCAGCAAAATATTCATCATAACACAACCAAAAGTAATCAAGTCACCGAAATGGTTTTTGATTTTGTGTTACTTACAACTTTGAGGTGGTTAAGGCCTTCTGTATCAGGTTCTTTGTCGCCAAAAGCTTGCTTCACTTCTTCTCGTGCACGAGCCTGCCAGTCTTGGTGATGGCTTAAGAGAACCATTGTCCAAACAAGAAGTACTGAAGTAGTCTCTTGCCCGCCGAAATAGAACAACTTGCACTCCTCCATCACATCCTCAATGCTCATTCCATTTCCTTTACCTTGCCCCACATTCGATTCAAGAAGTATACCTAGCAAATCGTCGCTTGGTGCTTCCCCAGCTTCTCTCGCCGTTAACCTTTTGTTAATGATCCCTCTCAGTATAACTTGGATTTCTCTAGATGCTGCTTTCATCCTTCTATTACCCTTTGTTGGGAGATAACTAGGCAAACAAAAGAACAAAGAACATGATTCATGCCTCCTAATAGGTTGCAGTGCTAAAAGACCAAGAGTCAAGCCAGGCAAGTTTGAGGATTTATTACCGATATCCAGGGATGAAAACTCTTTGTAAAGCTGGGATGAGGAGCTGCGTTATTTCTGCTTGGAGCTCGAATATCCTCTGCCCTTCTTTGAAGCTGCTGCCAAAAGCAGTACGAGAGATCACATCTGCAGTCATACTCACAAGACCAGGCCAAACATCCACCTCACATGACGACCCTTTGTCGGAGACTATCTTGTCCCATTCGCTAACAACCTCGCTGCAGCTCTGGTGGAATGCAGGCACCATATTCTATAGATAGAAAGAGAAGGCACAAAGTGGTTCAGAGCCAAATGAACATACACACATAAAGCAAGCTAACCCGAAAAGTAAAGCCTAAACCTTAATCTTCTCAAGATGGAAAGCTGGGTTGATGATTCTACGGTGTTTTGCCCATTTATCACCATCATAACTGACGAGTCCAGTGGCTATCAATCTGCCTAAAGAGAATGTATGGGGCTTCTGGAAATCAGAAATTTTGTTCAACACTTGCTTGATTAGGTCAGGATCCATTATGGTGATGGCTGGTATAGGTCCAAGCCATGTAAAGAAAGTCCTTCCTGTTCCAACCACACAGAGATACAAAAGTTGAAATCTTTCCCTAAGATCAGTTACGTTCTTCTCTGTATCTCTTTAAGCTGTAAACAGAGAGGAATCAAGAAACATACCGTGAGTCTTGAGCATTTGCAAGGGATAAGGCACGACACGTGATGTAATATCATCTATTAGTTTGATGGGTTTGGATCTCGCCTCCATTAACATGTTGAAATTCCTGTTCACATCTCCAACAAGAAGCGTGTAAGGAGTTCCGACAAGACCTTGTCTTCTCAGGTAACTCTCAAGCATCTTAGGTTTAAACCAAACCCACTTCAGAATTCTCCATACACACCACGACACAACAAGTATAGCTACTGAAACTGTTACCGACGCAGCTGATATTTCCATTTTTTTTTTTCTCACAGAGAAAAGAAAGAGAGATGAATAACTTGCTGACATGTCATTCTCTGAATATATAGATAGAAAATATGGATGTGGTGATGACATGACATCACTCCTGATGTCATAAATGCTTTATGGTTTGCGTTTTGGACAATCATTTTTGTTGTGTCCGTTGATCTTTTACTTTAATTGGCAGCCACGCAATGACATGTCACCAAGGCACAAGAAGCAAATTTGGATTTGTGTGAAGGACCATAACTGGTGTAGGAGGAAATGCATAAAAGTCAAACAAATCGTTTTGACATTTTCTTTGTCAAACAAAATAATATGTCATTAGCCATTACGCCCACATAACATTTAAAGCCAATTGTATGTGACTATGTACTAAAATAATATGAAAACCAGTTAGGACTTGTCCACTTATTTTTTAGTCCAACTATAGATTGAAAATTTTGATTACAAAAAATTCATTACTTGTCTATCGGAAAGATGTTTAACCAAGAAATAATCGGAAACAAACAAAAAATGAGTTAAAATGATTGTTGGTTGGGTGAATTTTCATTCTTTTAAGTGGCAACGATACGTGGACAACAAGTTCGAAACAGGATTCTTACTAGTAGACCTTCAAGTAAAATGATCTAATGGCAATTCTCTCGCTTGATGGAGTATAAAATGAGCTCCAAACTGTGGGTGAAGGGTGATTTTGTAAGGCGCATGAACATAAGGAGATAACTCGAAAGAGAATCTCTGTAGAATCAATGCCATTGCCATTGCCATCTTTGCCTCCAACAAAGCAAAACTTTGACCTATGCCATTGCCATTGCCATCTTCGTCTCTTCGTGAATGGCTCGGTTTAGCTGTATTATTGGAGGATATAGCCTAAGTACCTCATAGAATATCATCGTCATCTGTTTAAAAAAATTCATGAAAAACCATCAAACACCGAACCTCTTGTCTCTACTGATTGTGAGTCTTTTATCATAAACACTAATGTCTTTTTTTTTTTTTTTTTTAAACCTCTTGTCTCTACTGATTGACGAGTCTTTTATCATAAACAATGATGTGTTTTTTTTTAAAAAAAAATTACTCAAATAGCATAGAAAAATTGTTATATTACTAGAATAGCATACATCTTTTGGAAATTACTCAAAAGTTTTTAAAACCTAATAAATTACAATAAACACCCTTGGTTATTTTTTTTTTAATTGAGGTTATTTATAATTAAAAAATGATTAACTAATCCACGTCACTAATCACTGTTCCATGTCACTAATTAGGTTAACCGTGTTAACATGTTAGAGAAGGAAACTCAAAGGACGGAAAAATAAAAATTTCGTGTGTTGTCGTCGAAACTTCTACTGTTTTCTCTTTAGTCGGTTTCTGAGAAACATTCATCGCCGTTGTCGTCGAAACGTCTGCTCTGCATTTTCACAGTCGGATTTTAGTCGAAGGTGAGTATAAACAGAGGAGTGGGGATTCTTCATCTTCCTTCGTTTTATTTTGAGTTTTCAGATTTATTTTGAGTATCTGAGGAATCGAAGGTGTTTTTCGCTTGTTAACGGTATTGTGGCTGATTTATTATTCTGTGGCGGCTTGTTTATCGTTGCTAGTGGCTGTTTAAATTATTTATTGCGGCTGATTTATTGTTATGCTATGGCTGATTTGTGTTGTGTTGCGGCTGATTTACATGTGCAATGCTATTGTGGCTGAGTTTGTGTTATGTTAAATCAAACATAACACAAACTCGTTTATTTGTTTGTTGTGGCTGAGTTTGTGTTTGGTTGTGGCTGGTTTATTTGTTAGTTGTGGCTGAGTTTGAATTTTGTTGCGGCTGATTTATCATTAATATGTTATGTCTTTTATGTTCAGATGTCTGAATATCTAGCAATTCCTGAAGATCAAGCAATTCCTGAAGATCAAGCAAGGGATTACCCTCCAAGACTATGCGCTGAAGGGGCTTCTAAGCTGGAAAATAAAAAAATTAATCACAATGTCCATTTGGGAGAGTTCCCTAGAGTCAGAGACGCAATAGGACATGATGTGTGGGAACACATGAAGCAGTTTCCTCTTGGAGTAGTTGCTAAGCTAGCTGATAGCCAATTGGTGTGGTCTGGGAAGACTGTACACTATCTACTATGTAGACAGCTACGAGTACATGACAAGGAGATTTGGTCTCTCGTTGTTGATCAACCTATCAGGTTTAGCTTAATCGAATTTGGTGCGCTCACGGGTCTAAACACAGATCCACTGCCAACAGAAAGTTTTGAACCTGAGCAATACGAAACTTTCTGGGAGGAGTTGAAGGTGACGCTTGGGGTAGGACCCAAGTTAGATGAACTGAGGGCAGCATTAGAGGGCTGTCGAGACTGGAGTTTTGAAAAGAGGAAATGGTTAGGGCTGTTGCTTCTTCAAGCCATGGGACTTTATGGCTTGCATCATAATTCTAGAATACCCTTTGAAAGTGCAAAAAGAGTATTCGACGATGAAGTCTTGAGGACTTATCCGTGGGGTCGGACTGCATTCGAAGTTCTGGTTGGTTCAGTTAAGATGTTGAATCCAGAAGGAAAGTCGTACACCATTAGCGGCATGAAGGACGTGTTGCTGGTTTGGGCGTATGAATCTGTGACCTACTTCGAAGAGCGTTTTGGAAGAGTAGTCAATGAGAACGAAATTCCTCTTTTGCGATGGGGTGGAACCCGTACACGTAAAAGTCTTACTACAACCATAGCTGAGGAGATCAGAGACCATGGTGAGGTAAGAAGGTTGACTTGGCTGAGTTATGGATCTTTTTATTCTGTCTGACTTATGTGTTACTTGATGGCTGAGTTATGGATCATTTGATGTCTGACTTATGAGTTACTTGATGGCTGAGTTATGAATCATTTGATGTCTGACTTATGAGTTACTTGATGGCTGAGTTATGAATCTTTTGATGTCTGACTTGTGAGTTATTTGATGGCTGATTTACTATGCAGGTGCGTGTGAAGAAAATGGTTATGAAGGAGGCTGTAGAAGAGCTGTTTCCGCAGTGGGCGAGTGAAGAAAATGACTCAGAAGTTGTAAATCTGGTAACAGACATACATGCGGGTAGGTTTGTTAGAGGTTTTTGGGATGTAAAGAGCGATGAGAAGAAGAAAAAAATGAAGGCTGCAGTTTCGTTAGATTCCGATCAACCCCCCGCAAAAAAACAGAAGAAAGCTACGAAAAAACAGGAAGTAAGCAACAGTGAGATTGTGTTGCAGCATAGTAGCTACAAGGATATGGGGAAAGTGACGGATTTGACGACCGTAGTCAATGTCCTGGAAAACCTTGTCAGAAGATTTGACAAGTTTGACAACTTTGGTAGTAGAATAGACAGTGTTGAGGCGCAGTTAAACGCCTATAACAAAAAATTTGGAGAGTTGTCAGATTTGAAGAAGATGATTGGTGATACAGTCCGAGCTCTGTGGAAGAAAGAGTTGCATCTATTGAGAATGATCGGATGCAAATGAGAGAGCGTCTGAATGCTCTCGAGGCACGGAACAGTACTCAAAAGGATGATAACCAATCAAAAGTGAACAACTTCCCGCAGAAACCCGTTAATAGTCCAAAGGTACGTTACAGTTGAGTTATGTTTATTTTTGACGACTGAGTTATCCTTATTAATCTCGGCTGAGTTGTGTTTATATGTTAATACAGCCGCAGAAGGACGAGTTTAAAAGTCCTGAACCGGATAAAAGTCCTGAACCAGTCAACATCCCCCTGCATAATGTACGTTACAGTTGATTTATGTTTATTTTTAACGGCTGAGTTATGGTTACTTTTGACGGCTGAGTTATTACCTATATTTGACGACTGATTTATTACCTATTTGACGGCTGAGTTTGACGGATTTATTCTGTTATAGTTACATAACGACAGATTTATTCTTTTTATTCTGGCTGAGTTATGTTTATATGTTAATACAGCTTAAAAGTACTGAACCAGTTCATAAGACCAAATTGAAATTGGCTGAGGAGTTTGGTAATGACGAAGAAGAAACAGTTGATTTCGTTACTGTTTCTCCTGCTAAGAAATTGGTTGAGGCAAAAAAGCAGGAGGCTGAGGTTAAAAAGCAGAAGGAGGCCGATGCTTTAAAGAAGAAGGAGGCCGCTGCTTTAAAGAGGAAGGAGGCCGCTATTTTAAAGAAGAAGGAGGCCGATGTTTTAAAGAAGGCGGCCGCTGCTTTAGGGAAGAAGGAGGTCGATGCTTTAAAGAAGGAGGCCGATGTTTTAAAGAAGGCGGCCGCTGCTTTAAAGAAGAAGGAGGCCAATGCTTTAAAGAAGGAGGCCGATGCTTTAAAAAAGGAGGGGCAAGTAAGAAGGAGGACAACGAGGAATCGTAAAGGCAACGATGATCCGAAACCTCCGGAAGTGACTATCCCAGCAAAGAAGAAACAGATTTTAAACAACAACAGTGAGATTGTGGATGTCACCAGCAAATTTGTCGCAGAATATAACGAAGTGTTGCCGGAGTCTGATCAGGAGGAAGAGGACAGGATTAGGTCTGAGAGAATTAAGACTTATCGGGAGTCAAGGGTGAAATTATCTCCTGATGGGTCTTCAGGGAGGCTAGAAAATGATCCTCAAGCACGAGTTTTTCCTTATATTGGAGACAATGGAATGACGTGCATGAGGAAAAATTATGAACCTTCACCGGCAATCTATGATCCTGTCGCACCTGCTGATCCGGTTAAAGTGGCTAAACTTTTGGATCACCTAAAGTCATTCGAGTATGACCCTTTAGAGCATATGTTAATATGGCTATTAGCAATATTTGCCTAAACTAACTTGTGTTTAATTGTTTTAGGGATGTTCCATTTACAAAGGGTACAGACGAGATCGAGTTATACAGAGTTCTCATGTCTGAGAAAAAGTATTGGCCAAGGATAGATTATGGATGACTGTCTGATGATGTAAGTATACTGTTGGGGCTGAGTTATATATACGTAATGTCTGAGTTATTAATTATATGTCTGTGTTATGTAGGCTTAAGTATGCTTTATGTCTGAGTTATAGATTATATGGGGCTGAGTTAAATATACGTAATGTCTGAGTTATTTATTATATGTCTGAGTTATGTAGGCTTAAGTATGCTTTATGTCTGAGTTATATATTATATGAGACTGAGTTAAATATACTTAATGTCTGATTATTTATTATATTTCTGAGTTATGTAGGCTTAAGTATGCTTTATGTCTGAGTTATATATTATATGGGGCTGAGTTAAGTATAATTTTTCTTTGTACAGCATATTTCCGCGTATATGAGAATCCTCATAAAAAAATCCATGCTACATCCCTCCCCATTCTACTCCAAGCGAATTGGATTTATGGACATTTGGTTTACTTTAGTATGGTCTATGGATTACATACAGTTCAAGATCAAACCAAAGACGTTTAAGTTCACAGCTGGGTATGAGGATTTAGTAAACGGCAAAACTCCTAATGACTTGCAAACAAACAAGAAGTGGTTAGAAGATGTCGATCACTTGTACGGAGTTCTACAAACTGGAGGAGATCATTGGGTGGCATATCACGTGGACCTTTTTAATGAGAAGATTGACGTTTACGATCCCATCATTGGACAGGTGACACCCGAAAGTGAAAAAAAAATCCGTGATTCATTTAGGCCGTTTTCGCACATGATCCCATTTATGATTAACGAATTAGTTCCTGCCAATCTCCGAAAACCTAGATTGAAGCAGTTTTCGTTCCGAAGGAGGAGCGGCAAATATATCCCACAAAATGTACAAATTGGCGACTGTGGGGTGTATGCATTGAAGTTTGTCGAGTGTCTAGCGCTTGCCACTACTTTCCATGGGATAAATGATGCGAATATTCAGGGTTTACGGGTGAAGATGGCATCAGAGATCTTAGATGAAGGAACTTATAATATGTTAGGGCAGTTCATATAGGGTTTTGTGAAACACTAAAACACTAAAGAGATTGTATTGTATTTTATTGATTCAAAAAAAAATTAATAGCAACTCTTCGGTTACTGAGTAAAGGCTAACTTATGTGTTAGTCAGCGTTTGCTCTCCTTAATAGCGACTGACTGATTGCGCAAATAAGTGGCTGACTTAAAACATACACATTGTTCTCACAAAACTCTAAACGAAACCCTAAACCATAATTCCTAGAAGTATAGCAAAAGATACACATTGTTCTTACAAAACCCTAAACCCTAAATCCTAAACCCTAAACCCTAAACCCTAAACCCTAAACGAAACCCTAAACCATAATTCCTAGAGGTATAGCAAAACATATACATTGTTCTTACAAAACCTTAAACCCTAAACCCTAAACCTTAATTCGTAGAGGTATAGCAAAACATACACATTGTTCTCACAAAACTCTAAACAAAACCATAAACCATAATTCCTAGATGTATAGCAAAACATACACATTGTTCTTACAAAACCTTAAACCCTAAACCCTAAACCTTAAACCCTAAACCCTAAACGAAACCCTGAACCCTAAACCCTAAACCCTAAACGAAACCTTAAACCATAATTCCTAGAGGTATAGCAAAACATACACATTGTTCTTACAAAACCTTAAACCCTAAACCCTAAACCTTAATTCGTAGAGGTATAGCAAAACATACACATTGTTCTCACAAAACTCTAAACGAAACCCTAAACCATAATTCCTAGATGTATATCACATTGTTCTTACAAAACCTTAAACCCTAAACCCTAAACCTTAATTCCTAGAGGTATAGCAAAACATACACATTGTTCTCACAAAACTCTAAACGAAACCCTAAACCATAATTCCTAGATGTATAGCAAAAGATACACATTGTTCTCACAAAACCCTAAACCCTAAATAATCATATAATCATATAAATAATAAATCATCTATTCTCTATTATATAAATATGGCGTGTGAATATATGTACGTAATCATTACGCACGCGTTTGGTACTCTCGATACGCTAAGCATATTAACCTTTTCTATGCTATTTGAGTTATTTTCTCTATTTTTATATAATATTTTTGGCAACTACGCAGTAACCCAACAGTTTTTGGTATTTTCTATAAATACCAAGTGAACACTTAATGTTTGGGGTTTAGGGTTTTGTGAAACACTAAAGAGATTGTATTTTATTGATATAAAAAAAAATGTAATAGCAACTCTTTGGTTACTGAGTAAAGGCTGACTTATGTGTCAGTCAGCTTTTACTCTCCTTAATAGCGACTGACTGATTGTGCAAAGAAGCGGCTGACTTAAAAGTGACGAATTCGGGATTCGGCTGAGTTATGACTGACTGATTCTCACAAAACCCTAAACGAAACCCTAAACCATAATTCCTAGATGTATAGCAAAAGATACACATTGTTCTTACAAAACCTTAAACCCTAAACCCTAAACCTTATTTCCTAGAGGTATAGCAAAACATACACATTGTTCTCACAAAACCCTAAACCCTAAATAATCATATAATCATATAAATAATAAATCATCTATTCTCTATTATATAAATATGGCGTGTGAATATATGTACATAATCATTACGCACGCGTTTGGTACTCTCGATACGCTAAGCATATTAACCTTTTCTATGCTATTTGAGTAATTTTCTCTATTTTTTTATAATATTTTTGGCAACTACGCAGTAACCCAACAATTTTCGGTATTTTCTATAAATACCAAGTGAACACTCAGTAACCGAACATTCGTTTAATAACTTTGAACTTGTTTTCTCCTTTTGCAATCTCAAATACAAGTTAGTTTTTCCTTGTTTTCCTAGTATATGTAATTCACGTTTTTGCAACTTGATTTGTTTATATGTTTAGAAGATATATTAACATCCTATTTTCGATATACATGCAGCATCAATGGCAGAATCGAAGAAGATGATGAAGCGTCCAATGGAGGATGACCATCGACGAAATGCTATTAAAAAGGCCAAAAGGGAAAATGAGGACTATTACAAGACGTTGATCCTCTCGCTCAAGGAACAGATTAATATAAAAATTGAATTGCATGATGCTTTTGTGGAAGTTATGTTTATTTTTGCGAAAATGGATTTGCTTGAAGAATTTATCGGGAAGGAAAAGGTTGACTTCCTTGCTGAGTTGGACAAACTTGCAGCAGAACTCGTTGAAGCCAAAGAAAAGATGTATAACGCCAACGTTGAAGAACTTGATTGGATGAAGTTTCATGAAAAATAGGGATATATGTTTATCTAATGCTTATGCTTTAGTAGTCTTATGTTTATGTTTATGTTTATCTAACTTTATCAAATGCTTATGTTTTAGTAGTCACCGTAATAACTCAGCCTAACATTTGATATAACTCAGCCGAAACTCAGCCTATAACTCAGCCTAACATTTGATATAACTCAGCCTAACCCTAATATCGTGTGTACATAACTCAATACTTTATAAAGTTATGTTGAAGCTTTTATAACCTAAACCTAGACTATCTGAATGGAAACTAATTGTTAAGATTTATGTTCTTTTTGAATTTGTGAGTGGTCACTCCAAAGAACTCGATACGTAAACCCTAAATCCAAATTTATGACATTCCCAAACCATGCCATAAGTCAGCCATTAGGTGCATATAAGTCAGCCGAAACGTACTAAAAAAATCTCACGACGTTTCGTATTTTCGGCGGGGAAAAAAAATTAACCAAAATTATTCAATTTTATCTCGCGACGTTTCATATTTCTATATATCTGTATATATATACCTTCTCGTAAACCTTGCCCCCCCATCACATTCTATCCTACACTGTTTTCTCTCTTCTCTGTAATCTATCTGTTTCATATTCATTTTCGACATGTCGGTTGTCCCACACTGTAGTTCCAAGTTATTCAGCAGTGTCGATGCCATATTATACTCTGCTGATCGGGATCACCTCCCCGTTCTAAACCCTGGTTTTGGTATTATTGATAAAACAACCATCACGTGGTTCAAATTTTTACATGAGCTCTCGAAGGCGATCCCGGAGATTCTTCGAGAAGGATGGGTTCATGAGTGGCCGACTTACAACTTCATTCCAGATTATTTTAAGGAACGATGGTTTCTTAAACTCGCTGTAAGCCAACACTAATATCTTTCTTTCCCGATCATTTTATCAACAACAATAATATTTCTCTTTTTGTTTTTTTGGCTAGCGGAAATACAGATGGGAACCGAGACACACTTTGACGATTTGGACACATTTTTATCTGGTGGCTAGAACGTTATTTCGAACTCAAATGCGCACGTTAAGGAGGATATGGGCGCATGGTGGCGAGAAGCCAGATTGGATAAACACTATAGTTTGGACGAATCTGGTCGATATGTTTGAAGAGTTTGGCCCTGATAATTTTGGTTTTTGAATGTAATTTAGTTATGATACCCTTTAGTTATTTGTGTTTCATCTCTTTAAACCAGCCGTATCTTTTGTGTGTTTGCATGAATAAATCAGCCGCATCTTTTGAGTTTTGGATGTATATATAAATCAGCCGTGACGATGCTTTAAACTGACGAGTTATTTGTGTTTTGAATATTTAAACCAATAAGTCAGCCGTCTCTTTTCCACAAAGCAGTCATAACTCAGCCGAAACACGAATTCGTGAATATTAAGTCAGCCGCTTCTCTTGTAGACAGAAAGCTGAATTAATTGATTTACAAGTCCGAAATTACTATGGCTTCATTTATTATGCGATGGTCAAAAACACATCAAAATTTACTTTTTTGGTTGATCAGTCAAGTCAGCATTTACTCAAAATATACGAACAATTGTTTATCTACTCAGTTACCGAAGAGTCGCTTTTGATATAACTCAGCCGAAACTCAGCCTATAACTCAGACTAACATTTGATATAACTCAGCTGAAACTCAGCCTATAACTCAGCTAACATTAGATACGTCAGCCGTGAAGTTAACCTTAAGTTACACATTTTTAAATTTAAATAATATAGAATATATGATTTATTGTGGCGTCTGAATACGTAATCATAACCAAAATTAATACTCTCGAGATGCTAATCTGACGAGCTATATGGCGCTTCCTATATTATAGGTGTAATGATTAATCTTTTGGGAACTAGGAGTTAGAGCATGTACAACGGATAGAGACTTGATGAATCTCTAAAAAATAGTATTATATTCATTTTCATTATTTGTTTAAATTTTAAATTAATAGAAAAACGTGGATCCAATAGAAAATGAACATATGTTCGTTGGCTAAAACTGTTTCTCAGATGAGAAACTTAAGAACCTCAATTCCCTTCTCTCTCCAACTTTTTATTATTTTATACTTTTTTATTTGATGAGAAACTGATGCTAGAGACTTCGTTGTACCTGCTCTTATGATTGAACTTTTAGAAACTCTAATAAATAAGTCAGTCTTAACACGTTTACGTCACTAATAACTCAGTCATAACTATTCAGTAACCGAACAGTTTCAGTAACCCAACAGTTTTCGTTTTTTCTCTATAAACACTCAGTAACCGAACATTCGTTTTTATTAACTTTGAACTTGTTTTCTCCTTTTGCAATCTCAAATACAAGTTAGTTTTTCCTTGTTCTCCTAGTATATGTAATTCACGTTTTTGCAACTTGATTTGTTTATATGTTTAGAAGATATATTAACATCCTATTTTCGATATACATGCAGCATCAATGGCAGAATCGAAGAAGATGATGAAGCGTCCAATGGAGGATGACCATGGAGCAAACGATGTTAAAAAGGCCAGAAGGGAAACCGAGGAGCATTACAAGTCGTTGCTCCTCTTGGTCAAGGAACAGATGAAAGCTAAATCTGAATTGCAAGATGCTATGATAGAAGTGAAATCTATTAATGCGAAAATGGATTTGCTTGAAGAAATTATGGGGAAGGAAAAGGTTGACTTATTTGCTGAGTTGGATGAACTTGCTCATAAACTCGTTGAAGCCGAAGAAAAGATGGCCAAAGTCGATGTTCCAGAAATTGATTGGATGAAGCTTGGTGCAAAATATATGGCTGACTAAATGTTTATCTAATGCTAATGCTTATGTTTATGTAATGCTTATTACTCAAATTTTTATGTATTTTTAGAACTCTGATGTTTATGTATTTTTCGAACTCTAATATAGAATTTGTTTATTTTATCATAACTCAGCCTAAACTTCATTTATAAGTCAGCCTAACCTTTGACATAACTCAGCCTAAAATTCGTTTATGACTCAGCCGTATGAGACCCTTTAGTTAGTTTGTATTTTGAAAATTTAAACCAATAAGTCAGCCGCTTCTTTTGCAAAGCTGTCATAACTCAGCCGAAACACTAAATCAGCCTTTACTCAAAATATACGAACAATTGTTTTTTCTACTCAGTTACCGAACAGTTGCTTTTCGTAACTACTCAGTAACCGAAGTATCGCTACTTTTCTTTTTTTTAATATATAAATACCATTTAAATACTCATTAACCAGTCATAAACCCTACTTGTTTTTCTACTCAGTTACCGACCAGTTGTTTAGATTAAAGGCTGACTAACACATAAGTCAGCCTTTACCATCTGTTTAGATTTTCATTAACTTTATATCTCTAGAGAAATCCACTTTGTAATGGAAGTATTCCCTCTTACAGCCCTACCTGAAGAAATCCAAGCCTTAGTGGCCGAACGTGTGGCCGCTAACTCTGTTGTAGATCTATATAGATTGAGAGCAACATGCAAGTATATGAAGGAACTAACAGACCAACCCGGAGTGTACGCATCTATAGATGTGTTTACCTTCCCTTCGTACACACATCTATCTAGCTTGGTGATGCAAGTTTGCTACGCTAATGGAAACCCGAGTACACTGTTCTTAGAGGGTGTACAGAAGTTCTTCACGTTCGACCTCCAAGATGAAGGAATTGCTTTGATTAAGAGAGCAGCAGATGCAGGATTCGAGCGTGCTTTGTACACATATGCAATGACGCGCAAGGTATTTTGGAATACTGAGGAGTATTTATCTCTTTTCACAAGGGAATCTGTTCAGAGGATAGGCAAGATTGTTAGATCTCTAGACTAGGGTTGGGAAACGTCTCACACTGATGCGTTTCTAAAGAAGAAGTATGAGTTCATGTCAACAAAAAAAACCTTGTTCTATAATTGCACATGTACTCCATTGATGGACCGAGATTGGGATCTTTGGTTCATTGAAGACAGTAAGGATAACAATTTGTGTGACCGATGCTTTTGGATCAAAGAGTTAGGTCTTTTCTACCGTGATTTTAAGCCGATTATATATTGGCCGGACAATAGGCTTTGGATGTCGAATATAAACTATTGTTTCCTCCTTTATAATGTAATTCAGATCAGTTATGTATTTTTGGTAATCTAATCCTTTGTTTCTTTGTTTATGACTTCATGTTAAATATAATTCAGCCGTGTAGTAAATATAAGTCAGCCGTGTAGTATATATAAGTCAGTCGTATTTTAAATATAATTCAGCCACTTATGTTTATGTAATAAGTCAGCATAAACTTCGTTTATGACTAAGCCTAACCTTTAACATAACTCAGCCTAAACTTCGTTTTTAACTCAGCCTAACCTTTAACATAACTCAGCCTAACCTTTGACACGCATGAGATAAGTCAGCCGTTTTTAAAATATAAGTCAGACGTTTAGTTTCTATAAGTTTAGCCGTGTATTTAAAATAAGTTTGCCGTGTAGTTAGTACGTAATCGTATTACGCACGCGTTTAGTATTCTCGAGACGTTATACTGACAGTTATATGGCTCCCTATACTAGGAGTAATGATTAATCTTTTGAGAACTCTAATCTTTTTTAAATATTCCACTAAAAACTTAAATGCCTTGTCGTTAGTTTTCAATGTTTTTGAACACAACTTACAATGTTTAGTCAACTAACATTTATTAGTGTAATCTTTCTGTATGAACCATGTAAGTAAGAGGAGGATTACGAACAGCACTCATAAACTTAGGGTTTTCTTATCTTTGAAGCTCCTTTTCCAACTTCCATAATGGTGGATCAAGTATGTAAATCTACTACAAACTCACATTTTTTCAACCTCTTCTTCCCGGCTTCTACTCCCACCTCGTATGTAATCTCCCTTCTTCCCTCCATCTCTCTCTCTCTCTCTCTCTCTCTCTCTATATATATATATATATATATATCTCAATGTCTTGGTTGCAGAGCATTCCAGAAAAGTTCTTTTCGAAATACATAGAAGGAAGAAACGAAAGAAATATGATGGAGCTTAAGTCGGACGCGTCTCAGAAAATATGGAAGGTGAAGATGGAAGGTCGGAGACTCACCTTTGGATGGAAAGAGTTCGCATTTGCTCATGATTTTCGAGTCGGAGACTTCGTCATTTTCAGACACGAAGGAGAATTTTTGTTCCACGTCACTGGTCTTGGACCTAATTGCTGTGAGATTCAATATGTACAATCTAGCAACAACGTCTATGATGATGATGATGTGGAGGGGGAGGAGGAGGAGGAGGAGGAGGACAAAGAGAAGAAGAGAGAAACCAGTGAGAGTAGTCAAAGTGAAAACCGATTTGTGACAACAACTGTCACACCAGCTAGTCTCAAAGATTATAGACTTGTAAGTTTAAGTAAACTCTCTTGAAGGAATTTTGTTATTCAATTTTTGTCGTTATTGATGCTTTGTCAAGAGCTTATTGTCTCTTTCTTATGCAGCATATTCCACTGAGCTTCACTAGGGCTCACCAGATGGAAAAAGCAGGAGGGAAGGAGATTACTCTTTTGGACCAGCATGGAGTAGAGTGGCCAGTGTATCTATGCGTGCCAGACATACGGATGAGGTTGCGCTTTGGTTCAGGGATTAGAGAATTCTTCAAGGCTATTGGTGTTAAGGCGTACGAATCTTTTGTGCTGGAGTTGGTTTGGGAAGACAAAGCATCTCCTCCTATGCTTAAGTTCTGCTCCAAGATCGAGGCATGATGCCTCTTTTTTTTTTTATGGAACTTTGTGGGGGTTTTTTTTTTTTTGATGAAACTATATTGCTTGTTTTTTTTTCTTTTGGATGAAACTAAAGCTTTTTTTTCTTCAGCCGTATAAAGTATTAAAAGTGCCATACCCTAAACTCGAGATAAATAATTTTGAGGTATAGGTTCTCTTTCAATATATAAGTCATATTGAACATGCCTTAAGTCAGCCATTAGGTGCATATAAGTAAGCCGCGCAACGTGTAATTTATCTCGCGACGATTCGTATTTCGGCGGGAAAAAAATATATTTATTTATTCAATTTTATCTTGCAATGTTAAGTGCATATAAGTCAGCCAAAACGTGTAATTTATCTCGCGACGATTCGTATTTCGGCGGGGAAAAAAAAACATTACTTATTCAATTTTAACATGCGATGTTTCGTATTCTCGAGATGCTATACTCACATATATATGGCTCCATATACTAGGAGTAATGATTAATCTTTTGGGAACTCTAATTTCTTTTGGGAACTCTAATTTTTTTAAAAATATTCTGCGTTTGGACGAGTTACCATCTTCGTCTTCTAAAATTTCGAAAGAAAATGTCTTCCTCATCTAACCCAATCTCATTGTCGTTTATTGACAATCAGCTGTATTGTAATCATAAATCAGTCATTTATTGACAATAATTCAATCTTTACGGCTGATTTATCGCATTAACAAAAACACAAATCCATACATATCCAAACAACACTTTTAAATCGGACAAGCTTTTGCATTATGCCCAGGCTGTTTACAACGAGAACATGCGTGTCGTTTCCTATGATGTTTGTTCTCAAGGGAAACTTCTAAAGCAGATTTCATCCTACTTTTCTTAGGCCTTCCTGGTTGTTGACGAACAAGCGGGGGCAAGCACGGTTGGTTAGCAACGTTATTTGGAACTTGGAGCGCTAAATCTATGGGCATGATCGACTCAGCGTATGTGTTTACCAAATAACTGTTGTTGTAGTAAGGACTGCACAAGGATATACGACAAATTTTCCTGTCCTCGGCAGCTGCGATTGCATGCACGCATGGTAATTTCTCGCGTTCAAAACGCCGACATGTGCATTTTCTTGTTTCCAAATTCATAATATGCAAAGATGATCCATATGTAACTTCCGTGTGATAAGGATCAATCCTTTGTACCGTCATAAGTCTGGCGGCAATGACACAGCCCTATTTATAATACATAAAAAATTATTAAAACATTATGGCTGGGTTATGGACCAATAACGACTGACTTATGAACTGCAATGGCTGACTTATCATAAAGGCTGGATTATGGAACAATAACGACTGACTTATGAACTGCAATGGCTGACTTACATGTAGTAGTTTCTCGACACCACGCGAAAGCGTGGTTGGCTGCGATTTCGCATCCTCTCTCCGTTCTTCAAACCATCTGGTCATCATAACCCGTATCGATTCTAATGGTCGAACAATGTGAAGACTTCTAGCATTTGACAGTGCTCTGTTCATTGATTCCGCTATGTTCGTAGTCATCAAATTGTACCTTTGGCTCGGGAAATGAACACGCGCCCACAGTCGGACATCAGCTCTTTGGAGGTAGTCATGAAGTTCAGGATTAATCGCTTCAATCTCCTCGAACCTTGTATTAAAGTCAGAAACCCTAAAACATTTTGCCGCTTTCTTCACCAGACGAAAGACATCTTTTCCCTTGTACTGTTGCAAAATGTTCTTATATAAATGGTAAGTGCAAATTCCACGAGAAGCCAACGGAAACACATTTCCAATTGCTTTTCCTATCGAATTATGCCTGTTCGAGATAATCGCGAGAGCCTCATCGTCAGGAATCAAAATTTTTAGTTGCGTAAAAAGCCAGTGCCATGAATCATCATTTTCAGTGTCAACCACACCGAAGGCTATTGGGAAAATCTGAAAGTTACCATCCTGAGCTAGTGCTGTGAGAAGTGTCCCTTTGTATTTACCGTTAAGAAACGTACCGTCGACAATGACAACTTTGCGCATGAAAGGAAACCCATTTATGCTCGCACCAAATGCAAGGAACACATACATGAATCTCCCAAATTCATCAATTTGAAGACGCGTAACCGTACCCGGATTTGCCCTTCTTATCATATATAGGTAAGGAGGCAAGTCTTCAAACCCACTCTCAGGAGTTCCCATATCGATTTCCCTTGCAAATTTTAGCATCCTATGTGATTTCCAATAATCCATCTGTCCACACGGAAAACGTAAAGTACAAGTAAGTAAATCAGGTGTAATAAACAAATAAGTCAGCCGCAACTTACCGATAAATCAGCTGAAATAGAAGTCAGTCGCAACGTACAAATAAATCAGCTGTAATATACAAATAAGTCAGCCAAAACATACTAAAAAATCAGCTGAAATAGAAGTCAGTCGCAACGTACTAATAAATCAGCTGTAATATACAAATCAGTCAGCCAAAACGTACTAAAAATCAGCTGTACTATACAAATAAGTCAGCTGCAACGTACTAGTAATTACCTTTACACCAAAATGCTTATTGATAGTTATTCCAACACTCTTAGGTCAAACAGACGGACCAACGTCGCCGAGATACTCCCTGTACAACTGGCCTAAAATATCTGGTGTTGCTTGTCGAGATCGATTAAAACGCTCAGTTACAGAACATGTATGCTCCGAATCGTAAATACGAACATAAAATGCCGGTAATTCCCCTTGTGTAGAAGCACGAACTCTCCAGCGACATCCATCAACCCAACACTTAACAATGAGTGTGTCCGAATTGGATACGTCTACATCAAAATCAAATTGATCTCTCACCGTAAGAAGTTTCAGTCGTTTCTCCAAATCGGCTTTACTCTCGTATCGTTGCCCTACCGCGAGGTTTAGCGAAGACATCTCCAACCTTAGAACCTCTGGATTCCTTTCCGATCCGCTCACCGACATGTTGTGAGCTCTCTTCTTAGGCGGTAGGGTCGGTGAATTTTCGTCTTGTGTTGGAGATTCACCGTATGAACTGAAGTTATCATCTTCAGATGAAGCACCATCCGAGTCGTCAAACATATCAAATCAGCTTTCAAATTCATCATCTTCTTCGTCTTGTTCGCCTACTTCGGATTCTCCGCCTACTTCGTATTCTTCACCTTCCATTTTACTTGCGCAATCCATGTCTTCATCGTCGCGTTTATCTTCGTATTTTGTTTCACCACCAGGACAATTATCATTACTGAAACCACCGTAACTGAATAACCTTTTCTTCTCCTCTCTCACTTCGTCATTCCGACTAATTTGGCTCTCCTTTTTCTCCGTAATCTCTACACAGAGACGTATCTGTTCGAATTTCCTTAGGCTTAGAAAACCTATCATCTATCGAGTATTGGAGACGTAAACTGGTGGAGTATCGTGCGCCATTGTTTTCAAAGTTTTATTCGAGAACATGTAGCTCAGCTGAATCTGATGGCTCGACTCGTTCAATCCGTAATCATCGAGTACAGACTTCACAAGTTCGTCGTGTGTTGTTTCATCATTTAAATACAGAACTCTACACCCTCTACCGTCGGCGTTGAATACGTATCTGTTTTTCTTGACCCAGTTACCGGAAACAATAATTACCAGATCCATAAGATCTCGAACAAAGATCAATGAAAAAAAAATAATGAGGAAGAAGACGATTAAGTTTCTGGGTATCAGATGATAAAGAAGATAAATAGATGAAGAAGAAGAAGAAGACACAGCGTCACAACATAAAACTCTAACAATGACATGGAAAATGACATGGAAAATAGGAGCTGATGACATGGAAAATCGGATTTGATGTCATTAATTTTTTGCTTATATGGCAAGTGAGCCACAAAATGAAAACGTAAATCAGCCTAACTAAATCAGTCATCAAATGCATATGTAAGTCAGTTGCTACGTGAATGCTATTTCAGTAATAAAAACAACAAAAATCGGGTTCGAAAAGAGGCCATAAAAGGGCGTAGATCAGCTGGAAAATATTATGTCAGCTGTATCGTCCAATAAATCAGCCGTCAAATGAATGCTATTGTAGTAATTAATCTTTCGCTAATAAATCAGACGTAATATGGCCGAGTTTACTATTAATCAAGCTAAACACGGCTGATTTACGTTAATTATACTTAAATCAGCCGTAATAATCTTTCATAGGTCAGCCGTCCGTTTAGTAACACAACTAGTCGATGATCATTCCGTCATCATGAGAAACATATCTCAACCAGCCGATGTACAAATCAGCCGTCATATATGTACGTAAGTCAGCCATTAGCTCATAAATCAGGCAGATTTTTTTAAACTCAGCTGTCACATAAATCTTAAGTCAGCCAGAAGATCTTAAATCAGCCACGTTTTGTAAGTCAGCCGTATCGTTTGGCTTATTTGTATATGTAAATCAGTCAATTTTTTTAAGTCAGCCACATCGTATATATAACTCAGCCGTCAATACCGCCGTAATGCTTTACGGCTGAGTTCATTAATACACGTCAGCGATTTCCTATGTGGCGCCGGATTTTATCTGACGTGACACTCAAAAGTAATGGCATTCTTGTAATTAGGTTTTTTGTCATAACGTAATTATAAGGACACACTGGGCATTTAAAATAAATCAGTAATAAAAAAAAGTTTTGTATACTTCTAGTAATATTACCTAATTTATGTGTCGTTTAAGTTATGTTCCCTTTTTTTAATCATGGGTCTTAGTTTCCAAACAGAGCTTTCAGTTCCAAGTGTTTTGGTAAAGTGGGAATGAATCACTTGTCAAAAGTTCCAATAGTCTGCGAGAAGTTTTGTCTAGTTTTTGTATGTGAAATTACCAAATTTATTTGGGAAGAAATAATCGAGTTAAGAATCAGACATGGTTCTCTTCTTGTTTGAACATGTGTCAAGCAACGGTCTCTGACATTTAATTGAAAGAGGCTTGATTCAGTTATTTGGTTTGGTTGGGTTCAAATTTTTTTGGTTTTGAGTTTTTCGGATTTTTTAGATCAAAATTAAATAATTTTAATTAATATTGTAAATATTTAATATATTTAAATATATTATTATATAAATTTAATTTAAAATATTAGTTTTTAGTGAATTTTAATTAATTTTGTTAATTTCGATTTCGGATCGGTTAATTCGGTTAATAAATTTAGGTGTAGACAGTGAGGCCAAAGGTTTTGATTTGGTTGGGTTCGAAAATTTGTCCACCCTAGATATTACAAATTAGGTGTAGACAGTGAGGCCAAAGGTGAACAACGTCGTTTCAAGACAAAAAGGAAAGAGTAAACAAAAAAAAAATAGCGCTTAAACACTGTTTTCTTAGAAAAGGCATTCTATTGAAAAGCATAGGGATCGATTACAACACGGTACAAACATAAGAACAACTCTTAAGAACTAGCTAATACAAGAAGACTACAAATGATGAAAAGAATACTAAAAGGATACGTCATTAGGAAAGAGTGGATAGCAACTTGATTCCCCAAGAAGATAGTGAGCAGCCAAACACTCATACATAAGATCGACGGCAAAAGGACGAGAGCAGCCGAGCCAAACACTCTAACCAAACACGGCAACCAATCATTGTCGGAAATCACCGAGTCCAAGAAAGACTGCTATTGGCACTACTACTCAAATCCTCCAAACCTAGTACAAGCAAGGCCACTAACACAAAACCAAGAAATCCGAGACCAATACCGGCTCCAAAACCGCAAACACCACACACTTCAAGCAACACAAGACACAATCAGTAGCACAAACATGTGTTTCCTAGAACAAAAAGAGGCTCAACAGAGAACTAGCCAGAAACTGATCCAAACGGCGAGGCTGAGGTCGGATAAGTGGAACACCAGGAAACTTCAAACGTCAAGGCAGGGGACGAGAAGAAAAAGCCTTCTGCTGTGAAACCGAGATCCCAAAGATCCACCAAACCCGAGTTGGAGAGACAAGAGAAACAAAGAGGAGAGGGAAGAAATCCAGAAGGCCTCAAAGTCGAGAACAACCACCACAACACATCGACATTCACAACAAAACCAGAAGCACTCAAATCAAGCCCAGAAGAAACATAACTGAGGAAACATAAACTTGAATTGAAGAGACCTAGCTAGAGTGAAAAATCCAACCGCGGCAAGACACATATCCTCTAACCTGTGAGACAACACCGATGAGGAGAAGAAGCGTAGAGAAATTCCTTAGATCTGATAGTCATTCTTGACATTGAGCTACAAATCCGAGACATACCCGACACAACCATCCACCAACAAGTCGCTTCACAGCAAAGGATGAGAGGAGCCATGACATCGAACCACTACGGTGCACAAACCAGAGCTTCAGGGAGCAACCAACGCACTCACGACCCAGAGACACCGTCGAAAGCATCAGCCAGAGAGAGAGATGAAGCGGCAAGCAGACCTGAAGCGGCCGGAGACAAGCCGGCGAAGAAGACCCACGGCGGGGTAGATCTACAACCCTAGCTCATTACCACCTTCAATCTTTGAAACAAGTAGCCGGAGAAGACAACGACACAAGGGGGTCCCTTTTTCGGCGGAGGTGAGAAACACCGCACACCGGAAAGGGAGAGCAGAAGAGGAGTTTTTACGGCGGCTATGGTTTTTTAGAGAGAAGGGGAGTTGCCTCTCAAAGATTTTTTTTTAAACGCTGTTGTTCGGTCTAAACTTTAACGTCGTCGGACATAACCTTGGTGAAGCTCGCCGTTGATCACCCGATTTTTTTCTCTGAAATAGTTTTGGAGATTTGGTGTTTAACGAGCCAAACAGTAAGGGTTCTTAAGTTTGATTGATCAGGAAAACCTCTTATGTCGTTCTCGATTTGTCTCTTAGTACTCTGTTTCAAAATATCATATGACCAAATCAAGAGATTATATGATTTGGTCGAGCACTGTTGAGGCCAAATCACAACTCCAACTTAACTGACCTGATTGATTGGTTGTTACGGATACAAGCGTGGCCACTTCTAATAAGAAAAGAGTCGTTGATGAAGAATAAAAGTCTCGAAAAGCTTTTTTTTTTTAAAGTATTTTTTGCAAGTTTTATCATTTCGTGGATAAAATCTGGAAATGTATATCCTTTCTTTTACACTGGGTCTTACTTTCACTACTTCGTGAGAATCAATGAGACACAAGTTCTAACTTTTGACTTAAACTACATAAAAAGATTGAGTTTCCCACCCAAAAAAAGAAGGAGAATTGGTCATCTGTTGCCTTTGAGAGACCGTCTTTGAATCTCTCGGGCTTGAATTCTGCTGCATCGTTGCCCCATAGGTCGGTGTTGTGTTGGACTAGCATAATATGTAGATTGATGTGAAAACCGCCCGGTAAAGTCAGATCTCCTAGCTTCATCTCTTTGTGAACGGTTTCCGTCAGTGAGTTATGGGAGGATACAGCCTAAGGACTTCATATAAAATCATCATCATCTGTGAGGGATCAAAACCAAATGAGGAGTTGAGTCTTACAAGAGATAGTGGTTGTATCTTCCAGTTGTTTGACAAGCTTTGTGTTGTCCAGGACTGCAAAACAGATGCTGATTGGAGCGGATAAAGAGCATAATGGATTGTATTTATTTAGAGGTGTGGCGACTACAACAACAATACAAACCGTGGCGAAGCAATCAGCTACAGTGTGGCATTGTCGCGTAGGTCATCCTGCTTCTAAGGCAATGGTGATGCTGAAATTATCGGATTTTAGTAGTTGTAGTGGTTTTGATTCTAGGAATTGCGATGTTTATATTCGTGCGAAGCAATCGTGAGACTCGTTTTCTTTGAGTAATAATAAAACTACATCAGTTTTTGAAGTAGTTCATTCTGACCTATGGATACCGTATAGGACCACATCTCTTTGCGGATCACGCTATTTCCTTACAATAGTTGATGATTATTCTCGTGCATTGTGGATTTATTTACTACCCAACAAAACCAAGACTTCTTCTACTCTACGAAATTTTATTGCTCTTGTTGAAAGATAATTTGAGTCACAAGTCAAGATAATTTGTAGCGATAATAGATATGAATTCATGACTCTTACTGATTTCTTTCGAGAAAAAAGTATCATACATGAGACATCATGTGTTAGCACTTCGCAACAGAACAGAAGAGTTGAGCGGAAACATCGGCATATACTTAATGTCGCTAGAGCTTTGCGATTCCAATCCCATCTTCCAGTGGAGTTTTGGAGTTATTGTATACTTACTCTAGGTTATTTGATAAATTGTACACCGAGTACGATTCTTAAGGGTAGATCACCTTTTGAAATGCTATACGATCATCTTCCTCCGTTAAATCACTTACGAATATTTGTTTGTTTATGTTATGTTCATAATCAACATCATGGTGGAGATACATTTACTTCTAGGAGTAAAAAATTGCTTTTTTCTTGCTATTTTTTTGGGAAGAAGGGCTGGAAAGTGTATGATCATGATAATGGTGTGATTTCGACATCCCGTGATGTGGTGTTTGTTGAGACTGAATTTCCATTTGCTCAACCTAAACCTCAACCTACTCTTACTTCTACGCCAAGTAACAAAGATATGGAGGATGATTTTCTGGTTTTACAACCGATTACTACGTCCTCAGTTACGAATCCAATTACAAACTTGTCGGAGCCTTTGATTTCTGTCAATACGTCACCTACAATGGACGTATCTCCTGTGCTTTCGACATCACCTACCACCAACGTATCCGCCGCTGATCTTACTTCTCTCATGACACCGGATACATTATTTTCACTCTCGCCTGATATTGATGCATCTTCTCCTACGATTTCTTCTCCATCTAACACTCCGAAAATTGCTGATGACAATGAGGAACCTATGGGGAAAGGATGTCGCACGAAATTTCAGTCCACTAGATTTCATGATTATGTCACTAATACGACTCACATTGGCTCGGACAGTGATTTTGTGGGCTCAACATAGTATCCCCTTGATGCTTATGTTGATTGTTCTAATTTTTTCATCATCATCAAGCTTTCCTTGCAGCAATAACGGCTGGGGTTATTCCTAAAACATATGCTGAAGCAGAAGCTGATGAAATGGATGCTTTGGAAGAAAGTGGTACTTGGACCGTGGAGACTTTACCTCCGAGTTAGAAAGCATTGGGTTGTAAGTGGGTGTTTACTTTGAAATATTGATCGGATGACTCCTTAGAACGCTATAAGGCTTGACTTGTAGTTCTTGGTAATAACCAAACGGAGAGGGTTTGGATTATAATGAGATGTTTGCTCCGGTTTGTAAAATGACTACGGTAAGATCCTTTTTAGAGGTTGTGGTTCTCAGGATTAGAAAGACCATCAAATGAATGTTCATAATGTATTTTTACATGGAGATTTAGAAGAGGAGGTTTATATTAAACTTCCTCCTGGCTTCCGGACTGATGATAAATCTAATGTTTGCCTTCTACATAAATCTTTGTATGGTCTTCGACAGGCTCCACGTTGTTGGTTCGCTAAGTTAACTACCTCTTTTAAGGACTATGGGTTTGAACAATGTGTCAAAGACTACTCTCTCTTCACATTTACGGAAGGTGATATACGGCTTCAGATTTTGGTCTACGTTGATGATTTTATTATCACACGAAGCTCTTTGTCAGTTATCAGTTCATTCAAACTCTATCTTAGTACGTGTTTTCGTATGAAAGATCTTGGGGTTTTGAAATATTTTCTTGGCATTGAGGTCGCTCATAGCCCGTTTGGAATGTAATTATGTCATCGAAAATACGCATTATGCATTATCGCTGAAGCTGGTCTTCTTGATGCGAAACCGGTGTCCCATCCGATTGAAAAAACCACAAGTTAGCATCGGCTAGTGGCGAATCTCTTCCCGACCCATCTCGTTACTGCCAACTAGTTAGAAGACTGATTTATCTTGGAATAACACGACCTGAATTGTCATATGCGATTCATACATAGTTCCAATTCATGAATGACCCAAAACTCGATCATTGGGAGGCTGCTCTTAGGATTGTTCGATACTTGAAAGGTAACCCTGGGCAGGGTATTCTTTTACGTGCTGATTCCGACTTATGTCTCTCGATTTGGTACGACTCTTATTGGGCTGGATGTCCATTAACTCATCGCTCCTTAATAGCATGGTTCATACAGTTAGGTGGTTCCCCAATTTCTTGGAAGCCTCGGAAGCATTTTTGGTCATCTTTGCTATATATTGAAATATATTTTTAAAAGTGCCACAGGGTGAAAGATTTTTTTTAAATAGTGATATTTTCGTAAATAATTCATAGATTTATCCTGGAGTCACCGAGTTAAATATTAACTACTGTTGTCAAAAAAATTCAAAACTTTTGTATACAAACTACTATAATATATTTTTCTCTTTAATATTCTCTCCTACTGTTATATACTAGAATTGATTCGCGCGATGTGCGATTTTTTTATTTAGTTATTTACTTTTTTGTTTTCGTTATTTTCTTAAACTTTATATATATATTTACTATAGTTTTTTATCAGTAACTTTCATAATGTTAAATTAGTGGTGTTGAAATATTGGATACCCCATAGTAATGTTGTTTAAATAATGTCAGCATAATCTTAATTTTGTTTTTTCTTAATAATGTTACTTTCATGTACTTCTAAATAACCTTAATGTATGTGTCAAAATGCCGTCTACTTAAGCTTTTATAAGTCTTGGTACCGCTGAAGATAATCTCGGTGAAGTAGAGGTTGACTTTGTAATCTCCGCTTTGTAGACACACTGCATAGTACGTGAGAAATAATGCTCATAATATGCATATAATCGTGGATCTGTCCCGCTCGTCGTTTCGATGAATTTGCCTAAGTGGTTGAGCATTTGCCATGTTTCAAGCAAACAATATGAAAAAAACAAGCCAAAGATGAGTAAAGAGATGAGCTTGTTGCGCCAACACGCTTCAAGTTCGATCCACCTGCTGCGCAAAACTAAAACACATTGTTTTGGACACCCACACGGATATAGGTCTCTTGCTTTCAGTCCATTTGCATACCCGGAGAGAGGGTCTATCCGTGGCTGCACCTCTTCCAAGGATTAGTTTGAGCCTCTCCATAAACCTAAGATTTATCCTGAATTACCCAAAAAAAAAAACCCATAGATTAGTAAAACAGAAGCCAAAAACTTAAACAAATGGCAAAAATATAAGTTATATGTTCAACTAATATGATACTAGTGTACCACCCGTGTAACGCCCGTGAACCAAATGGGGATTTTTGGTTGGGTGTGGCGGTTGACACAGGTGTGTATGTCGATTGACACGTGAGTTTTGGACTTGTGAGAAGTCGGGTTGGGTGTTGTGTCGATCGACACAGGGGTTGTGTGTCGATCGACACAAGTTAAAATCAGACCGACGGTTTCGGTTTCTGATTGCCGGTTTGGAGAGCGGTTTAGGGGAGACCCTAGGATTTGTATAAAAGGTTGGTACAGTCACGTTTGTCCTCGTTTTGGCCAAAAACTCAGAGAGAAAGAGGGTTTGAGAGAGAGTCTTTTGATCAAAGGAGTTGTGTGAGGTTTTGTGAGTGAGAATAGCTTCTGTTCGAAAGTTTGAGAGGGCAAACGGCTAGGCTATCTGAGACGGATTGAGGTGTACCTTGGTGGGTAAGTTCTTCGATCTCTGCTCTTGATATAGGCGAAAACGGTTTGTCATTTCGTCGATTATTCATCGAGTTATGGCTGTTTGAACTCATTGGGTCTGTGCAGATTATTGTCTGCGATCAGTAAGCTTCGGGGTTGATTTCCGATCGAACCAGAAGGATTCTGGAGGCGATCCACATATTGACGCATAGCTGTGTCTGTCTAGTTTCCAGAACAATCATCCGTTTTGGTTTTGGACAAGTGGTTCGTTGTGCACAAGTCTTTTTTGTAACCGTTGGTTCCATTCTCATTTCGATTCTTCGAGGTGAGTGCGTGATCGTGGGTTTGTGTGGGCGTAGAGATTGATGGAATGCGTTTGCTTGGTGTTTCGTGTGTTTTTGGTTGGAATTGTGCAGGTGACTCGACGAATCGCGACAGATTCGAGTCACGAGAGGATAGGCTCGTTTCTGGGTTGTCGTGTCGATCGACACCAGGGTGGTGTGTCGATCGACACGGGCAGAGTCATATCGATCGACACCAGGGTTATGTGTCGATCGACACAGGACGGAGTCATGGTGATCGACACCTAGTGGTTGTGTCGATCGACACAAGGTCTCTGTACTTGTTCGTGTTGGTTGTTCTTGTTGTTTGCTTGTGTGCTCATCCTGGTATTGTATTGATTGTTATGTCTATACTTAAAAAACTCGTAGACGGGATGACCGCGTCGCTGAGTATTTGTGATAATACACACGCAACTCTTTTTGCCATGTGTTGCGGGTAAAGAGAAAATGTGATCGTGGAATCATGGCCAGGAAGGAGAGATGATCTAGGGTCTCGTATGGCTGTGTGCTGTTGTAGAATTGCTAGGTTGCTAGTAAATTCTGACTTGTAGTTAATTGGTTTATTGGTTATTGGTTATTGTTTGGATTGTTGAATTGAACCGGTTAGAATTCAATTAAGTATGGGATTAGTTGAATTGGTTTTATTTGGTTATTGACTGGTTTGTTACTATTTAGTTAATTGTTCCGCGTTGCTTGTTGTATTGACCCAATTGAGGATTATTATCTGTGATGATAATAATCTGAAGGAAAATTTTTTAAAAAAAAATTGGGTTGGGTCGTTTCAATTTGGCATCAGAGCCCTTATGGTTCTAGGGCGGGTGATTGATTAATTGATTGTGTGATAATTGATTGATTGCTGTGTGGCTTTGGGGACATAGATCATCTCTTCCGAGCCTTCAATGAGATTCCACGGTATGTGTTTGTTTGATTTTCTGTTGTTCTAGTACTTAGTAATCTGCTGGTGAGTGCAGAGTGATGGCTAGAGGTGCTAGAGGCAGAGGTCGTGGGGGCCGGGGAGGCCGAGGTGGTCGTGGTGGGCGCGGCCGAGGACTTGGGAGTGAGTCAGATGCCGTGAGTGTGGCCCAGGAGACCACGCAGGAGCAGGTGGCGTACTCGCAGGCATTTCAGGAGGGGTCTGTGGGTGTGACTGCTACGAGTGCCAGTGTGAGGGCTGGTGGGGCCAGTGTGGGTCCCGAGGTAGCTTATGGTGTGGGGGGCCCGGGTGGGGGTGCTCCCGTAGGTGTGGCCCAAGACCGAGATGATCATTTGACGAGTTTGCTGCAGTTGATTCTGGAGCAGTTATCAGGTGGGGTACTGGCTCCGGGTCAGGCTCCGGGTGGTGGGGCTGGTGTACGGCCAGGAGTGGCTGGTGTGCGGCCAAGAGTGGCTGGTGTGCAGCCAGTGGTGGCTGGGGTTCAGCCGGAAGTGGTTGGTGTGCAGCCGGGTGTGGCGGTTGTAGAGGAGGTTCCATCCTACCTGAGGATGATGGAGCAGATGCAGAGGATTGGCACCAGATTTTTCTCGAGTAGTGCCAAGCCTGAGGATGCTGATGAGTGGCGGCGGAGGTTGGAGCGGAACTTTCGCTCTATCAGGTGTCCTGAAGGATACAGAGTTCATCTAGTGGTTTATTATCTGGATGGTGACGCGTATCTCTGGTGGAGAGGTATTGGGGCCAGGAGGGTACAGGCCGAGATGGTCTAGGAGGATTTCTTGGCTGAGTTCAATGCCATGTATTTCCCGCAGGAGCCGGTGGACCGGATGGAGTCGAGGTTTTTGAACCTGGCTCAGGGAGATCGGACTGTGAGGGAGTTTAATTTGGAGTTCAGTCGACTCCTAGTATATGTTGGTAGGGGCATTGAGGGCGAACAGGCCCAGGTGAGGAGGTTCCTAGGGGGACTTCGAGCTGACTTGAGGACTTGCTGTAGAGCGAGTAAGTTTGCCACGAGGGCGGAGCTGGTTGAGACGGTTGCGTCGATTGAGGAGGATCTGAGGGGTCAGGTTGTGGTGGGCAGCCAAATCGTTCAGACGAAGAAGCCGCTGCAGCAGCCGGTTATGAGAAGGGGCGGTGAGCCTGCGCAAGAACAGAAGAGGAAGTGGGATGATACTTCGGGATCGAGTCAGAGTGGTCAGGGATGCTTCGGGTGTGGGAGCATGTTTCACAAATTGGTGAGATGTCCTAGGAAGAACGAGGCTCGAGATACTCGCATCTGTTATAACTGTGGTGAGTCGGGACACATCAGGCCGAAATGTCCTAAGCTGCAGCAGACGACGGGTGGAGGAGGAGATTTGGGAACCAGAGGCTAAGATGAAAGCAAGGTTCAGGGGATGGTTCGAGGAGTGGGCCCAGGATTGAGCTTGTTTTCATGGTTTCCAGTTTCAGAGTTTAGCATGTTGCTACGTGGTTTTTGGAATTATGTATTTCGTTTGAGGATTAACGATTATTACATTTGAGATTTAATAAGATGAGTATTTCTTATGGATTGAAATTTATAAATGTGTATTCTTATGGTTGGAGATTTATAGGATGAGGATTTTCTTTGCTTGGTCTTGTGTTATCATGAGTATGCATGTTGGGGGTTGTAAATTGAGGTTTTATAAGGATTTAAAACTGGTCTATTTCTAAGGGTCTGAGAATAGAGGTTTTATGAGGATTTAAAACTTGTCTATTCTGTGAGACCGTAGTGAAACACCCTGGGTGATTGGGTTGTTTAGAGATGACCTGAGGATTGGTCATGGATGAGATGATATTCCGGGATAGTGGAGTGTCATGTTAGAGTTTACCTGAGTATTGGTAATGGATGTGATGATATTCCGAGTATTGGGATGTCAGGTTGAGACCAAGTGAGGTAGTTCTAGTCCGAGATGCTATAGGCGTTAAGAATTGATTTCTCTAGGGAATGAGGATTTTCCCGAATAACTCATTTGGAGATGAGGATTTCTCCAGGAGGGATGAGGATTTCCCTGTATGTTACTGAGGGATGAGGATTTCCCTTAGTAATAGGAGATGAGGATTTCTCCAGGAGGGATGAGGATTTCCCTGAGTGTTACTGAGGGATGAGGATTTCCCTTAGTAATACTGAGAGAGAAGTATTTTCTCGATGGGATGAGGATTTCCCTGTGGGGGTTATTGGGGGATGAGGATTTCCCTTAGTAATACTACGAGATGAGTACTTCTCTAGAGGGGATGAAGATTTCCCTGTATACCGCTAGCTCGATGGACTGTGTGTTCTGAGAGTGTCAGTGGTATCACCGATAGCTCAAAGGACGTGTTCCTGAGAGTGTGAGTGGTGTGGTTATGCGATATGAGTTATGAGTTGAGAGTAATCAATGTCTGAAACGTGGCTATGTGTATAGGGCTAGATGTAGACCTCAGAGATCGGGAGAGGGTCTCGGATGTTGCTAGCCGGGGTGGTCAGGGGTGTTGACCGTAGTGTGACGGTGTGGAGTGATTCGAGGGTGGATCTTTAGTGGTGCTGACCGGATTGGTCAGGATTGCAGCCGTGGCGAGACGGGGCAATGTGGCTAGTATGAGACTAGCGGAGCTCGGGAATCAGGTGAGATCGCGAGTGGTGCTGACCGGGTTGGGTCAGGAGGGTGTGGTGGATATCGAGTCTAGGGTTTTGCTTACATTTAGAACTTGGTTCGGACAACTCTGGTAGCATGTGTAGCGCCGTTGGTCGTACATGTTCTTGTTTGATTGTTGTGCGATCATTTGGTTCAATTTAGGGTCAACGGTTGGTTGTGCATGTTCTTGTTTGATTGTTGGGCGATCAATCGGGCAGCCCTAATCCAGACCAGGGGGCGTTGCATCGTTGGTGTTTCCGGGAGAATCTGATCGGGTTTTAGGCGGGGGTATTAACCTTAGTGTGACGAAGTTGCATGATTCGAGGTCGAATCCGTGTTAGTGGGGGAGAATTGTAACGCCCGTGAACCAAATGGGGATTTTTGGTTGGGTGTAGCGGTCGACACAGGTGTGTATGTCGATCGACACGTGAGTTTTGGACTTGTGAGAAGTTGGGTTGGGCGTTGTGTCGATCGACACAGGGGTTGTGTGTCGATCGACACGAGTTAAAATCAGACCGACGGTTTCCGTTTCTGATTGCCGGTTTGGAGAGCGGTTTAGGGGACACCCTAGGGTTTGTATAAAAGGTTGGTGCAGTCGCGTTTGTCCTCGTTTTGGCTGAAAACTCAGAGAGAAAGAGGGTTTGAGAGAGAGTTTTTTGATCAAAGGAGTTGTGTGAGGTTTTGTGAGTGAGAACAGCTTCTGTTCGGAAGTTTGAGAGGGAAAACGGCTGGGCTATTAGAGACGGATTGAGGTGTAACTTGGTGGGTAAGTTCTCCGACCTCTGCTCTTGATATAGGCAAAAACGGTTCATCATTTCGTCGATTATTCATCGAGTTATGGCTGTTTGAACTCGTTGGGTCTGTGCAGATTGTTGTCTGCGATCAGTCGGCTTCGGGGTTGATTTCCGATTGAACCAGAACGATTCTAGAGGCGATCCGCATACCCGACGCGTAGCTGTGTCTGTATAGTTTCCAGAACAGTTGTCCGTTTTGGTTTTGGACCAGTGGTTCGTCTTGTACAAGTCTTTTTGTAACCGTTGGTTTCATTTTCATTTCGATTCTTCGAGGTGAGTGCGTGATCGTGGGTTTGTGTGGGCGTAGGGATTGATGGAATGCGTTTGCTTGGTGTTTCGTGTGTTTGTGGTTGGAATTGTGCAGGTGACTTGATGAATCGCGACTCGACGAATCGCGACAGATTCGAGCCACGAGAGGATAGGCTCGTTTCTGGGTTGTCGTGTCGATAGACACGGGCATAGTCATATCGATTGACACCAGGGTTATGTGTCGATCGACACAGGACGGAGTCATGGTGATCGACACCTAGTGGATGTGTCGATCGACACAGGGTCTCTGTACTTATTCGTGTTGGTTGTTCTTGTTGTTTGCTTGTGTGCTCATCCTGGTATTGTATTGATTGTTATGTCTATACTTAAATAACCCGTAGACGGGATGACCGCGTCGCTGAGTATTTGTGATAATACTCACGCAACTCTTTTTGCCATGTGTTGCATGTAAAGAGAAAATGTGATCGTGGAATCATGGCCAGGAAGGAGAGATGATCTAGGGTCTCGTATGGCTGTGTGCTGTTGTAGAATTGCTAGGTTGCTAGTGAATTCTGAGTTGTAGTTAATTGGTTTATTGGTTATTGGTTATTGTTTGGATTGTTGAATTGAACCGGTTAGAATTCAATTAAGTATGGGATTAGTTGAATTGGTTTTATTTGGTTATTGACTGGTTTGTTACTATTTAGTTAATTGTTCCGCGTTGCTTGTTGTATTGACCCAATTGAGGATTATTATCTGTGATGATAATAATCTGAAGGAAATTTTTTTAAAAAAAAATTGGGTCAGGTCGTTTCTACCCGCGCCCTGCGCGGGATAGTTATCTTTGAAAATGATTTGGCAAGTTATATACATCATATGAGATCTAAGAAATCAGTACAAAACAACTCTTAAAAAATTATCAAACAAAAGATAAAAACCAAATTTATTAAAGGAAGAGAATCCAAAATTATTATAACAAACCAAGTTAACTTTAAAACAACTACACGTAAAGAAATAATCATATTCCAAACTACGATATGCCAAAACACGACGGAAATTAACAATAATCCTCTTACATTGACCCTCACCAAGAGTATTTGAAAGAATATATAGAAAATCATCAATCACATTTTTAGAAGACCATCCAACAATTCTCGACGATTGCATTGACAATTCGAATATCTTCGAAACAGGTTGGACCTCTAACAAACCCAAAGCAACCACCAAAGATAATAAACCTCGGTAGTATAAGTGGAACATGAACTAATCTACCAACATTGGTAGTCACGATATGAGGAATCCATTTTGAAATAGCATGATCGCATTTGTATTTAGAAGAAATTTTCACATAAGTAAATATCCTAGTCGAAGACCACATACGATTATATTCCAACCAACTCATAAACTGAGTTTTTTTTAAGCGCAACTCATGAAACCATATATCGATGAGACCACCATCAGCATAAAGAATTAGTAGAGGAATAGGTAGGCAAATCCCTGGTCAAGGCAAGAAAGTTGAGACCTTTTGAATCCGGTGCTTTGTTCCAGCTAACGTGCAGGAAAGGCAACTTTATCTACAAAATCACCTCATTCCTGAAGAATAATCATCATACGAATCATGTAACAATTAATCCTAGACATTTGAATGTCGTACCTTCTCCTCTACCTCAAAATGAGAATCTAACGATACAACTCTCCACCTTATTACGACAACGACAATCACATCGTCCTTTTACTAATTCAAATTCACTTTTGTATCCATATCCTATTCAGGTTTTGGAAAACATATAATGTTAAAATAACAAAATTAACTCTAACTAAGAATCAAGAGTTCATCATAAGTTAAAATAACAAACAAATTCATATTAAAAAAAAAACTAAAAATTAAGGTTCAAAAACGAATATACTTCAAATAGTATAACTAAGCATCTCTATAATATTAAAAGAGGAGTACATTTAGTACAATGCCCAAAATTGAAAGGAATATTACTGAAATTGCCATTCAATTACAACTAAATTGATTTAATTGAAAAGAGTAATTTTGGATAAATCCAATGATAATTTCAGTAATTTTCAGGTCAATTTCGGACTGGATCCGACTGGGGGACACGGATTCTGTACGACCCGTTTTATGACCCGTTTTTCATTAGTGACAATTCTGTAATTATTCAATAGTGACGGATCGATCGATCCTATCACTATCAGATCAAAAAGTGGGCCATAATTCTCCATTTGGACCGATACAAATTGGTTGTCTCTAAATGGCTTTTAAATTAATTATGCATAGAAACATAATACTATCAGTGATCGCATATAACCTTAATCAAATATAAAAAATGACATGAATGGTCCTTTTTGTCGATGTGCTCGAAAATATAACTAATATATGTATTGATGTAAACAACCGAATATGTCAACATGTTTTTAATTCTTTTTAATATATAAATTGAAATACAGTACTCGCACAGAACGCTATATAATTAATATATGTATTGATATTTTAAGCAAAAGTTAACAGTTATATACTAATATGTAAGGATGCAGTATTTATATGCAAACATGCTATTTAAAAATGTTTTTTTTTTGTTTTTTGGTCGGCAGAAAAAGGAATTTAAATTTAAATATTTAGAGTGCATATATATACTGTATTAATATCAGTTTTTTATACTGTATTATCCAGTGAGACATATGTAGTGGCAATTTTAGTAATTATCATATCAATTTCAGACATTTTTTGGGACTGGATCCGATTGGGGGGCGCGTATCCTCTTTTTACCCGGCCGGATCCAATTTCATTAATGGCATTTTTGTAATATTTGAGTGTTTTATTACATCTGATTTCCTTATTGGATCACAAAATGAAAAAATCCAAAAACATTGTTAACCCATTCGAAACTCTTGGTTTTAAAGACTTCTTTGTCCCACATCGTTTTTGGGAGAGTTTTTTTTTATCTAGATTCTTAGTATAAGTACGATCAACCATGATTCACAAAAACTTAAATCGGAAGCCTAACATAGGCGTTCAAATTTGGGGTTTTATTTGGTTTGATACTAATCTGGTTATTCGATTAACACTGATAGTTGAAGCAAATAAAATTTGGAATATGTTACATATATCGGATTTGTCAAAAACCTAAAATATTATAAATTGATCAGTTTATAATCTTTTGGTTTTGATTATATTTTGATATATGATAAATATCCTAAGCTTACCCAATAGTTTTAATGTTACGCATGTGGGTTAAAATATTTTTATCCGTATTAGCAAAGGGATGAAAAGTTTAATATTTTAATCGAATTAAAATATTTCAGTTTTTATGTATTTGTTAATATTAAAAGAGAAGTACATTTAAGAGAATGTACCAAATTGATTTCAATATTCCTCAAATTGCCATTGTATTTAACTAAATAGGTTCAATTAAACAGGGTAATTTTGGACATATGACGTGGTAATTTTAGTAATTATCATATCAATTTAAAATATTTTTGGGACTGGATCCGATTGAGGGGCGCGGATCCTCTTTTTACCCGGTCGGATCTGATTTCATGAATGGCATTTTCGAAATACTTGAGTGTTTTATTACATCTGATTTTCTTATTGGATCACAAAATAAATAAAAAAGCCCAAAAATATTGTAAGCCCATTCTAAACTCTTGGTTTTATAGAATTCTTTGTCCCACATCGTTTTTGGGAGAGTTTTTTTATCTAGATTCTTAGTATAAATACGATCAACCATGATTCACAAAACTTAAATCGGAAGCCTAACATAGGCATCCAAATTTGGGGTTTTGTTTGGTTTAATACTAATCCGGTTATTCAATTAACACAAATAGTTGTATCAAATAAAATTTGGAATAGGTTACATATATCGGATTTGTCAAAAACCTAAAATATAATAAAATGATCAGTTTATAATATTTTGGTTTTGATTAGATTCTGATATATGATAAATATTCTAAGCATACCCAATAGTTTTTATGTTACGCATGTGGGTTAAAATATTTTTATCTTTATTAGCAAAGGGATGAAAAATTTAATATTTTAATCGAATTAAAATATTTCAGTTTTTATGTCTTTGTTAATATTAAAAGAGAAGTGCATTTAGAAGAATGTCCAAAATTGATTTCAATATTACTCAAATTGCCATTGCCTTTTAACTAAATATATTCAATTGAAAAGGGTAATTTTGGACATATGCGGTGGTAATTTTAGTAATTATCATATCAATTTCAAATATTTTTGGGACTGGATCCAATTGGGGGGGGGGGGGGGGTTTAGGGTTTAGGGTTTAGGGTTTAGGGTTTAGGGTTTAGGGTTTAGGGTTTAGTGGGGGGGGTTTAGGGTTTAGGGTTTATGGTTTAGGGTTTAGGGTTTAGGGTTTAGGGTTTAGGGTTTAGGTTTTAGTGGGGGGGGGTTTAGGGTTTAGGGTTTAGGGTTTAGGGTTTAGGGTTTAGTGGGGGGGGGCGCAGATCCTCTTTTTACCCAGTCTGATCCGTTTTCATTTATGGCATTTTCGTAATATTTGTGTGTTTTATTACATCTGATTTCTTTATTGGATCACAAAAGGAAAAAAAGCCCAAAAACATTGTAAGTTCATTCAAAACTCTTGGTTTTATAGAATTTTTGGTCCCACATCGTTTTTTGGAGGGTTTTTTATCTAGATTTTTAGTATAAATACGATTAACCATGATTCACAAAAACTTAATCGGAAGCCTAACATAGGGGTCCAAATTTGGGGTTTTGTTTGGTTTAATACTAATCCGGTTATTCAATTAACACAAATAGTTGTATCAAATAAAATTTGGAATAGGTTACATTTATCGGATTTGTCAAAAACCTAAAATATTATAAATCGATCAGTTTATAATATTTTGGTTTTGATTAGATTCTGATATATGATAAATATTCTAAGCTTACCCAATAGTTTTAATGTTGCACATGTGGGTTTAAATATTTTTAGCCGTATTAGTAAAGGAATGAAAAATTTAATATTTTAATCGAATTAAAATATTTCAGATTTTATGTCTTTGTTAATATTGAAAGAGAAGTACATTTAAGAGAATGTCCAAAATTGATTTCAATATTACTCAAATTGCCATTGCCTTTTACCTAAATAGATTCAATTAAAAGGGTAGTTTTGGACATATGCGGTGGCAATTTTAGTAATTTCATATCAATTTCAGACATTTTTGGGACACGATCCGATTGGGGGGCGCGGATCCTCTTTTTACCCAGTCGGATCCGATTTCATTAATGGCATTTTCGTAATATTTGAGTGTTTTTATTACATCTGATTTCCTTATTGGATCACAAAAGAAAAAAAAAAACCCAAAAACATTGTAAGCCCATTCGAAACTCTTGGTTTTATAGAATTCTTTGTCCCATATCATTTTTGGGAGAGTTTTGTTATCTAGATTCTTAGTATAAATACGATCAACCATGATTCACAAAAACTTAAATCGGAAGCCTAACATAGGCGTCCAAATTTGGGGTTTTGTTTGGTTTAATACTAATTCGGTTATTCAATTAACACAAATAGTTGTATCAAATAAAATTTGGAATAGGTTACATTTATCGGATTTGTCAAAAACCTAAAATATTATAAATCGATCAGTTTATATGGTATTTTCGTAATTGCGATGGTAAGATTCAGAAGAAGACTATGAACTTTGTTTTCAAAGAGGTTTTCCAAAATATTGACTCGCAATTGTTGTATGATGAAGGTATGGATCTATTTAACTTCTTTCAAATTCATCTCTTAAAACAAGTTGGTCATTTTTATAATATTTTGATTTTTTGTTACATATTAATTTTTGAACCTGATTAAAGATTTTGATCAATATTCGGCAATGGAGAGTCTCAATTACTATTGTTTTGCTTTTTGGATCAAATCTTCGGCGATGTGTACAATTTATGTTTTGTTTTTTTTTTAGTTATTTCAGATGCATTTATTACACAGAAATTTAGTATGCTGGCTGTTTGCTATTATAATAGACGTTTTCACATTCAAGGATTATGTTTCGTTTTTCCAATATAAATTTGTTTCTCATTTCTTAAAACTTTATCAAAACAGTACAGTTTATGATATGTTACATAGTTCATAACAAGTAACAAATCAATTTTTGGTTACTTATAAGATGTTGTATAAAATCGGCCGTACTTTTTAATGTAGAGGATTGCTATCAGTTTCATGTAAATATTTAAGCAAAAAGTACCAAGATTACTCAATTACGATTACCAATCATCTATTCGTACAATCCATTTAATAGTTCAATCATTTGCAATGTAAACATTCGTTGTATTTATACTAACCTTGATCAGTTATGTCAATTGGATCATGCTTTCATCAATCTTTTATTTCCCTCATTATATTTCCAACAAATAAAACCTAAACTTAGATCCAACCCCACGAAACCAATTGAAAATTTAAAAATATTTTGAAAATAAACAAAAATTCAATCAAAATTAAATAAAACACCTTTTAGTTTGCTTTGTTTATGAGATTATTTAATTATCTACAAAACCAATAAACCGGAAACGTAAACCATTTGGAATAGCCTTAAAAACCATCATACTTGAGACGACAAACATACGTACATGCACAAAACTAAATATTGTAATTTATGTATACCAACTCCAATGACTATTCATTATAAAATTCAATACTTAACATAATTATTTTCTACCCTCAAGCTAAAAAAACCATCATACCTTTTCAAACTAGTCGATTCTACTTACAAACTAAAACCATATATATCTAATCTTAAAACATATTATATACGACACAATGCGAAAGCTAAATATAGTTTAAAATATATACAACTAATATTCCCGCACAAAGTGCGGGTGAAAATCTAGTGTAATGTATTTCATATGTTGAATTTCTTCAGTAATAAGATGTATTTTAAATCAGTTTCAATAGAATAAATTGTTAAAAAAAGCATGATTATTCTATATCTGATATCATATGATAAAGACCTTATTAACAAATTAAAGAAAATTTTCAATCGACCATACCAGTAGGACATTCTAAACTCTACAATCGTAAATAGTGTGATTGGGTAAGAGTTATGAATTAGTATCCAAGGTGCAGCAATATGTGTATTATATGCAACTATATGTGTCCCAAGAATTAATATGGTGGTATAAGAAGAAACGTCACCTGAGATGGCTGGCTACGTTTTCTCGAGAGAGGCCCTAAACATTCATTGAACCTTGATATAGTTTTTGGAAATACCTACATATTAAGAATATCGAATATTAACCATCCAAAAAAAAATATAAGATCGAAACCAATTAGGAACAAAAGAGTTTCTACCCAAATTTACCATTCACCGTTGAGCTCTAGAAGAAACCATAAACTTTTATAAGAGCAGTGAGCATACAATAAGCTACTTTTGGTCCTTTTCATATTCTTCACTCTGTTATGAGCCTATTAAAAAGAAAATAAAAACACATCACAAGATTTAGAAAATGTTTCAAAATTATATATAAAGAGGAATAAACAAAATCTAAAGATTGTACCTTTTAACATGTTACAAAGTTGGAGGGCTAAACTATCTCTATTTCTCTAATTTTGAGAACTTCCGTGCCATGAAATCAATCCTCCACATGAGCCGACCAAACTTACATTTATCTATAACGACTCTGGAAACAAAACAAAATATTGTATCAAAGATTTGTATATGCATACTTATCAAAATATTATCAAGTAAGAGATGCTTATATAGTAGAATGTAAGACTGATTTATACTATCGGACATACATACTTTGGAGTGAGAGAACAATCGTAGCTTTCTAAACTTAGTAAAAAGACAACTATGAGAATATAACAGAGTTGAGTTATAAGAAAATAATAGCTCTTTCATATAATATGCTCAAGTGATTTAGATATCATGAGATACTTGTAACGTTCGTGAACCAAAAAGTGGATTCTTGGTGGGTGTCGATCGACACAGGGGTTGTTTGTCGATCGACACGAGTTAAAATCAGACCGACGGTTTCGGTTTCTAATTGCCGGTTTGGTGGACCGGTTTAGGGGACACCCTAGGGTTGTATAAAAGGGCTAGAACAGACGCGTGTTAGTCTCTTTTTGGCCGAAAATCAGAGAAAGAGGAGGATTTGAGAGAGAATCAAGAGAGGTTGTGAGTTGTGTGTGATTGAGGGTGAAAGGCAGTTTCTGCTCGAGTGTTTGAGAGGGCAAACGGCTGGGCTATTCGAGACGGATTGGGGTGAAACTTGGTGGGTAAGTTCTCCGATCTCTGCTCTTGATATAGGCAAAAACGGTTTGTCATTTCGTTGATTATTCATCGAGTTATGGCTGTTTGAATTCGATGGGTCTGTGCAGATTAGTTATCTGCGATCAGTCGGTTTCGGGGTTGATTTCCGATCGAACCAGAAGGATTCTGGAGGCGATCTGCATACCGACGCGTAGTTGTGTCTGTCTAGTTTCCAGAACAGTCATCCGTTTTGGTTTTTGATAAGTGGTTCGTCGTGTACAAGTCTTTTTGTAACCATTGGTCCCATTCTCATTTCGATTCTTTTAGGTGAGTGCGTGATCGTGGGTTTGTGTGGGCATAGGGATTGATGGAATGCGTTTGCTTGGTGTTTCGTGTGTTTTGTGGTTGGAATTGTGCAGGTGACTCGACGAATCGCGACAGATTTGAGCCACGAGAGGATAGGCTCGTTTCTGGGTTGTCGTGTCGATCGACACCATGGTGGTGTGTCGATCGACACATGACGGAATCATGTCGATCGACACATGTCGATCGACACCTAGTGGCTGTGTCGATCGACACAGAGTCTTTGTACTTGTTCGTGTTGGTTGTTCTTGTTGTTTTGCTTGTGTCCTCATTCTGGTATTTTTATTGATTGTTATGTCGATACTTAAATAACCCGTAGACGGGATGACCCCGTCGCTGAGTATTTGTGATAATACTCACGCAACTCTTTTTGCCATGTGTTGCAGGTAAAGAGAAAATGTGATCGTGGAATCATGGCCAGGAAGGAGAGATGATCTAGGGTCTCGTATGGCTGGGTGCTGTTGTAGAATTGCTAGGTTGCTAGTGAATCCTGAGTTGTAGTTTATTGGTTATTGGTCATTGGTTATTGTTTGGATTGTTGAATTGAATCGGTTAGATTTAATAAGTATGGGATTATTGAATTGATTGAATTGGTTTAATTATTTTATGTTTTCCGCATGTTGTATTGGCCCAATTGATGATTATTATCTGTGATGATAATAATCTGAAGGGAAATTTTTTTAAATTTTTGGGTCGGGTCGTTTCAGTTTGGTATAAGAGCCCTAACGGTTCTAGGGCGGCCCTTATGGTCCTAGGGCGGATGATTGATTGACTGATTGTGTGATTAGTTGATAAATTGCTGTGTAGGTTTGGGGACATAGATCATCTCTTCCGAGCCTTCAATGAGATTCCACGGTAGGTGTTGTATGATTTCTGTTTTTGTTCTAGTACTTAGTAATCTGCTTGGAGTGCAGAGTTATGGCTAGAGGTGTTAGAGGCAGAGGTCGTGGGGACCGTTGAGGCCAAGGTGGTCGTGGAGGGCGTAAGCGCGGGCGGGGACTTGAGAGTGAGTCTGCTGCCGTGAGTGTGGCCTAGAAGACCATGCAGGAGCAGATGGCTGATTCGCAGACGTATCAGGAGGGATCCGTGAGTGTGGCCACTGCGAGTACCAGTGTGAGGGCTATAGGGACTAGTGAGAGTCCCGGGATGGCCACTGCGAGTACCAGTGTGAGGGCTGGTGGGACTAGTGAGGTTCCCGGTGTGGCTGGCGATGCGGCGGGCCCAGATGGGGGTGCTGTCGCAGGGGTCAGCCAGGATCGAGATGATAGTCTGGCGAGTCTGCTATAGATGATTCTGGAGCGGTTACCAGGTGGGGTGCCGGCTCAGTGTCAGGCTCCTGGAGTTTAGCCAGGTGTGGCTGGTGTTCAGCCAGGTGGGGCTGGGGTGCAACCGAGGGTTGCGGTTGTGGATGAGCTTCCATCTTATCTTGGGATGATTGAGCATATGCAGAAGATGCGTATTCCTTATAATTTGGAGACCAAGTGAGGTGGTTCTAGTCAGTGATGCTATAGGCGTTAAGAATTGATTCTCTAGGGAATGAGGATTTTCCCGAATAACTCGGTGGGAGATGAGGATTTCTCCATGTGGGATGAGGATTTCCCTGAGTGTTGCTGAGGGATGAGGATTTGCCTTAGTAATAATGAGAGAGGAGTATTTTTCTCGATGGGATGAGGATTTCCCTGTGGGTGTTGCTGGGGGATGAGGATTTTCTTTAGTAATACTACGAGATGAGTACTTCTCTAGAGGGGATGAGAATTTCCCCTGTATACTGCTAGCTCAAAGGATGTGATCCTGAGAGATGTGTAATTCTCTCGAGGAGATGAGTGGTTCTTCTCTAACCCGAGTAGACCTGGCAGAGCATTAGCTGGATGGTGAGGCGCATCTCTGGGGGAGAGGTGTTTTGGCTACGAGAGCTCAGGCGGGTAAGGCCTGGGAAGATTTTGTGGCAGAATTCAATGCCAAGTATTTCCCGCAGAAGGCGGTGGATCGGTTGGAATCGAGGTTTCTGGACCTGGCTCAGGGAGATCGGACTGTGAGGGAGTTCGATGCGGAGTTCAGTCGACTCCTGTTTTATGCTGGCAGAGTTATGAAGGGCGAGCAGGCCCAGGGGAAGAGGTTCCTGAGGGGATTTATACCTGATTTGAGGACTCGCTGTAGAGCGAGTAAGTTCGCCACGGGGGCGGAGCTGGTTGAGACAGCTGCTGCGATGGAAGATGATCTGAGGGAGTAGGCTATGGTAGTTAGTCCGCCGGTTCAGCAGCAGAGGAGGTCGCAGTAGCAGGTGGGTCTGAGCAAGGGCTGCAAGCTTGCGCAAGGACAGAAAAGGAAGTGGGAGAGCACTTCAGAACCGAGTCAAAGGGTTTAGGGTGGTCCGGGATGCTTCGGGTGTGAGAGCATGGATCACAAGCTTGGAAGTTGTCCTAGGAGGGACGAGTCGCGGGATTCAAGTGTTGAATCCTGTCTGTTTTGGAAATTGTGTGTCCTGTGATAAGTGTTAAGGTTCTTTGGCACATGGGAGCTGTGCAGGGACCTTAGCAACGGGGTGCTCCAAGAGTATTTGGATGAGTTCGTGATCATCTTCATTGATGATATCCTGGTGTATTCGAGGAGTCTTAAGGAGCACGAGGTGCATCTGAGATTGGTTGGGGGAAGTTGCGGGACCAGAGCTGTGCGCAAAGTTGAGCAAGTGTAGTTTCTAGCAGCGGGAGATGAGTTTCCTTGGCCATGTGGTGTCTGCAGAGGGAGTTTCTGTGGATCCGGCTAAAATAGAGGCTATCAGAGGATGGCCTAGACCGAGGAGTGCCACCGAGATCAGGAGTTTCTTGGGTTGGCGGGTTATTACCGGAGGTTCGTCAAGGGGTTTGCGAGCATGGCGCAGTCGATGACAAAGCTGACAGGGAAGGATGTTCTGTTTGTGTGGTCTTCAGCTTGCAAGGAGAGTTTCGGGAAGCTGAAGGAGATGCTGACTAGTACACCAGTTTTGGCATTACCCGAGCTGGGTGAGCCGTATGTGGTGTATACAGATGCTTCAAGAGTTGGTCTGGGATGTGTGTTGACGCAGCAGGGGAAGGTTATTGCATATGCTTCGAGGCAGTTGAGGAAGCACAAGTGCAATTACTCTACCCATGATCTGGAGTTGGCTGCGGTGATTTTTGCCTTTAAGATTTGGAGGTCTTATCTGTATGGCGGGAAGGTGCAGGTATTCACAGACCATAAGAGTCTGAAGTATTTCTTCACTCAGCCAGAGCTGAACCAAAGACAGAAGCACTGGATGGAGTTAGTTGCAGACTATGACCTAGAGATTGGGTACCATCCGGGTAAGGCTAACCTGGTTGCAGATGCGTTGAGTCCGAAGAGAGCGGCTTCAAATCAGGAGCGAGATATGGAGGCTCTGGTGAGCGAGATAAGCACGTTGAGGTTGTGTGTGATCTCACAGGAGCCGTTGGGGTTAGAGGTAGCTAACCAGGCAGATCTGTTGAGCAGGATTCGGGTTACTTAGGAGAAGAATCAGAGTTTGATTGATGCTTCTCAGGCGGGCGGTTCAGAGTATGTGGTCTCAGCGAGTGGGATGATACTGTTGAACAGGCGGGTTTGCGTACCTAAGGATGAGGATCTAAGGCAAGAGATCCTGAGGGAGGCTCATTCGAGCATGTTGTCGATTCATCCGGGAGCGACCAAAATGTATCGTGACCTGAAGCGGTATTATCACTGGGTCGAGATGAAGAGGGATGTAGCTAGCTGGGTTGCAGCGTGCAACGTGTGTCAGCTGGTGAAGACTGAGCATCAAGTTCCGAGTGGTATGTTGCAGAGTTTGCCCATTCCGGAGTGGAAGTGGGATATGATTACCATGGATTTCGTGACGGGGTTGCCGGTGTCACAGACTTTTGATACGATTTGGGTTATTATGGATCGTCTGACCAAGTCAGCACATTTTCTGGCCATCAAGAAGACTGATGGAGCAGGAGTTTTGGCTAGGAAGTATGTGCGAAAGATGGTGAGGCTGCACGGTGTGACAGCTAGTATTGTGTCAGACCGGGATCCGAGATTTACTTCAGAGTTCTGGAGGGCATTTCAGGCAGAGATGGGCACTAAGGTGCATATGAGTACAGCATACCATCCTCAGACAGATGGGCAGTCAGAGAGAACGATTCAAACATTGGAGGATCTGTTGAGGATGTGTGTGCTTGATTATGGTGGTCATTGGGTGGATCATCTGAACCTAGTTGAGTTTCATATAACAACAGTTACCAGGCGAGTATTGGGATGGCTCCGTATGAGGCTCTGTATGGGAGGCCATGTAGGACACCACTATGCTGGACTCAAGTGGGGGAGAGGAGCATGTTTGGTGCAGATTTTGTTCAGGAGACGACGGAGAAGATCCGTGTCTTGAGGCTGAACATGAGAGAGGCTCAGGATCGGCAGAAGAGTTACGCCGATAGGAGATGGAAAGAGCTGGGAGATATGGTGTATCTCAAGGCAGCTATGTTGAGGGGTCCTAACAGATCCATTTCAGAGAATAAGCTGAGTCCAAGGTTTATGGGTCCGTTCAAGGTTGTGGAGCGGGTCGGACCGGTGGCTTATCGGTTGGAGTTACCTCAGAGTGTGAAGGTTTTTCACAAAGTCTTCCATGTTTCGATGTTGCGGAAGTGTCTACATGAGTCTGAGGAGGTGTTGGCTAGGACTCCGGAGGATCTTCAGCCCAACATGATGTTGGCGGCGAGGCCTGTGAGGATTCTCGAGAGGAGGGTCAAGGTTCTGCGCCGGAAGAGTATACCGTTGGTGAGAGTCGTGTGGGACTGTGATGGTATTGAGGAGGAGACTTGGGAACCAGAGGCGTCGATGAAGAGGAAGTTCTCGAAGTGGTTCGAGAAGCAAGCGGGGGCTTGAGTTTCTTTTCTGGTTTCCAGAGTCTGTTTTAGCATGTTGCTATGTTGTGATATTGTATTTCGTTTGTGGATGTAACGAGTATACATTTTTGAGATTTAATAAGATGAGTTTGCCTTATTAAATGAGTGGTTAAGATATGGGTTCTTATGAGATGACTAGTGATGTCATGGTTTGTGATGACTGGTAGGTCATGTGAAGGTCTAGCGATAAAAGTTCTATATGAGTTAGAGCTTGCCTATCGGCTAGGATGGCTAGGAATAGGAGTTTTACGCGGCTTAGAGCTTGCTCATGTTCCAGAAAGGGATGGAAATGAGATTGCTCATGTTCCAGGAGTGGCTGGAAATGAGATTTGTTCATGTTCTAGGAGTGGCTAGAAATGAGATTGTTCATGTTCTAGGAGTGGCTAGAAATGAGATCGTTCATGTTCCAGGAGTGGCTGGAAATGAGATTGTACATGTTCCAGGGGGGGCTGGAAATGTAAGCTCTATGCGCGTTAGAACTTGTCTATGTCCTAGGGAGAGTCTGGAAAAAAGGTTTTATGTAAGTTAGAATCGTCTTTTCCAGGGACTCTGCGAAACACCCTGGTGATTGGGTTGTTTCAGATGACCACGAAAGGTGATTTCAGTCGACAGGTACTTATGATGCATGTATCAGAGTATTGCTCAAGGAGACGGGTGGGTTTCCGGCATACTGAGGGATAGTGGTTCTCTCCAGGGGACGAGTGGGTTCCTGCATATACTCGAGAGTTGGTGGTTCTCTCTAGGGGACGAGTGGGTTCCTTACATGTACTTTGAGGGATGGTGGTTCTCTCCAGGGGACGAGTGGGTTCATGCACACGTAACTCAAGGGGTGACGATCTTGCGAGTGAGTGTGGTGTACATGTATATGAGTTATGAGTATGAGATATGAGCAGTAGCGTCTGAGCGTGGTCGTGAGTATAGGATTGGATAAACTTCGGGGATCGGGAGTGGATCTCAGGTGGTGCTGACCGAGTGGAGTCAGGATTGCAGCCGTGGTGAGACGGTGCAATGAGGCTAGTATGAGCCTAGTAGAACTCGGGGATCAAGTGTGATCACGAGTGGTGCTGGCTGAGGGCCAGGGTGTGTTGTGGACGTCGAGTCTGGGGTTATTACTGGAGTCTAGATTCGGTTCGGACAATCCTGGTAGCATATGTTACGCCGTTGGTCAGACATGTTCTTGTTTGATTGTTGGACGGTCAATCGGGCAGCCCTAATCCGGACCATGGGGCGTGCATCGTTGATGTTCCGGGTGAATCTGGTCAAATTTTAGGCGAGAGCGTTAGCCTTAGCAGGACGGGTTATGGGATTCGAGCGTGATCTCGAAGGATACTGGCCGGGTGCAGGTCAGGTGGTTGAGACTGTAGTGTGGCGGTGTCGCGTGCTTCGAGGTCGAATCCGTGTTAGTGCGGGAGAATTGTAACGCCCGTGAACCAAAAAGTGGATTCTTGGTGGGTGTCGATCGACACAGGGGTTGTGTGTCGATCGACACGAGTTAAAATTAGACTGACGGTTTCGGTTTCTGATTGCCGGTTTGGTGGACACCCTAGGGTTGTATAGAAGGGCTGGAACAGATGCGTGTTGGTCTCTTTTTGGCCGAAAATCAGAGAAAGAGGAGGATTTGAGAGAGAATCAAGAGAGGTTGTGAGTTGTGTGTGATTGAGGGTGAAGGGCAGTTTCTGCTCGAGTGTTTGAGAGGGCAAACGGCTGGGCTATTCGAGACGGATTGGGGTGAAACTTGGTAGGTAAGTTCTCCGATCTCTGCTCTTGATATAGGCGAACAAGGTTCGTCATTTCGTTGATTATTCATCGAATTATGGCTGTTTGAATTCGATGGGTCTGTGCAGATTAGTTATCTGCAATCAGTCGGCTTCGGGGTTGATTTCCGATCGAACCAGAAGGATTCTGGAGGCGATCCACATACCGACACGTTGCTGTGTCTGTCTAGTTTCCAGAACAGTCGTCCGTTTTGGTTTTGGATAAGAAGTTCGTCGTGTACAAGTCTTTTTGTAACCGTTGGTCCCATTCTCATTTCGATTCTTCGAGGTGAGTACGTGATCGTGGGTTTGTGTGGGCATAGGGATTGATGGAATACGTTTGCTTGGTGTTTCGTGTGTTTTGTGGTTGGAATTGTGCAGGTGACTCTACGAATCGCGACAGATTTGAGCCACGAGAGGATAGGCTCGTTTCTGGGTTGTCGTGTCGATCGACACCATGGTGGTGTGTCGATCGACACAGGACGGAGTCATGTCGATCGACACCTAGTGGCTGTGTCGATCGACACAGAGTCCTTGTACTTGTTCGTGTTGGTTGTTCTTGTTGTTTTGCTTGTGTGCTCATTCTGGTATTTTTATTGATTGTTATGTCAATACTTAAATAACCCGTAGACGGGATGACCGCGTCGCTGAGTATTTGTGATAATACTCACGCAACTCTTTTTGCCATGTGTTGCAGGTAAAGAGAAAATGTGATCGTGGAATCATGGCCAGGAAGGAGAGATGATCTAGGGTCTCGTATGGCTGGGTGCTGTTGTAGAATTGCTAGGTTGCTAGTGAATCCTGAGTTGTAGTTTATTGGTTATTGGTCATTGGTTATTGTTTGGATTGTTGAATTGAACCAGTTAGATTTAATAAGTATGGGATTATTGAATTGATTGAATTGGTTTAATTGTTTTATGTTTTCCGCATATTGTATTGGCCCAATTGAGGATTATTATATGTGATGATAATAACTTGAAGGGAAATTTTTTTAAATTTTTGGATCGGGTGGTTTCAATACTAAATAATGAAAAACCATCGCCACATATCACCTACAAAACAGAAGACATAAACAATTTATAAAGGGAACAACATCTGCATGGAATAATATATATATATATATATAAATAGAGGATATATATATATATCGAGGATATATAAAAAATGATAAATATATTCTAGGGGAGTCTTAACCCTCACACACGGAAAAAAACTACGGTTCGATTCAGTTTGATTCAGTTCGGCTATACAAATTTAGTTTGTATCAACATTGCAAAAAAAAATTTATTCGATTTGGGTTTTAGTGAAAATTACAACAACAAATGGTTACTACAACAATAAAAAAAATGTTGACATCGAATACTCGTTTTATACTAATGAAATATTTGTTTATTTTACAAATATACCATTTAAAATTTTAGGAAAATTAAAAACTCTTAAACATTAATATGTAAGGCTAAATAATCATAAATGTATGCAAAACAATTAAACAATTAAAAAGCTAAACCCTAAGAGGGAAGCACTAAACCTTACGCACTGAACAAAACTACAGTTTGATTCAATTTGGCTATAGAAATTTTGTATTCGTATGTAACGTTGCAAAACAAAAAAATCGATTTGGTTTTAGCGAAATTTATTACAACAGTCATGGTATGATTACTAAAAAAAGTAAAAGAAAATGTTGTGATCAAATACTCATTTTATGTTAATGACATTTTTTAATTTATAGATATACCATTTAAATTTTTAGCAAATTAAAAATTTCTATACATTAATACGTGAGGCTAAATAATGATAAATGTACGCAAAACAATTAAACGACCTAAAATTTAAGATGAGAGCGTTAACTATAAGAAAGCATTAACCCTTATACACTAAACAAAATTATAGTTGGATTTGATTTCAAAGAATGTAAAGAAATTAGAAGAATAAGCTCTTATTCTACGCAAAAGGACAAATTAAAAGGCTGATTTTAGACTAATGAGATGCAAGTAAACCGGTACAAAGTAGCATCTATGAGAGAAAAGCTTATTTCCTACCTTTTCTTTTCATTGGCAACCGTTTAATGACGACCTAACCCAATTAAGAACCCTAACCTACAAAAGTCAAGAACTCAGTTTCCAATAGCTTTTATTACGACCTGCCAACCAAACCACAAAAAAGGGAAAAAAATTGAAAACTCTCAGCCCAAGTTAGAGTAATTATTTTTACTACTCCCTTTTATGCTATATGAATCCAAGAGTACCATAGAACATAATTTTTTAGTGTCGTGCGATAAAAAAAACCCATGAGATCAAACAAAAGAAAATCACATAAAACTCTCAGAAATCATAGTCCTAATATTGCATATAATATATTAACAAAATAAGCAGATCATGATTTAATAAAATAGAACATCTAATTTGTCGTAGATGATTCAAGTCTTGAATGCGTTTTTTCATTTACTGGTTATGTAGTAATATATTACATAAGACAAAGTCGTATCTCTTAACTAATGGTGTTGTAAGTTCATGTTTTTACCTTTTTATAGGACCATATATCATACAGTTTCTGTGAAAATCATTCTCTGAAGTATAATATGTTTTCGAAATAGACATTGACCGAGTTCAATATTATAGTCATTGAGTACATAATGAGACCAAACTAAAAGTGATTACATCCGTGCAGTACAAAATCATCCCTAATGAAACCACCTGCAAATGATGGGATCAAAATGTAAGCTGGGCCACATTATATGATTGGCGTATTTGAATAATGTCTCATCGGTTTAGGGTCTTAGGAAATTACTATAAGTACGTTTGAGGCTTGAACTTATGCCATCAACACTAAGGTTTCAAAACTATTAAATTCCAATAGGTGTAACCATTGTAAATATTAACATAAAAGAATTCTAGTAAGAGCATTGATTTGGTGCTTTCCAAAATATATATTTTAGAGTTGTCGAATTCTTCACACTTATATTTTGTGCGGGAAGTTAAAGAATGGAGGGAAAAGGAAGTAGTTTGGCTGGTCATGGAGGTCTAAAACTCGATGGACAGAAGGATGAAGCCTGATTCTGAATTTGACGATCAATTACTCTGAAGATTTGAGAGGGATGGCGCCTTTGTTTACGTGTGGAGTTTCGAAAGGATTGCGCATCGGAAGTGAAGGTTGTTTGGAATGTTTAGTCAAGTCGATATTATTTGCTGTATTATGTGATGTTGTCTTGTGTTATAATTCTGCACATATACAGTATTACGACTCAACATGAACCGTATATATGAGTTACGATATATTTCATTCCTGGAAAAATGTAAGTTGCAGAAGACCTAAACACCTAACCAAAAAATAAGACAACATTTATAAAATCAAAATCATACACAAACTGTTACAAATATATATAGTTAATGAAAAATTCCATTAAAAAATCAATAAACTTTGACTATACTCAATAGTTTTCAACAGCTATTCTGGAGAATATTCACGATATATCACTCTATAATTAGTCATTATGAACTTTCATGTATCATCTGTCCTACATAAACAATGTTTCCCTGACACGGGGTAAGAGGGGGTA